>OX411311.1:18048900-18538900 GCA_948150685.1 Rhaphigaster nebulosa
CATAGAAAATAGTATTTCTGAGTCTTATTGCTTAACTGTTAAACTGAAGGGACATTTTCCAGTGGGGCAAGCTTATTACTTATTAAGTATAAAGTGTTACTTCAACATAGTCATTATAAACTATGACCCTTCACCAAATATGTGTGTTAAATAAACTTTCTTAATAATATTATATTGTTTATAACAACATGTTTCCCTTATCATCGCTTATACTTAAAATGTATTAGGGATTAGAAGAAGTATAGATATCTAATGCGAGAGTTCCCGCATCGGGCATGCCAGTATAATATATTATAGTGAATTAGCTTAAGAATATATTATATTTTTTGTTTGTTAAATAAAATTTTGTAAATTAGTTTGTATTTTTTTTATGAAGACGAATCTTTAATACCAATACCATTAGAAGAGAAGTGGTATTAACGCCCAGTCATCTGAAAAGTCGAAATGGTGAGCATCAATATCAAGTCTGGGAACTCCTGGCATAAGGTATGAAGATCAATTTTATTCTATTCTTAAATTGATTGTTTAAAAATTATTCATTGAACACACAATGTTTATACCATTATTAAGGCTTCCAAAATTAAATGAACTATCATTCAAAGTTTCTTGAAACAATCTTGTATTTTACTATTCAAAAATATACATTTCATAACCTTAATAAATTTAATTGAAGATAATTCAAGACGTAAGCAAACTAAAATTTTCTTGAAAGTATGTAGGGTCAAATTTTCTCCACATTCGTATGCTAATGACCGTTCCATTCCTGCCAAATGATCAAAACCTTAATGAACCTCTCTACATTGAAGCCAACTTATATGCTATCACATACCAAAAAATCAGGTTAATGGTTACAAAGCCGTATGTTAGACATGTGTTACCTATTCCATAATGAATATAAATTTATAATTTATAAAATTTATAATGATCACCACCACCTTCTATTATGGAACAGTATGAAATAGGTTAATCATTGAACAATTTCATATTAGAGAGTAAAGACTAAAGATTAAAGAATCGAGTAGGTTATACGAAATTTTCAAGACATATACCACCGAAACAATGCAATTTGAAAATCATTCAACGATCTGCTTACTTTAAAAAATATTTTTTGTGTATTATTCATTTCTTCTTGTTTATTTTGTAGTTCATTCTTAAATTTGTGTTTCTATTTATGCTTAGAAAAATATTAATGAATATGCAATGTATAATTAATAATAGACTGGCTCTGGATTGGAAAGTTATTTTAAAGTGTGTAATAAAAGTTATTTCGACACCATAGTATCTTTGTATTGAGTACAATGCTTGTAATATCAACATTAAATTTAAATATTGGTAGTATCGATTTTATTATTAAATATGTTTAACAAACATACATGTTTTGATAAAAGTTAAGTAAAAAATTATTTGTATTATATAATTTTTTTAGCTGTTTCTAGTAGATTTACTTAAAACTGTAACAAAAGAATGAGATTTAATTTAAGCTCTAATACAATAATAAATACTTATAGATAAATGCAGGCTTTCGTTTTTCTAGGGTATAGTATACAATAAAAAATAAAATACTATAATTTATTGATACCCAGCTGAATAAACATAATACAAATAAAAAAAATGTTTCTAAATTTCATTTGAGTTAGTTTAGCGTCATGTGCAATAAGTTTTGCTGGTTGTAGCAGATATGAGAACATTGTCGTCTGGGGACCAACATATAGCTCTGACTTGCGACTCAGGAAATCCCCTGAGCCTTTTCTTGTTGGACGGACGACCGGCAACAGATAGCAAAGGGTTTCCACTTCTCAACATCGCTGGAAACTCATTGATCTCAAACTCTGTTACGCAAGGACCTTCAAACTATCAAGATTGGAAGGGTTACCCACTCACAGACTCACATGGCCGGACACAAGATGACAAGTACTTTTGCCCCACAGAACCTCCGCTCTCCGTCAATAATAACTTCAAATGCGCCTATCAGGTCTTTGCCCTCGACGGTCTACCGCTCACGGATGCATCAGGAGTACCGTTAGTAGACATCCGTGGCAAGTCCTTGATTATTTTCGACCCGAAAGGACATCCCGTTATGGATTCAGATGGAAATGACGTTACAGACAAGTGCGGAAGAGTGATTTTTTCTAATGAGAAGCCGTTTTTGTCCAACGAGAAGGTACCTTTAAGGGTATATGATGAGTTGGGACGGCCTTTAACGGATGAAGACGGTTTTCCTTTTACTAATATATTGGGTGCGCCTTTATTTTTTACTGATGACAATAGGTTCCCGTCTAAAACAGTGAAAGGACACCACATCGAGGACGCGGAGGGTAACATGCAATGGGAAGCTGGATTCGACTTGACCAGAACTCCTAGATATTACAAAATGAACAAAGCTATAATTTGTAAAAATAGTGAACACGGAATAGCATTTGATGCCTTTGGACATCCGTTGACGGATGTGAACGGATTTCCTCTTTTTGACTTGGATGGAAAACAGCTTGTCAAGAAAAAGAAAGTTTGGGTGGATAGCAATGGCTTTCCAGTTACCATAATCCACAAAAGCGTTTACGACCGAGACGAAGTGACCCATTTGCGCAATAGTAAAGGTACTCCCGTAAGGCTATACGACAAACGAGGTTACCCATTGACTGATCACGAAGGTATACCATTAGTTCATGCTTGTGGTTTGATTCTACTCAAGTTTAATGAAATGGGAGAGCCAGTGGCTGATTGGAATTGCGATACTTTGTTCGACGATATGGGAAACCCCTTGGGTAGCAAAATGTTCTGCCCTTGTAAAGCCTCCAGTCACAACGAATTCTTGGCAAATCACAAAGGATATGGTGTTCAATTTTTTGAAGCCACCGGAATGCCTTTGACCAACAGCAATGGCGTTCCTCTTCTGAATAGGTATCAAGAATTTATGGCTATATTCGATTCGAACGGAGTTCCCGTTAGGGATGTTAAAGGGCGAGATGTATATGACATTCTAGGCCTACCTATTGTCAAGTCTTTCAACAAGCCGCTGTCAAGCCCGGCAGGAGATCCCATAAGGCTCTATACTAAATCTGGCAAACCATTGACCGACAGAGATGGTAATGTCTTGAAATCAATAAATGACGAATATTTATTGAAATTGAATTTCATGGGGCAGATAGTTAGTGATTCTAAAGGAGGGCCACTTTACGATTCTCAGGGATATCCGACGAATCTAATTGATAAATTTTTGTCCGGTAAATCACGCGTCGATTACAACTGCAAATTATTGCTCAATCTTGATGGTAGCCCATTATGTATGTACGATATTTCTGGAGACCCACTTACTGATTCCAGAGGAGGAGTTCTGGCGGACAGAAATGGGATGAACCTCATCACGAGCTCTGCTTCAGGTGTCATCACAGAAAAGAACGGGCAGCCCGCCTACGACCTGGACGGTTACACGGCCGTCAAGGTGGCTGGAAGAGCGGTCGCTAACAAGATGGCTGTTTACGATTGCTATGACCGACCCCTGATTGGTCCAAGCGGTTACATCCTCAAACTTAGAACCGGCAGGGAGCTGCTCAAGTTCGACAGGTGTGGGTTTCCTATCTGTACCTTCGATGGGAAGACTATATTTGACTGCAGAGGACATCCTGTTTTTACACCGATGTCGGACATATCTGTAGTACCCGAATATGTGAAATTGATTGTATTTGGTGGCAAAATACAAATATTTGGATGTGATGATCGCCCTCTGGTTGATATAACAGGCGAAATCTTATGTACGTCTAGAGGAATTCCTTTGATTCAGTTCGACAAAGAATATAGACCGAGGTCTGATTGTATTGGTCGACCTCTTTATGACGAGAGAGGAATACCTATTACTAATCCAGGGTCTGCTTGGAAAGGTCCAAGAGGCGTTCCTTACAGATTGTTCGACAAAGACGGCTTGCCCCTGACAGATCCGAGAGGCAAAGAACTGTTGGACATCCACGGCATTTCAATGATTAAACGCAGCGAATTCGGCCATCCTAAATACGACAAGTATGGAAATTTAGTCTGCGATTTGAATGGAAATCACATTACTGACTCCAACTTCCTCGGTACAACAGCCCCACCGGATCATAAGAGCAATACACTATTAGAATCACCCAACAAGCCATTAAGATTATATGACTTGGATGGTAGACCTTTAACAGATGAATGCGGCAAACCGTTAGTATCTAAATTCAGTAAGTGTTTGCTGGATTTTAAACAAGGATTGAATAAAATAGTAGACTTCCGGGGAAGGACAGTCTTTGATTCGAGGAAGATACCTTTGGCTTGCGACCCAACAACACCAATAATTACTATGAAAGGTACACCGATGGTCCTGTACAATAAAGATGGTAACCCTTTGATGTCCCTGGAAGGTCTTCCAATCCATTGCATTGACGGGACACCACTACTCAGTTTCGATCAATTCGGGCGTCCTGCTCGTGCTGGAAAGTCTGGACTGTTTGATTCGTGCGGCGTAAGTATCGACAGTCCAGAGTGCCAACACGGAGGAGTGCTGTCTCACCAGATATCGCTAATGTCCTTGGAGGGCCGCCCAGTTCGTATCTTTAACAATGGTGGACACCCCATCACCGACAGTAAGGGAAACATTCTCTTCAGAGCTGATGGAAACCCAGTGAGGGCAGGCAGCTGGGGTGACAATCCGGGCTAAAGTTATTGCTTTAAAGGCTTCTAAAGTCGGCTTTTATTCGTCTTTTGAATTGAAATAAATAAATTATTTCGAATCCAGTCTTATATTGTAATAATTATGCTAGAATGCTAGAATAGTTGCTAATATGATCTATTCTGCCTTCATAAGCTAAATGGTCCTGACTCCAAATGATTTATTAGTACATTTTTGTAGTGTATCCGCATTAGTCTGAATATTAAACCGTTTTATGACCCTAGAAAGCCCTGAATCCAATGGTTGGATCCAAATATTTGTTTTTAGGACTTTCTAATGTCATAGAAAGAGGTATTTTTTAGACAAATTCGTATACCCCATAAAAATGTCTGTAGAAAAATCATTTGTAGTTAGTTCCTTTTAAATTATCACGGCAGATCATTAGATTAAACCTCTTTAGTAATAATGCATTGAATAATAATTAAACATTCAGCTCGACCATATGATGTAGTTACACTTCATATATCGCTCACTGACTTGTGTAGTGTCACAACTCATTTGAAATTGTTGGAAGATCAAACCTATTTATAGTTTTGTTTTCTAAACTTTTGGATACCTTCTCATTAAAACATACTGCAATATCCTACGAACCGGTATTACGAATATTCGGCGTGTGCATCAAGATATCGATGGCGTCACATGATAACCTCGTTACTGACTTTTTTCTGTAATTTATTATATTTTTTCCACACTTTGAAAGAAAAGTCTTATCTAGCAGATATGTGGCTTAAAATTTTCTCTATATAAGTTTAAAATCGACTTTCTTCAATTTCGCAGATAATATGTTTTTATTCATACAGTGAACAAAAAATAAATTACGGAAAAAAACTCAGCTTTGAGGTTATCAAAGATAGGACGTATGGATTCTATTACAGCACAGTGCAAGGTCACTGGGAGCCGTGAGCGAACTGGCGCAGCTCCTTGAGTTAGGAGCGGCCTGATAAGATCGACTTATATTTCGTGGCGAAACTATAGAATAAATGTTGAATTTTTCACGTGACCAGAATAGGTAGGCTACCTTGAAAATAACACGTCCTTCCTGCCTAGTTGGAGTACAAACGGGCGCTAAACCTAATAAAATGCAAGCAGGTAGTAACCCAATTATATTACCATCAGTGTAATAGGACAGGTTTTAATTAGACATTGGAATTTTCTACAGCAAGGGAGGTAATTATTAATTATTATTATGTTGATGATAACCTTGCCTACATTTTCTTACGTTTTCTATATTTTTAATTTAGAACTTCTTAACTCATATTTTAGCATAGCTTTGCATACATTTTTTTCTACTGACAAATAAATTGAGGACATTCGGTATTTAAAATGAGAATTATTTTCGTTGCCTATACATACCTTTTGGTTGCCTCTGTCAATTTTGGACAATGAATTTGTTTATATAGAAATATCCCCCTACTGTCCTTCTGGTTTATTAATTGCCATTGTTGGTTGTGCAGAGATGATCTAATAGACACTGACGAGTCACAAATTCTCTGATCTTAACCTCCTTGCTTTCATTTATTATCAAACTGAATTTTCTCATTTTTCAACTCTCCATTTTTCTTTTCCATATTTCTGAGTTATCTTCCCGGATCGCTCCAGACATCATACGGAAAAATTTTCTTTGAAACATCTCGATCCATCATCCATCTCGATTCATAAATGTCTGTCATCGACCACATCTCTCAAGAGAACATACTTTGTTAAGGCATTGCAATCGCTAGTTTTGGATTTATGAATATTTGAGGGATCTCGAGATTTTGGGATGTAAGTATTCTTGAAAGAGAGAAGAACGAGTGGGTACTATTCGCTCTTGTTATACTTTCGGTTACCTCAGCGAGTTGATCATTTGTTGGGCTTTTCGTTTGTGTTATTTAGATCTGTCTATTTAGGATATCGTGCAAATGGCGTACACATGGGAGAAAATCAGGAGGACATATCTCTCCTCCCCCCGCGATGTTCGAAAAAATATAATTTTCATACCCACCAACACAAGATTTGTACTTTGAGTGAAATTTTTGGTAATTCTAACAATAGTTTTTGATCTAATTTTCGTGCTTATGCTTACAAACTAAGGCAAATTTGGCAATTATAGACATTTAGGTGATTATTTGCCTTATTAAATCCCACCATGAAATAAAATTTAAATCCCGTCCTAAAACAAAGTTCTGCTTACGTCCCTATATCGTCCCTATATTCACACTGACTTTGTCAATCAGGTGTTTTCGATGTTTTTTTACTTACAATCATACATCTAATGTTATATCAATTTGCTGATAAACCGATTTCTTTTTCACTTTGCATCATATTTCATACTTTGACATGAACCCTTCCACTTTCATGCCAGATTATTCATATTTCTTTTTGACACATTGAAGAAAATTGATGATAAAGCTTTTCCTGGAATAAGCCATTTGGATCTTTGAATGTGTCATAACACTTATTAAAAACATTTATATTTAATCTAGTTTCGGCTAATAGGAATTTTCAATATTTTTATTTTCTTTGCAAATAAAAAGGAAACAAAATTTTTTTAATAATTTACAATTCAACCAGACCAGCTCCTGCTTCACATTATGCCTACATGTCAAAAGATATGTTAAAAATTTTATGAGTTTAGAGGTATCAACAAGAACTTAACTATAATTAATTGGATATTATATTATTATATTATTTATTTCGATAACGTGCTGACCGAGTACCGAGCCCAAAGGTTCGGTTGTTTTAGTTGCTCTACCACCATACTTCATTTACTTTATATATTACTTGTTTATTTAGTTTACTTGTTAGCGGTAAGCCGTAGGATTATCAATGGCTATGTTTTATATATACCAGAAAAACGTTTTGTAAAAATATTGTATCTTGATTTATATTTTATGTGTCTTTAAGCTGTTTAGTAACCACTTTATGGTACTTTTATTATCACTAAGAGTTTTTAAAATGTTGGGCGAGTCCTGATTTATTTAAATATGAAGTGTAGCGTGCAAATTCCTTTAAAATGCAGTTTACAATAACAATACTATTTCAGTTGTGGTTGTTTAATTTTGTTATGAGTCTATACCAGTTATGAGTGTGTGAGAATCGTACGACCTATTTTCAGCCTGATTAGGGCCTTTTCTATGCGATTACAACGACTTGACATTATTGATCGACATGGCTTATGACATCATATTATGTTTGACTGACCATTTAATAATTTTCGATTAACTCGGCATGCACTCGGCCCACATGGATTGACATCAGTTGGATAAACTTTTTTTACATTGTTTACAACTTCAGTAATGAATAACGTAATTACTCCAAATCAACCACCGATAAAATATAAAAGGTAATGTGATCAGTGGCGTACACAGAGGGGGAAAGGGTCAGAGGGTTTTACCCTCCCCCCGAAATATGCAAAAAAATATAATTTTCATACTCACCAACGTAAGATTTTTAATTTTGAGTAATATTTTTGGTAATTCTAACAGTAGTTTTGGATCCAATTTCATTCTTATCCTTAAAACTTTCACCCTATTTGGCGATTATAAAAAAAATTCCGCGTACCCCTCTGAATGTGATCGTAAAGTGCAGATTTCCATGGCCAACACCAGTGCCGATGTTATAATAATATAAATGCACATCAGAGTTTCAGGCAACTGTTACATATCCTTAACTTTACAGGAGAGCAGTTTGAACATATGTTTCCCTCTGAATGAAAGTAGACTTAGTGTTCTTTTAAAACCATGTAACTCCTCTTACATGATTTTAAAAGATACTTATTGGTCTATAATTTAGTTATCTACACCTCTGGGCGTAGCAAAAGATGTTAAACACAAATCTGTAATAATGCTAAATTGGTGTCCTCGACATCCGAGGTACAGACCGAATAGAATGATAATTATCCGATTGACGATTGAGGACTAAATTTTTAGTCCTAAAAAATAATCATGAATAATGACTAAATTTTTAGTGATTGGTCACGACTAATATGAAACGATTAATTGGAAAATAATATTTTTTTAGTCACTTCAAAAGAGTAACGGGTAAAACTTTATTCATAATTAATATTTTATTTTTAGTCATTGTAAACGATTAAAAATTTAGAATAGAACGTAAAGTTTGATGCATCAATGCCTCTGATTGATTTCAGTGTTTTATTTACCGATGATTAATTTATTTTTCTCGTTCATTTGTGACTTTAAAGTTGCTAATTATACTTAATTATTTCAATAAGAAAAATCATTATTCACAACCTTTTTCCCGAAATTATTATGTTTTACAATTAAGTCTCAGCGTTTTTTATGAAGAAAAAATCATAATTCGTATTTCTTCATGGCTTTGCTTTAATCATTAAAAACAATAAAAACTGAAATCCGTGTGTGGTTCGGCCTTAGTTTCGGCTTCCGTGTGTTGGTTCGGCCTTAGTTGAGAACCGTTCTCAATTATATGTAAGAATAAAAACAACTGAAAATGTATTAGTTTTCAGTTTTTATTTGATTAAATATTTATTCGAATACATTTGTATTCGATTAATTTTTTATCCGATTGAAATTTTAGTTTAAAATCAATGACTAAAAATGTATTTGGATCTATTTATCGGATAAAATTTTAGTCATTTTGAATAACATTTTATCATTAATTTAAAAGTACGACTAAATTTAGTTGGATATATTTTCAACCGACTTATTTAAATTATCCAAGCATGGATATAATTTTAGGAAGAACAAATTCATTTTATAACAATATCTTATATTTATTCCAAAGGTATATTCCCCGAGTATTTAACAAGCGAGGAGTTGCTACTATGTATTCAGCCTGTTATTACATATTTTTAAACAAAATATGATTTTTTTTCTTATATTATTTTAAAAGTGACACGTGGCGAGTGCCAAACAATAAAAGCTATTAAATTTGCAAGTTCTGCTTTTTTCAACTTCGAACTATATATTAATGAGCAATAAAGAAATGTATCGGGTGCAATACCAATATATATATATATATATATATATATATATATATATATATATATATATATATATATATATATATATATGGCTTGTTGGGCATGTAAATATAATCTAGAAAATATTAAATTTGAATATTTCAGTACAATCAGGTTCTTCTTTATTTGGAAGGTAGTCTTTGAAGAAAAATATTTTCTCAAAAGTCTGTTTGTCTCCGCATTTCTGACTGCTGGTTTCGAAAAAAAAAATAAAAGTGATGTGTAAAAATAACAGTTACTTTATAGGTTAAAATCTGTCATTTCTTAGTTTAATGATTTATTTATTTTTTATTACAGGCAGACGGGAGTTTTCCATAACATCAGTGCTAACCGGTATTGCACCCGATACAGTTCTTTATTGCTCATTAATATTTAGTTCGAAGTTGAAAAAAGCAAAACCTTGCAAATTTAATAGCTTTTATTGTTTCACCTGAAAAACAGCTTTTGAGGAAATAAAATTCAAATGTTCATGGCTAATTAGCTGACCATCGCTACGTATAATTTTCCAATAATAATTCCATGTGAACAGTTTTAAGTTGGTATCTTCGGTAAGTTTTTATTAACCACACAGTATTATTATTTTCGTAAGACGCCATTCTCACTTTCGAAATATTGGGACTTTCTCAAAAAGTACTGGAGGAAGAGTAGAAAGATATGTGATAGGGGCAACCAGCATTGCTTGGAAATTATCAAACATTTAATAAACTGAACTTAATCCTTGACTGATAAATCCGGATGGGTGAATATTCCTGGGAATCCTGAGATAGTGAGAAATTCATTTTAAAATAAAATACACAGCAGATTATAAAAATTTGTTACCATGGTATCAGAACGTATTCTCAGCTTCAACGGTAGCAACTGGTGTTTTCTCGTTACGTAAATTTTGCGTTGAAATGCCTACAGAAGTGATTAAACGGTACGAATGAATCTGTAAATAATAAATTTTATATTTCTAATTATCTGGAAACAAGAATAGAAACCAATTACTCGGAATTGATTAGCGGCATAAAGTTCACAAAAAAATGTTGGCGGGCACAAACAGTAATACATACCAATCCATACTAAAATACTTCCTTCTGCCTCATCGCAGCCAATAGGAAGCGGTGTAGAGCCGATAATGACGTCTGACTATTTCACGGACAGTTGACTAGTAAAAGCGATTACAAATCGTCCATGAAAATCATTTTTATAAACAGTATCCCCATTGGGACGGTTCCGGGATGTGCAATATAGGAGCCAGTAATGGTCGCAGGATGAGTAGGCAGTATTCATCAGCAGCTGGCGCATGGTCCTTTCAGCATCAGCTGTTCTGGTCTCATTCCCACTGGAGTAATATATACTACATTTGCAAGTATATATAAGTATGCATGTTTATGTGTATATTCTGTGATAGAGCAATTAGTTTAATTAGCAAAGGATATGCTAATTAACCTATAACATGCATAGCTTGTGTCTTGATAAATATGGTGCCTCCAAATTACTAGGAATTAAATTAAATTTTCTAAATATTTAGAAATTCAAGGTGATAAGTAGCATTAAAAATTTTAGATTATAAGGATCGGGTACGAGCGGAATCCGATGGTTTAGAGCAGCGATTCTCAAAATGTGGTCACGGAATCCCAAGGGTCCACGATAGGTTTGCAAGTGGTACGCGATGGGTTTGCAAGTGGTCCGCGACTGGCTGGAGAAACTAAGTTGCAAAATATCTTTCTATTAAACCTTTTTTTTTTTTTGATCTTCACAACTGGGCTGTTTGTGAATAATGACCACAATCTCTGAATACATTGAAACATTGAACACCATTTTGTCCAACTTGCAGATGTGAACATGCTTTTTCTACTCTATGCAACATGAAGAATAATGCTAGTCGATGCTAATTGACTGGCACCAGTGTTACACTGTTTTGAGTACGCGGGCAGCACTCTACTTGCACCGTGTAAACACCTCAATACGGTGTGAAGAAAGTAAGCTAACTCGTGCTAATGGACTAGATCGCTTTGGAACTTTCTGGCTGTGCTAGTCGACTGGCATCGTGTAAACGCACCTTTAGTTTGTAGGCAAACAACTTAAGGTAGATCCTTGTGTGCGAAAATTGGCCGGGAGGTTACTCTCAAGGAGGAAAAAGACGTCTCCGTCTACATAAATCCAGACAGCTATCTTGTCAAATATACCATCTGAATTTTTCAAATAACATTTTTCTTTGTTTTTCATTCTTTAAATCGCGTCCACTAATTTGTGAGTCAATTGTTATTTAGTTAGGCATATGCGCACTAAAATGTTTTTCCTTAAGTTATTTACTTAGTCGCTTAGCTCAGCCCCCTTTATTATATCCGAATAGACTTGATTATATTAACGATTATATGATTATATTATAATGAGGTTTTTCGTATTAAATTGAAAGTTTAGTGCGCTTGTCTAGTGTTACAGGGCCATGTTTGTAAATGTTAAAGGGCCATATTTGAAGCACTTTTGAGGAGGAAATGCTCTTTTTCTGGATCGGATGGGCACTTGTGGACTTTGGACCCTAGACCGACCCGACCAAACTTTAACCACTCTACCTCTCCGCCCAGTGACTCATAATGTGGAATTCCTTAATTAACAATTATTCATAATTAACACTAATCCTTTACCCTAATCCATAATCATAATTTATATTTTTTTTGACGACAGGTTCGATATAAGTTGAGTGGGTTTTTCCGCTTAAAATGTCGAAACTGTCGACATTTTCCAATGCTTTATCTGGAGATATGGACTGTTCTAATGCTGTCACGGAACACGAAGAAATCTCTTGGGAACTTGTTACCAACTGAAAGAAAAAGACTTATAATAACGGAATGAGACCTCCAGAAATAAGAGTGTCTGTGTGTGCCAATAGATGGATGTCACGACGGTGAGTGTCGTTTTTGAGATACTGCGATCTTCGGAAACTAGTAAACAAATTCAGAATCATTTTTTGAACCACCGATTTATAGGTTAATCGGCGTACAAGGAAGTCATGTGTTATCCACATCAGATATTTTTAATTGTGTACTTCAGTTGGGTTTCCGTTTAAGACACTGAAATTATTTCAATTATTTGAAACCTTATCGAACCAAATGGGAGAAGAAATATATTAAATGTAGTTTATCAGCCCTTATATGATCCACCTTGCAGTGCAGTTCTTGAAGCCCCCCTTCCCTTAGATCGATAAGGGGAGCTTCCCTAGCACGACGAAGACGACAGCCCCGGAGAGTACCATTGTCATCTTCTCCCACCAAGAGAGTGTGAGAGAGGAAGATGGCAGGGACAGCTCTGTGACACATTTCATTGAGATGTAAGGGAGATTAATGGTGGCAGGGTTGCCATCCTCCACCAGCCCTCTATCTGAGTATTATCATAATGAACCAGGTGCCCCTCCTGTTGGCAGCACTGTATGCGAACAGTTCTGCAACCAGTTGTCGATATGCACGCCACTGATTAATGTTAGTACAGCCTCTCCTGTGTCCTCTCTGATTTCGATTATCAAAACAGAAAACTTTGTTTGATGAATGATGAGCAAAACAACATTGTATCTACGGGAAACACCACAGTGAAAGCTTCCAAATCCGAACCTTGTGGATACATTTCACGTCTTCAATTCGTACAACTGAAGGAAGTATTATCGAAACATTTTATTCGAAATAAATTTATACATTTCAGATCCACCAAATAAAAAAAAAAAAAAAAAAGTCAAGTAGTTCCTTCATTTAGTCCAGTCAAACTGTCACAAAAAATGTAAGTAAATGAAGGTACGACTTGTTTTCTCGCGAAATTTCCGGTAGAGCTATTTTTATCTATATCAGATTTCTGAAAATTATAAAAAAAAAAACCATCCAACTTCTTGCTTTATTTTTAAATATTTTTTTCACAACGCTTCGGATTCAATTTTGGCCATCTGAATTCTGAATCTGATATCACAATATGGAAATTAAAAAATTATACAATTCCTGCCAGGTATGCGATTACTGTTGACAGGATGGGATATGCTTTGAATGTTTGAAATAGGCTTTGTAGAAGACTTTTCTAGCCTGATTCTGGAGTAATTCCAAATAAAAATACATATCCATTCATCAATATTTAATGTAATATATATTACATAAAATATAAATAAAGTCTTCAACTGCTGGAAATATATAGAAATTATAATTGATAATCTATATAGTACGATTTATTTTTGTGGTAATTTTAAAATAATTACTGAAAGCATTATAATATAAATAACTTTGAAGATTTAAATAAACATTTCAAATTTGACCTTGGATTCCAGACTTTGATTCCAGTTTCATTCTCTCTGCATATATCCTCCGACAATATAGTGAGTGGTGTTTGCGAATAGCGACATCGACCTACAATGCACTATTATCATAGAATCTTGAATGAGGAATCAAGCAATAAATATGATTTTAAACCTGGTATAACAATAGTTATGAGGATTGGGAAGAGGTCCAGAAGAAACCTGCGAGTGATATGGGCTATCAATGGCAGGTTAGAACAGCTGGACTTCTTCAAGTATCTAGGGTCCCACCTGGATGAAAACGGCTAGGTTGATACAGAAGTGACCAAAGAAAGATTGTTCAATGCAACTAATGGGAGATTCCTTAATTAAGGAAATAAGGAAAATAAATAACAACTAAAGTTTCAGTCTATAAGTCAACCTTCCTTCCAATACTAATGTATTTATTCGAATCATAGGCTTTAAGATCCAAGAACAAGAAAACAATGCAAGCCATGGAAAACTAGGTACCAAAAGAAGGTGGTAGGATACACCAGAAAAGCTGGGATTAGAATCGGGTATCGTGGAGAATATTACAGAGTAGCATACATACCATGGTGTGGCTGTCTTAAGCGAATGTCAGATAACAGGGTGGACAGTGTAAGTGGTCCAATTTGACACTTAATATAACTAAGTCTCTTAGTTATATTCTATAATTGGTGAGATATCAATCCGACATCTTAGAAAGGAGAAGGGCGAAAAATACTCTTATAGATAAAAAGTTTTAATGAGACTGAGAGGTGGGGATGTTAGCTAAACATTTTTGTCTCTACATTTTAATAATTTTAAGTTTCATACCCAGGTAGATAATTTTTTCAACATTTTGCAATACGAATCACCAAATAAAAATTCATGGGGTAGGTTTTTTGTTTTTTTTGTGACCAAATTGCCACTATCGGGTTTGAATGGGTTCCCTTGTATATCGGTGTTTTCTGTAAATCTACGGGTTAAGTGAATATTATATGATATGCGTGAATGTGAGTTTTTTTGAAGCTTATTCAATTAGTATAAACAAATTTTTACTTGCATCTTATCTACTAAATCATATATGTACGAGTATCCACCAGGACATACTCACCCTTCTATATAACCCACTTTATTTGTTACTATGATAAAAATAAGAAAGGGAAATCTTAGTCACTTCATATATTGATCTTGTGCAATTTGGACATTGTCATTGGGATCCCTGATCGCTGCTACCGAAGCTGGTCCTTGAAGTTTCCACATCCTCATTAGCTTTAGACCATAGGCCGGGAGCTCCATTAGGAGGAGTGGCCCAGAAAGGACCAGATGTAAGGAAGAGAGAATTTCTGGCTGGCAGGGGAGTTATTAATGGTTCGCCATTGACAGGGCAGCTCCTGTTTACTTCCGTCCTCCGAACAAAGTCCACGTTCCATTGGCTCTTTTCAGAGGGCGGCCATTGGCCATAAATCAGCTCCAATCAGCTCACCATCTACAGCTGGTGTCGGCCGGTGCGGCAGCGGGTGTATAATTAAAACGACCGGCGTAGTATCTACAGAATTAGCAGGAAAGGGTATGGTAATTGACGAAGCGCCCATCAAGTTTTCGATATAACATGTAGAGCCAAACCTGAAATATGCACCAACCGAGTTTATGTATTGGGATACTCGTCAAAACACAAAGTAAGTAACTTAAAAGGCACTAGCATTTAGATCTACTAATATATGATAGCAAAATCTATAAAAGAGCCTTCAAATAATTGTTAGGATATGAATTCCACTCATAAAGCGAGTTCAGATTTGAATTCCCAACCCCATAAAACAAATTATTCCCAATTTTTATGAAAATCAAAAAATAAAAAGTGAACTCAAATAAAACAACTGTTTTATACTACTGATTTATATTACATCTAATTTAATATGTTTAATAATACCAAACTATATTTTGAATTGCTCATTTATAATTTTTTTTTTTTGTGTGTGCTTTTATAACTGAGGATGAATGTATAACATTCTAAACTAGTTTTGAATAAAACAAATTTATAGGAGTGGCAAATAATTTATCAATCCCTGATTAGATTGATCCTTCTATACTATCGTGCGGATATCAACTTGAAAATTGTTTATAAGGGTGCGAAGTCAATATATTTATCAATAAATAAGACAACGAAATAAGTGAGATTTGCGCACCGAAAACGGTAAGGAATTCTAGAAAAGAAATGGTGAGGAAATTAAACATTTTAGGAAGCTTTGTGAACATCTTGGAAGTATTGCCGTCGGTAAGCATGGCAAAGCAATCATATTTCGGTATGAAGGTATGAAGATTCCAAACTCCTAGATGAATGCAATGAACCAATTCATTAGTCTTATCGTTATATGTTTTGAAAGTGGGACACTGAATGCTGTATAATCCTCGAAAACTGTTCAGCTCTAAGCCATAGTTATACTGTAATATAGAGCACGAGGGAAAAATGTTGATGATAGCAAAGTAAGTGATTTATTTTTAAAATATGAATTTCGCATCCAGAGTACCTGTGAACAGTTTAAGTAAAGTGAGACATCGATTTAAATTTTTATTTTTTTTCAGATTTTCATACTTCTTTTAAATAATATATATGAGGAAGAAAGCCAATATGTTCAATTAAAGATGTCTATGTACTACTTCTTGGTGAACGGAGCATTCAATATAATAATTGCTTTAAAGAATTATCTTTACTTCGTATGTCTTCAGTGTGGTAGTGTTCAGCTCTACGAATACAGATTTGTAATTTATCGATATTATACTGATTTTATTTACCGATCCTGCTATAGCCAGTTATTATAATAATTATATTTCATAACTAATATTGAAACGTTTGAGTCCGTCTTCAGCATGAGGGATTATGGTTCAAAATGGCAATCGGCTAGCTATGATACAGAGGTCTTTGGTTCGGAGCTCGTGGAACTATAACGACAGCAACTAGGAGCTTTATGGAGGATTTTGATGTCATTAGTACCTAAGATTTATCAGAACTGGCTGAAAATATAATTCTTGATTCCCTGGAAATTATCTACCACTATATGCATGGTAATTGATGAAATAGAGGGTTCGAGTAAAGAAAAAAAATATATCGCATTACCAATATAGTAGGTATAATATTAATTAGGTGTAATTTGGCTGTTTCTGTTTTTTATCACTTAACAGATAAAAACGGATTGGATGCAGGAGTATCCATAATACTTCTATCTATAATACCTAGGCTAGAAAGTCCAGAATATGGTTATACATTCATACGATAAAACGAAAAAACAAAAAGTAAAAAAATCTTCTCCAGTAAGATGTAATTTTCTGAGTTAAGGCAATTTCATGTTCTAACAAAAATTCATTACATATTTGACAAATTTAAATATAAATAGAGTGTGTTTGTAGATCTCTCTCTCTCTCTTTCTCTCTCTCTCTCTCTCTCTCTCTCTCTCTCTCTCTCTCTCTCACACTCACACACACACACTCTCACACACACACACACTCATTCACTCACTCTCCCGCTCTCTCTCTCAGCTAAAAGCAAATTGACGCTATTGAACCTGTAGAGTAGAGATCGCCTCTATCATCGCGGTAAAAGATTAATAAGTTACAACATTGGTAATATGATTCTAAGAAAAGCAATGAAGAACTGTACTAGTAGAATATAAATTACAATTAATTTTTTTAAATGTTTTAATTAATACTTCTAGTAAAATTTCTAACTAATGTTACTGCATTTATAGCTGTTATATAGAAATTAAAAAATTGTATGACTTGAGGTTTCACTCACTACCTCTTCTTTTACGCCTACGAGAGTAGCCATAATTGCGGTCGTTTCTTTTCCGAGTTTTTAATTTAAAATATAAAGAGGGAAGTGGTTTCTCGAAAAGATTGTAAACGATTAATTACACCCCGAGAAGAGATAACAAACACAACAACAATACTGTTGTATAATTTCGTTTCTTTGTTGGGGCCGGTCATTAAGGGGACTGAGACAAAGGCTATCTGGAGGAGGACTGAGTGCCCATCAGCTGGTAATGGCACGCCACCATCCCCTAAGTAGTACTCCACTTCGGCCTGCCGTCCTCTGCGGGGTCCCGACCCCGATGTAGGAGGTTTAGGATAAATTATAATTAAATCTGAATAAAAAGGCCTGTTTTGACCCAACAATAGAAATAATGAATTCATACATACCAAGAGAAAAAAAAAAAAAAATCGACTTCATTACTTATTTCGTTTACACGATCTATTAGATATCTAATGAAATAAATCTCCATTTATATTATTTTGTTTATACATAGATATATAACATATCTGGCAATTTATTGCTAGATGCCCTGTTTAAAAATCAAAATTCAAATGTTATGATTAAATACAGAAATGTTGTAAAATGTGGAGGTAAAAATTATTCCAAAGTAGTATTCTTTCAAAAGGAATAATTAGCGAGGAAAAACTGTGATATGGATTCATTATTGCTGCTGGATTATAGATTTTATTTATTTACTCTAATTATTTTTTTCTTTTGCTAGAAATAATCATAATAAGAAGTCTTAAGAAATAAGAATGCATATATATTAATATATGCACATATGACTATATGCCTCGTTTGGTTTGTATAAATGGATAAATGACAAGAAAATGAAGATGAAGTAGGCGAAGAAATAAGTGGTGTTTAAAGTGATTAGACACTATAGAAGAAGAATTACGGATAGAAATGGGTAAGGAATTCGAAAAGGAGGTAACACCAGTGGCGTACGCATGGAGAGAAGATCAGGGAGATATATCCCCTCTTCAAAATTTATGAAAAAAATATTATTTTCATACCTACCAAAATAAGTTTATATTTTGAGTAATACATTTTGTATTTTTAATAATAATGTTTGATCCAATTTTATCCTTATCATTAAAACTTACCCTAAATTTGGCGGTTATAGACACTTAATTGATTGATTACCTTCTTCTTATCAAATTTCCCCCCTTCAAAAAAAAAAAATCTGCGTACGCCTCTGGGTAGCACGAATGAAGAAAAACATGCTAAATCACTTCTCAGTAGTTATAACCGGTTGATAAAATTTCATTTCTTCATCAAGCAGTAGTCTTATAATGCATCCACTGTTGCCCTTGACGAACAGTGGATCTATTATTCATCACTTTCTCATTCGATAAAAGACGCGCGAGAGAATCACCTGCGTTCTGCCCCTCAAATTTTGGGCTCGGTACAATAAAGATCAGCGTTTTAACTTTACCTTTCTCTGCATTTTATTGCTGGTTTGTTATGAAACGGTATCAACACGCTTATTTCGATGCCTGAACAAGAATAGATCCGCAGGTTTCGTTTTTTTTATTATCTGATTTTCTTCAGAATTTTGGACACTAAATAGCACAGAAATCAATCAGCATATAAGAAATTTGTCTAAGTTGAAGGTATTACATTTAAAGTTTATATCAGGTACCACTGGTCTCAGTCTACACACTTCTCAGATAAATATTCAAGATAATGAAAAATAAAGGACAAAAAAACAAAAAACAATTCTCCTCCAGGGGAGAAGGATCATAAAAGGATTAACAGTATTACAAAATACTGTTACTTATTTTTATCTGTAAAAAAAAAAAATGTATAAACCCATTTTAATTTTATTTTCTAAATAATACACTTATGCATAGCAAATATCACATAGAGAGAGAGTCCCTTACATCCAGGGTTGGGGTGGGATTATTTAAAGTAAATCCTTTGATGGACTCTCTCCCTCCCTCGAAACGAAATCCTGGCTAAGCTAATGCTTGGTAGTGGAGGAGAGTTTTATAAAATTGAGCAAATAAATTCTTGTCCTTCTGAAGATAGTAATTCTTACAACAGTACTTTTTACAGTATTTTTTTTTTAACTCCCTCCCCCCCTTCTGCCTCTCACTTTCCATATCATCTCTTTGAATTTATGCAGTTAGAAAACTGCAATTAAATTATTTTTTAATCACAGACCTTCCTCCTCCACCACCTAGCAGTAGCTAGGATTTCGTTTCGGAGGGAAGAGGGAGAGAGTCTATCCAAGGATTTACTTTAAACAAACCCACTCCAACCCTGGATGTAAGGTGCTCTCTCTCTCTCTCTATGTAATATTTGCTTTGCTTAGATGTATTATTTTGAAAATAAAATTCAACAGTATTTTGTAATTTCGGGAGGGGGAGGAGGAGGTTCGGACTCCCTTGACATCTGGCTACGTCTCTGTCTTGGTGGCAGATCTGGCGCCAATTTATGCAATCTTTATGCTACTTACAAATTAAGTGAGTTCATTGGAAATCTAAAGATTACATCAATGTCGCAAATTTCTTAATTTACATCGAATATTATTTTGTTGTTAGTTTCGACAACTTATTTTTGATTTTTAGAATTATTAAAACAAAGAAAATTCAACTTCGAAGTAGTATTATTTCTCTCAGACATCGCCATTTCATGGTGTTTTAAGCACTGAAAGTGAAAATTCCATAATTTTTATCCCTTTAATATTTTCGTAACCATTGATTTAAACGAAAAAATGTATAAAATCATTTTCCAAGAGATTTCAAAGTACTTTAATTTTGTATACGATGAAGTTTTTGATAAACCTCATTGTTTTTGAGATATTCACAAAAACCTGAAAAATAATCAGTTTTCTATCGGTCTCTCTCTGTCCCTCCTTCAAAATCCGACTCTTAAATTTCTTGGTCTTTTTACCATTTATTACGAGAAGAACGATGAACAATTTGTGACAAGTTTCAGCATTTTTTTTTGGATCGGGTTACTGGTGCTTTAAACTAATTCGACTGTACTATTTGGAGGCATCTAAATGAGCTAGTTCAAACATTTCTGATTACTGTATATGGGACTCTATTAAAAGCTATGTAAATCTGAAAGAGTTAATTTTTTTTATTTTCTCCCTTCAGATTGGCGTTTTACATCGGTTTGAATCCGGCCTAGGCTTGTTGAAATTTATTTTGTGGCGTACCCACGGAATGAATCTCGATCTTCCCACTCTGGTTAGAATAGGTTAGTAACCTTGTAAGATGACCCGCCCTGTCTGCTTTAATTGGAGTTAGTAAGAATTTCTTACTAACTTTCACTTTCTTCCTCCCCAAAAATAGTCGAATAAGTTTTTTTGTAGCAATTTATACAATAATCTACTTACCAAATCTATTGAGTTATCTGAAATCTTAAAGGCCTTCAGGTTTCTTGATTTCTTGAGGTTAACTTTAGCTATTTCGTTTTATATTCGTCACTCATGAATTCTTCAGTATTTCATTTTTCAAAAGAAATAAGAAACAATAAGAAATTTATGGTTGAAGGCCTAAGATAAAGAAATGGAATATGAAAAAATATATTGTTCGAACGCCATGTTGTAGAAAAAGGGGAATTTTCAGATACATACAGAAAGACTTATAAACTCTTACAGTTATTAGGAGGTCAGTATGAGCTTAGTAGAAGAGGAAAATACAATTAAGTTAATTGAGTTAATTAGTCATGATTAACAGACCATTGATAATGTGGAATCACCATCAACCCTAGTTAATAACAAAGTAGTAATAAATGGGTTTACCAAGGTTTGGAGAGGATCCAGGTGGCACACGGGTCTATCCTATTGTCGGCCGAACAAAGTGACTCTGCCTCACAAAAAACAAAACCTCCTACTAAACAAAAAAAAAAATTAACAAAGAAGCTCTCCAAAAAAAAACTGCCCCATTCGGCTCGAAGAGGCGTAACTTAAGTACCGTAGAGGACTTATTCCCAGACTAAGTCCCCGGATCAGCGTGACACTTTGGAGAAACTTCCAAATCCCAGGGAACAAATAACCCTCCAGAGGGTTGGCTAAAACTCTGGAAGAATTCGGCTGCCTGGAGTGATTAATGATTAGGAGGTTCCCTATCTGGGGTCCTATCGACACAGCTCCTAGCGCCTTCTTATCCACTATCCATCTACTAATAGTCTCCTATGTAGAGATCGTGAATATATCTATATTCATATTGTATATTTATGTATCTAAATATAGATTGTCCTTATCGAAGTTTCGACAATGTTTTATCACACAACAGTCAAAAATCAATATTTAAACCATGAATACCAATTCCTAGTTATGTTTAATGCCGAATAGACTCTGATATCGTTCATTAAAGGCATTCACAATCTTATTAAGTATGCTTAGTGATTAGTATGTTCAATTCAAGGTTATGAAGGAGCCAGTGTAAGTACCATCGTATCTTGCTAAATAGATGCAATGACGCTGTCAGTGGTAAGATGGTATAACTTTGTTTTATTTTACTAATCTTGTTTTATTCAAATTTCTTTTTATTTTGTAATATTTTTTGTAAAAATAGAAGTTTATCTTCCTTTGCCCATATTTTGATACACTCGTTTCTTGTTTTCTTCCCCTGCTTCTCCACTGAAGTAAAACGTTGTTAATTTTACTGAAGTAAGTAAACAGATACCTAACCACTTCTACAAATTCAAATATATAACCACGTAAACAAATACCAAACACTTTGAAACCTAAGAGTTGAAAAAACAACATGGCGGTCATTTAGTAGATTTGATTATTATAGGCAATCCACGACTCAGATGATGTTTGCCTCACAACTATGTTGATTTGCAATTATGACTGATACCAGTTTATATTCTATTGTTAATGTAGTTGATGGATTAAAAGATAATATTGATAAACAAATGAATCATAAAAAATAAATTAAAAAACTAATAAATAATAATAGTCAGCGCTAAACCGGCGGGTAAACGACGCATGATTCGAACAAAACGTAAATGGAGGATCGTTCTACCATGAAGATCTACCCAGATGATGGCGTTTTCATTGGTAGGGGTATGTATATAAACATTGCTAGTGTTATTGGCATCGAACCACAGTCGTTCAAAATACGGAAAATGCGCGAAATAGGAAGAATCAGTTTAGCCTGTTTAATCAGTAAAATCAGTTTAATCAGCCTGATCCGTTCCAAAATTTTACCTCTTATTCTGCTGATATTGAGGAGTGGATACATACATTTCATGCCACGACAAAGTTTTGTAATCAATTAAATAAAATGGTTGATTCATGTGGAATTATTTTTGCACCATTTACTTTCGGATATTGTTTAATGAAGAAAATTCAGAAAGTAATGCCTAATGAATAATTTTTGGAAGCTCTCATGGGTGATGCATAGCAAAGTGTTGCTAGAAAAAATTAAGTAGGTTTTTTATAGAAACTAAAATTAAAGCAAAAAATAATTTCTAAAAATTAAAATCAAAGAAAGAGTAATCAAGAGTGATTTTAGAAACTCATTTTTTTTTTGTAGAGAAAGTGTAGACAAACAAATATTACTAATGCGCAAGTGCTGCTAGGTGTACGTTATGTTCATATCGTATAATCCATCTACGTTAATTATCTGAATGAGTAGGTATTGTTTGACGCTATTTTCCTTTTTTTGATGTTAACGCTATTAGTAATAAATACATATCAATATAATCTTGCTGCAAAAATGGTATCTTATTTTTGTATCAAGTGAAGTACTATGAGTTCGGTGAAGAAAGTATCGTGGCAGATATTAAATTTAACACAGATAATACATTTAACATACCATAGCATGTTAAATGATAGCAGCTCTGAGGATAAAAAAAAAATTCGCTATAAAATTTTTGGAAGAACAATTCGATGGTGATGGACATCACATGAATTGGTAAATTGGCCCAGATCTCACTTATCGCTCCTTATTTTAAATATTGGAAGGAATGTGTCGGTGCTGAATTGTTTGCAGTGAAGCACCAGGAATGGCTTTAGGGAATGATCTTGTTTATCTCTGTTGCCAGAGTTCCCTTTAGATATCCAAAGTAATCCAGAAAGCTCTATTGAACTATGCAACTACATTACCCGTTAATGGATTGTACTTTCAGTGCCATGATATTATTACCATTTCGTTTTCCTCGATATTTGCCAATGTTCTGTAAGCTCTGGCATGATCTTTTCCCGACCCACTCAGTATTGATTTTTTTTTTTTTTTTTTTTTTTTTTTTTTTTTTTTTTTTTTTTTTTTTTTTTTTTTTTTTTTTTTTTTTTTTTTTTACTCTACAGTCCAATAGTTCACTGTGGGAGTTTATTCTTGATTATCTGATATTGTGTGTGAAATTAGAGATTTGCACCAGTTTCCTAAGGCCAATACTACTCGATATTGATTTGTAGGTCGTACTTTCTAAAGAAGTATCAGACAATAAGGAATAGCACTCCATCAATCTGCAAACCATCTTGAAAAAATTTCCGATTGGGCTACCAGATTTATTGTCCATTGTTTTCTCACCAAGTCGCTCTTTTCACATTCAACAATCTTTTAACAACGCTACATCTGAAGAGAAGATTTAGAATTACCTGGACAAATACTGACATGAGGAATCAGAATCAGAATATATTCAAATAATTAAATACTCTCAATTAGTCTTTCTTAATAGTGGACGTATTATTGTATATAAAAAATGACGTATTATTCTAGCACTTGTATATTGCAATTTGTTAAAATCCTACTTCCTATCCAAGATAAGAATCCTCTAATACAAGACCTTAGTTTCGAGGTGGGCTCCAAGTGATTCACTTTTTCATTGTCATAACTGAGAAAATTTTCGTATGAAATTAAATAAAATAATAAAAATTACATAAATATGCTCCTAGTTATAATAGCTATAATGAATATAGCTTATTACTTTTATCGATTTATTTTCTTTATTATAAAACAATTAAAATACAATGATTATATGTATCACAATCATGTCTAGATTACTTAGTATAGATTTTTTTTGAACATTTAAATAGCTATTAAAAAATAAAAAAAAATCATGTATTCTCTAACACATATCTTCACCGAAAAAAAATGATAAATTGAAAATTAGATATATTGATTGAATTCAAAACATTATATTTCAGCATTAAAGCACAAAGAAACAGTCAGTCATTAAAACATCGATATAACCTCTACTGACTATAATGTTATCTAAACTTAATAATTGAACATATAATGTTATACATAGGTAATTTAAGACATGAGAGGATAAAAGTACTATGCAAGACATGAGTGGATGAAGGTGCTATATAACAAATTTCTGATAATTGATTTTTTCTTATGAATGAATGTGTTCAATTTAACTAAACATGGTTTTAACACAATGCTTAACACAAACACATTAATTTTTTTTTATTTATTTAAAATTTCGTTTTTGCGTTTAAAATAAACCTCTTTGGTTTAAAATATATATATATATATATATATATATATATATATATATATATATATATATATATATATATATATATATATATATATGTATAATATTAATATAAGAATGCACATACTGAATTTTATGATGGTACCTCAATGGGATCATGTTAAACAAAAAAAAATTTTGTGGAAGCACATTTACCAATTAATGGCTTCCAAATAATGTCGGATTTGGTAAATAACTTAAAAATCCAATTTAGCGAAGTAAATTTTTTTTAAAATATGATATATGCAATGTATCTCCATTTCAGTTTTCCAAAAAAAAATACCAGGTTTTACTTTTTTATAAAAGAACCCTCAAAAATCTTGAAATTTTGTCCATACGTTCTTATATCATGTATATATAGCATATATTTGAAAAAAAAAGGAATTATGAAAAACTCGATTTTGATTTATTAAAAATATAACTTTTTGGAAATTTTTAAACATTTCAAAATTGGTTTGGTTAAATTAAGATACATATACAATTAAAGTTCATGTACCTAATTTTGAAAAGAATTACACTATTTTTAGCTGTATAGGCCAAATGGTTTTGGAATTATAAGCTTTTCAATTATTCAAAAAGTGTCAGAAAATAGTCGATTTTATTCTGTTTTAATAGTTAAAACAAACTAAAGATGAAAAAAATCTGAAATTTTGAATTTTCAACTATAATTAAGCAGAGAAGATAAACACCAAGTTTCGTTAATTTTGAAAAACCTCAAGTCTAAAATAATTTTTTTATTGGTTGATTTACGTGGAATAATCCAACTGCGACTTTCCTTAATCTTAAAAACTTGGGTTTTCCGTTATTCTAATCTTTAAACGCTTATGATCTAATAAAAACAAATCAAACTCATAAAGGTGGACAGTTTTGTTTTGGATTTTAAATCAGTCTGTGATGTGATAGTTTGTAGAGATGGAATTTATTTAATTACAGTGGGAGATCCAGTTTCACCCGACATGGAGGGAGGGGATCATCCTTGGACGAAAGTGGAATCTCTTATCAACCATGACGTCTGTCAGGTAGGAGTGACGTCATTTAAATAATGATTAGAGTCATCACGATGACGTCACTTAGTCCTAATCTAATTAGCGGAGGGTCAGTGACCCTCGTCAGGGTGGTTGTCATCGATTTTCTTTGTTTTTAGGTCGCACCCCATCATCACCTTTTCAACCTTCTCTATTTATTATCTGTCACTGAGGGATTTATGAGATGTGTTTATTTATTTAATAATAATCTCAGAATCCTAAATAGTTTGCGAGGAAATTCAATGAAATTTGACGTAATGTGGTTTACCTAGTTCTTGTTTATTTTTTTCCATTTAAAAATACACTACAGAATAGGGATTGCATTATTTTTTTGGCTTCTTCTTTATATGTCGTGGAATAATGGCACAACTCAAAATTTTAAATTGTTAGAAAATCATGTTATTTTTTCATTTAAACGGACTAAACATTCGTAATACCCTATGAATGGATATTGTGAATGTTTCCCCAAAATAAGTTTATTTTGGGTAGGTAGTTATTCTCTTCATTGTAGCAAATTCACGAAATACGTTCAGGAAACTGATTTTTCGTTATTGTTATTGTAAGCGTTTTTACATTTTGAAATAATTTTTTTATTTAAAAAGCTTTATAAGACACGTTATTTTTAAAATTGTGTACACATTAGAGAAATTAATAATAACCAATTTTGTGTTATTTAATATTTTTTTCAATATACAGAATATATTTTTGTATACACAAAAATAATGCTTACAATATTTTCATCGGAATTCACATATTTTAAGCTCTTTTATTCCTGAAAAGCAAATAATTTACAAAATTTCTCCATGTAATTTAAACTAAATATTTGCCGCTTATTTAAACAACGTTTTAGATCCATATAATAGGGCAGGATTATTGTTATTATTATTATTGCTGCTTTAAGTATTTGAAGAATCGATGGAAGAAAGGTCATCCGTAATACATTTCGGGAAAATCAAGTTTTAAAGTTTTGAGCTTTTAATTTCTTCAGTTTAAGGTTATCCTTAGAACTCTTCTATCAAAGCTACCATCCACATTTCTGGATATTTCTTTTTACCATCTTATTCAACTGAACGATATGAACTTATTGATGTGTATAATTCCATCTCGGAAAAAATGTTACTCTGTTCCTTTCTTTCGTGGGCTCTTCGTATGTAATTTTAGTTTTTAGCGTATTAATTGTGACAATTATTGAACTAAAAATTCGGTAATCAAGCTGGTTAGTTGTTTGGTTAGTTGATTTTATCATATTTGGCCGAAAGAGTATACATAATTTTATTTTTGGCTTTCTATCACAGAATGAATGTATTATTTATTTTATGCTGGAAATTATCATAACTTTTATAACAGTTAATGACCATACCTTTTGCAATGAGCTTTTTGTGAAGCCCATTTCCATGTAAATTGTTCTGTATTTCTTTCATATCGACAAAAAACATAAGGCCAGTTTATTTATTTAAAAAACGTGAGCTGCAGAGCTCCTTCACAAAGGTCGTATTTTCAATAAAAATAAATTGAAAATATAAAAAGGCATTTATTAACAACTTTAATCACATACCAAAATTTTAACAAAAATTTACCCATACTTTTATGGTATTGTTCTGCCTAGAAGAAAACACTGTATAGCGAATTTCAGGCCTTCGATACAGTGCAATGTTATGAAAAATACGACTAAGAACATAATACAAGAGTTGAATATATTTGATGGTCCGATTTCAGTGAATCTTCTTTTGTTTTTTAGGTAATTTAAATCTATTTCAAATATAACAGGTTTTAAGCCCTCTTAATCAATGTGTAGAGATTCTAGAGGTGCGCAAATCCTTTAAAAAATTTGGAACCCCCTAAAGGCCTAACACCAACTCAGTTTACATACAAGTTTTCAACTCTAAAAATTAATTTGGTTCCCAAAACTTTAAAAATGCCGAAATTTCTTGTAAATATACCGAAATTTTGACTGAAATTTACCCATTCTTTTATCATATTGTTTTGCTAAAAAGAAAACTCTTCATAGCAAATTTCAGCTCATTTGACCCAAAGAGGGCCTCTGGAGATGTCCAAATGTAGCGGGAAAAAAAAATCATATATATCTAAGGTTTGGGGAGATGCCTACACATTTATCACATATATATATATATATATATATATATTTATCAGACATCTCCGAAACTTCCATAATCGTGTTCTAGGGGTTATGAAACGGACAGAAAAAGCACCCCCGTCCTTTCTGTTGACCTTCGATACAGTTGGATGGTCGATGTAGGGGAAAATACGGAAAATATAGTTGGAAAGTGAAATAGGTATACCTTATATCATCAGTTAAACAAACATAAGTACATGTTTTTAAAGTGTTTTCATACTCCACTAACCACTAGTAGCAATATTCCTTCGCCTATTTTAGGAATTTCATACAAAGGTGAACATAACTGGGCTGAAGCATCCACCTTTCTATACTTGTTTCAATTGATACGGCTCATATATTTCATTGCTATTTGCTGTTTGATAAATAGTTTTACATCTGCGAAACTCATTGGAACATTTTTTGCCTTCAGTAACTTCCGTATAAATTGTCTACCAGATCAATCTAGGTCAGCTTTCAATTTAAAAATGCAATGCATATGATTTTATGTCAGTTCCTCGATAGACAGCTAGGTAGATAATTTATGCATTGGCTTTGATATGCATCTATTCCAACTGGAAGACCTCGACCGATGGTATATCTCCTCGTTGAGAATAGACTCATTTGATGAGGATACTCACGATCGACTAGGATGCTTCCTCAGGATCGACTGGGTTTGCTGAAGATGAAAGAAAAAAAATATTTTATTTTCTATCTTCCTTGCCGGCCAGTAAAATACGGGTTTTGACAGTAGGATCAATACGTAAGCTACCTTTACCGATAAATAAGTCATGAGCTGATAAAATTACGAATTTTCCTCCAATCTCTCAGGTAAAGACAGACCATTTTCATGTTTTCCACTTCTCATTCAGTTGGCTATTGTCTCCTTTTAGGATCAAACAGGTTAAATTGAGAAGAGAAGAAGAATGGGAAAAATTAGGAAAGTTTATAAGAAAACATAATTTAAATCATCTAATATGAGAATAGAAAACTTAACGTACCTATAACTTATTAAACGATCGATTAGCGTGTAGGTAATATCATTATTTAATTTAAATATATATTTGAACAGCCAATATAAAGTACATTGCACTTTATAGTTATTTAAATATTCGAAAATCGAAGAGGCTATTTTTTTTTTTTTTAAGGATTACATTATATTTACTCAGCTTCGTGTTGTACATGATCATTCATCATCCTCTCGGCAGGGAACGGGAATAAATTTGAATTTATTTCGTTTCGGATCCGGCAAAGGCATTTTTACCTGAGTACGATAGCACGGCGGCTATTAATATGTTAAACAGCTATTTAGCCACGGTTACAAGTTAAGTCTCTTTTCCATTTCCTTTTTTTCTAAACGGTTGTCAGCCCGGATTCAGATAAATGAAGCGAGGATCCCTGGTGAATTTCAACAGAGCATTAGGCCCCAAGACCAGGATGGCCGCACTCCTGCCCTGAGCAAAAAACCTTTCGGAGAGGAACGTGAAATCTGGAAAGAGAGTGGCTGGGATAGAGCCGACTTTTTTAAAGTTGCCCTTAGGGGATGAAGGGGACCTGGCCAAAAGGGAAAAAAAAGAGAAACTGAAAAAAAAAAATGATGGCCTTCACCCCTCCCTACGATCGAGAGAGGGGATGGGGCGGGGTGGGGGCTGGCCAATCAGCGACCTTCCTCCTGGAAAAAACACCCCCTCCTTCCGAGCGGCCATATTGAAAAATGAACCCCCACCCGGCGACCGCAATCAGTGGTGCCAACTACGCCGGCGGCCTCATTAGCACTCAACTTGCATGCCTCAACCAGATTGGAGCTGTCCTCTGGGTTTTTCCACACTTCCACACTCCTGTCAGACCCCTTTCCTCGCTCACACTTCCTCCCTGTCATTATCAGACGTTAATGGCTGTTCTTTCTAAAATTATCTGTTCCTCCTTTTTTTATAATATATTTAATCGAAAGTGTTCGTCTCAATTTTTTAAGGGATTGGAGTAAGAAAGAAGTACTATACGAAGTTAATAAAGAAAAATATATGTACTCGATATCTGTAATTACAGAATCATCGGATAACTGCTAAATAATAATTTAATTCCTATAAAAAATTAAAATTAAAATAATGAAACAAAAAAAAATCAATACGAGTGGGAGGGATATTTATGAAAAAAAACAATATTAAATAAAAAACCAATTCTGCTTTACCGTCCGAATTTAATTTGTATAAATCTTTATCTTTATAATAGACAATTTACCTTAAAAATTTGAATATCATGTTAATATCATTCTTTTCCTCGTAATAACAGTTAACCTCAACGGATTATATTTGTATTTTTCTCTATAGCCTCTTTTGGTTTGAAGTTTTCTTTGATATAATGTTTAGAATTAGAGTTAGAATGTAATTTCTTACACGACGGATTTCATATAGATCTAATCACAGACTATTGTAGATCTGTCTCAAAGATCATGTATCAGCCAAATTTCCATTAGGCATATTTTTTTTTTTTTTCCAAGAATGAGTGTCCGGTAAAGTACGGGATCTATATTATCTTTATTTTCGTAGTCACATCAGAATAATGAAAAAGTACAGTGAAGTAACCCTAGCTTCATTATAGACACTTCACTAAATTAAAGGGAAAAAAAAAGAATAATTAAAAAAGTAATAAATAAGTTTATAAATTTTCATACAAACAATCATACATGGACATGTATTCTTTACATACATGAGGAAGATTGATGATTGAGGAGTAGGAGAAATAAATGGTGTTTAAATGAAGTTAGAGAGGAAGCTTTGTGAGTGGAGATGGGTAAGGAATTTCAAAACAAGATTGTACGGATGATAAAGGAATTTTCAAAGGAAGGAGTTCTCGGTTATACAAATTGGTAGGCTCTGATCGTGAATTTGAGAGTTGGATGGGAAAATGTAAGGTGATTAGATAAACAAAATAAGGAGGTTTTTGGGTTCTTAAGAAAAGGCACCCAGGAGGAATGGTTGTGGGAAAATAAGTATACCAACGAGAATGGGTGTCTGGGGACCTCGAAAATGAATCTTACAAAGCAATTCATTAATTTCTTTAGTCTCATCTCGTGCTCACTTATAGGCCTCCATACACTAGGCATCCGGAACCAAAATGAGGGAGAATGCTAGAAAATGACAATATAGTTAGCGCAAATAACGTCTTAAGCAGTATGAGAAAAAACATTCTGCAAATCAAAATGCGTGGATAAAGAGAAAGCAAGTTGTGTTGCCATTTCATTAATTATAGCTTCGAAAAGGAACCTCAGGTGGGTGAAAGAATGGTTAAAAAAGGGGAATGAGTAAACTAATGAAAATTTGTTAAATATCCTAAGAATAGGTGAAACAAGCGATTTCCGAAACTTTCTGAAATTGTACATTATTTAATGTTGACTCCTCCTAAAATGAGTTTTATTTTTTCTTCTTTGCCCTTAGTTTTTATAATACGATGCTCACTGCACGACAGCGAAGTCAGAACTGAATCAATATTGCGTAATAATGTCCACAGACTTAAGATGTACAATAGAAATCAAACTCTTTTCAATTTCGCAATACATAAAAGCCGCAGTCTTTCAATATGATCTGCAGACGGTCACTATATTGCACAACATAAAATATATTGACGATAATATTGATCGTCTAGGGGCCGCTTTAGCAAAACAATGTTGCACTTGTACAATAGACCTGTCTGAAAGCGACTTGAGGTGATGTGTTACTCGTCACCATTTCTCATGTCATTACACCGATGGAAGCAATAAGTTGCCGTTTAGCTGTAAATAATTAGAGAGACATGATCTATGATATCTCTCTTAGCTTACTAATTATTGGACAATTATTCAAAGAGCAGACCGCGCTGCCCGCGAGAGGCCGGCCAGTTGGCCCTCTCTCCCGAAACTAAAATAATCCATCAAAAATAACGAGGAGTCGGACGTGAACTTTTTAATTGGCTCCTCAACTCACCCCAAACTCAAAATACTTTCAATGTGAAAGCTCTCTATAAATACAGCCCTGGAACTTCGAGTCGTTTCACTGGGTTTTTTTCCCGCGTCTTCCTGTCTTCAAACGGGCAACAACAATTTTTTTTTTCTCCGCTTTGAGCCGAAAATAGTCTGTCCTCATTTTAAAAACAAAATTACTTTTTTTTCAATTTAAAGTTTTGAACTACAACTCGTGATTCGTGATATAAATGTTCCAACTTTTTCTGCAAAATTAAGCCTAAAATATTATTTATGTTTTTAACTCTGATTTATTCTTTATCGTGAAAATTTACCCTTAACACTGTAGTTAATCGAAATCGTTAAGATTATTTTTCAGACAACGAGAGAAAAATTCTATCCAAACTTTCATCCATTTCAAAATAAAATAACTGTTCTCTGAGTAACGGAGAGTGCTTAGGCTTATAAAAAAAAAAAAAAAAAAAAAAAAAATGTTGCTATAATCTGAGAATTTATTATTAGAAATGAAATTTCAAAAAAATGATTTAGAGTAACCCATTTTGCAAAGAATGATTGCCAATACATGTCAATGATAAAAAATAATATTATTTAAAATAAATAATATATTTACGAAAAACTAAACGTTAAAAGTTTTATGAACTAAAACGTCTTTATCTTCGATTTCCATTCTCCACATTATCTGTCTGAATCATTGCAAAACTGTGGTTGCCTCAAAAGCCTTTTCAATTAAGCGTTTACTTTCTGTATTTACATAGCAAATGGGTGACTGTGGATAAAGTCAATGATATTTCTCCTTGGTTTTTCAGAACTTGAATCTGGTGCAAATATCTGGAGAATAATTTTTGCAACAGCAGATGTCTTCACGTTCACATCTCGTTTTTACATATTTTTGAATGGTAAATTCATCCTTTTCGAATAGATTCTGGTTTATCCCCAAAACATAGAGAAAAATCCTACTCCTAATTCATATATTATACTGTGATCCATAACAACTTCAAATAGTGATGTTGATTTTCTTACTTTCACCATAGTCGAAATATTTAGCAGTACGTATGTTCTCCTTTTTTTCTGTTTCATCTCGCAAGACCAATGTTACGGTCAGAAATATAAAAATGCTGACTTCTTATCGGTATCTAACTGTTTTTTTTTAGATATTGATTTGTAATTTGGAAAAATGATCAGTCAGATGTCATAGAAGCTAAAATGAGTTCTCTGCAAAAAGGGCACATGCGTTCGAGTGCCATATTTGCATCTAACGGCTCAATTATAAAATAGCAATCTCGTGAATGAAGATTGTCATATGCTAAAAATTATATTGTTGTGAGCGGTGACGTCTTCGACACAACACACAAAATTAATCAACTTTACTCAAGTACAAAAATTCTTTTTGCAACCTCTAATGTCCCATATTCTGTGTTAAATAATATCAATTCTTGCTTTCTAGCATTTATAAAAATGGTGCTATGGGTGTTTAAAAATGACACCGAAAGCGTCTTAAATTTTGTTTGTAGTATTACTCCAGATGGTGGAAGGTAGTTTAACGCAAAAAAAAATCATTATTATTAATCACATTTTTTTAATATTTTAAATGTCAGAAAAATATCATTATTAATGAAAAAAATATTTTATTCCTTCTATCTTCTAAACTGTAAATGTCTTTATCTCATAGTTTCAATTAATATTTTATAATCCTACTATAATTAATTCACGGCAGTACATTTTTAACTTTTTTAAAATATGTAAAGATTACCAATGATAAACATTATAATTAAAATATTCTTAGAAGATTACATAAAATCATAAAGTCCTTGAAATACCAACTCTGATACTAATGAACCGGCCAAAGTTTCGCCATTTCAGGCATTATCAGATATATTTAATAGACAGAAAGTTTCTCTTATTATTACTGTTTCTCTATCTTTATATAAAGTTATATTTTCAATTTATATCAGTGCGGATTCGTTTCCTTTTATAGGGATTACGTAAGAAAAAATAAATTAAACCATTTTTGGAAAGAAAACGAGGCAATTGATTTAGTTTTAACGATAAAGTTTCTTCTGAGACAATCCTCTTTTGGGTGATGGGAGGCGGTAGACTGGACTAAGAAGAAGGCGGGGGTGGAGTTCGAATGGAGTTAGCCCAATGATTTATTGGCAAGCTCCTGCCACGGTCTATCTAATGAGGGTAACTCTTTTCCAACCTTTCCAAAATCTTTACAGAAAAAAGAAGTTTATATCATCCGTAGAATAAAAAAAAAAAGTATGCACACAAATTTGTGTTGTAAAATTCATATAGCAACACTGTGCTTTCGATTACTAATATTTACATTTTGAAGTGTTAAATTACGTTATATAACTTATAAGTTATATTTTACATTTTTACTTCTGTTATAGTAGACGCCTCCATACGCGAGTTATGCCTTATATCCTAAACGCCTCACGCTGGGGCCAATGATGTTATAATCTGGCCAAATTACGAAAAATTCAAATCCAGTCATTGAGTATGAATTAACTGAGGTTTGTTATAATGCACCTGAAGTAACAGGATTATGGTAGTTTCCAACGTGAAGACTTGATTATTTATTAGTTTAATGCTTAATCATGTCGTTTATCATTGTCTGTTTATTTACTTAAACAGTTAATTTAATTTAATTATCATTTAATGTGATATTATATCACTAATGTCAGTAACCTCTTGTTAGTTAAACCATTATGGATTACTCATTTCAAGATGATTGTTATAAAATATAATAACTTTTCTAATATACTTTTTAAACAAAGAGCTTTTGTTTTTTTAAAATTTGGTACACAAACTTGCACCTGTTGAGAAAATTGCAATCTAACGTCGAAACGCTTTCCAGCTTAGATTGAAAGCGCAAGAAGCTCTAAATAAAGATTTGAAGATTTTTCCGAAGAGCTATTTAAGGAAATCTTCACACCCTAACACCAACCAACCAGGATTAAACAACTATTTCATCGGATTCTCTTCGAAAATTACCCCTAAAAAATGTTAACAAATTTCGTCCAGAAGTTCTCGAAATATTAGAGTAGCCAAATATTTTAACTCTAGCTGTAAGTGATTGTTCAATTAGTTCATCGGAAGTTAACAATTATTTTTTTCTTTATTAATTTACTATTTATTATTAAAAATATTTTACCCACTTTCTTTCAATAGTTTTTCCTTTTCCTTTACTGGCCATATTCCACTATAGGAATGAAACAGATTTTTGGCGATAAGATTCAAACATTCATACGAAAATAAAAAATAACTGCTTAAGATGTGTTTGAAGAATTTAAAAAAAAAATTCGAATTCACAAAACATAAAAGTGGTAAGTTTCTGAATTTTGGCAAAAAAAAATTGCATTTTGGTCCCGCTGTGCGCCTCCAACGTTTATGACCGTGTTTTAATCAGAAATTTCCACTAATGACCCGAGGAATAAATTGAATAACGCTTTATTTATTCTTATTATATTTTAAAACAATTATTTCATATGATCAACGTTTAAAGCATTATGAAATATGATGTACTTGCATTGGCAAGAAGATTATCTGCTGCTGTATTACGGATATGTTATTGTAGTAAGAAGGCTTTGAAAGAAACTAAAATTCGATTTCTTTTCGATTCAACTTTATAATCGATATTGTGTTATTGTTTCAGATGATATAAGCTGATAGGTAAGCATTTATTTGTTTTATCATCGTCCTTATTACATTTCTTTACTCCGCCCATTATCTGAGTTCTCTTTGACTTTGAATCTTGGACATTGTAAATCATGAGTCGTTTCGTTGTTTTATTCGTCCTTGTTAAACGTATAAAACTATGGTATAAAACTAATATTTCAGGAAAAATATTTTGAAAACAAAAATGATCTTATATGTTACATAATGTTTCGCCTTTAAAAACACGTCATAATACACACAATATAAATTTGGATTTCTTAAGATAGTTTGTACGCTCATTCCTGACTCGGAGGAAAGGAACATTTGCAAGATGAGAACTTTTCACCAGGACTGGAACTAAGATTTTTGCGAGGAATCAATCTTAATTTTACCGCCTCTCCTCTCATCCCCCTCCAATAAAATTTGACAATTTTATAACAGTATTTTAGGTCATATGTTTCGAAATAAATATTATTATTTCATAACTTTAACTCATTTTATTAAATGAATTAAATGAATGAAGTCAAAAAGCATGAACAAATGTTTTCTATTTAATCTAAAAATAAAATTTCGCTCGAAATTTGCCGTCCTCGGAATTCTGTCGCACGTGGCAAGTGCCCTCTCCTCTCTTAGTTCCGACCCTGTTTTCCACCAAATCTTTCATGCATAGTTCTCGTTTAACGTTTCAAAGTGTCAAATATTTGTGCCTTCTATCATCAACATAAAAAATAACGTTTTTGTTTCCGTGACAAGAAATATGTTATAAAGAAAAAAAATTAAAACTATATATATCTTGTATTAATTTATAATATCAAGGAAATTGGTCAACCCTCATTTTATTTGCATTTATTTAGGGAAGGTTTCGAACTGTTTGGCTCTTAATTTAGTTAATTAACTTTGCTTTTATTAATACATTGCCATTACATATATATTTTAAAATTTGTGTTAAGCTCACAATTATATTAATTTCCATACATCAATATAACATTTTACAAAATTATTTAAAAGATGACCAATAAATTATTTAGCTTATATACAATTTTATATTATTATTATTATTTATATTATACTATAATATATTATACTTATATATTAATACTATACTATATTATATTTATATTATATTATTATTTATATTTATATTATTATTATTATTTATATTATACCTTTCTTCTTATTATTATTTTTAATGAATATTATTATTAAAAAATATTTTTAAATTGTTTCGCCATTTTATATAATAGAATGGAATATGCTATTTTTTATTTCGGTTTTTAATATATAATGTCAGTTAGTTTCTATAGCTTTTTTTATTTGGCTTGTTCTTTATTTGTAATAGTTTTTAATTATTTGCATATATTTATTTTAGGGTTAATTGAATTAAAAATTATTATTACAGTTATTAAAATGTATATAAATTAATTATATCATTGTTTTCTCTTTGATTGCTTAAAAAAGACTTTATGATATATAAATATGTCTTATTTTTTTCAAGTGTACCTATATAATTATGAATATAATAAGTCAGAAAATTCTCTTCGTAAGGGGCTTTCCTTAAAGTTATATTAAATAACTAATATTATAGTCAGTTCACATATTTCAGTTTTAGCATTTTTACAAATATACGTAAAACTTAAGTGAAAAATTAGTACCTTATGCTACTTGTCGAATTAGCGATGAGTTTCCAAGAAAAATTCTCGTCATGTTTACAATGCCGCACTATAAATAACAGATTATAGTTTTACGTGATACCAAGAAGTTGAGTTTATAATTCGTATCATAGTAAATCTTTTACTTATGTTTTGTATTTTTTGCTTTAATTGTAGTATTTGTTATTCTGCCAATCAAGTTAATTCCACGTGTTGAAAAAAAAAATTCAAACCTTTTAATTAATAAATATTGAGTATTAAATCAGATCTTGAAGGTAGTGACTGCAATCTGATCGGTTCGGTTGCATTTTTCGGCTTGCGGAAGGAGGGGGGGGGGGGGCATCGATCGCTTCTCCTTCCCATCCCCCCTCATCTGGGCCCTGAATTTAAATCAACCCTGGCTCCTATCTCGTCCTCGCGAGCTCATTTATAATGTCAAAAAGTTTCCTCCGAGAATAAACTCCATTTCTGTTATCAGCCGGGCCAGCTTCTTTAAACAGCGAGCTCTTTCAGTCTTTCATGAATATTTTTCGTTTCAAGATTACGGAACGCTAAGATCCATTGTCAATTTACACTTATCTGATAGGTTCTATATTTTTTTTTTCAATTATTTTGTTTGAATTGAATTTTGTTAAGAATTATTTCTTAAAAGTAAACGAAATCATAAAATAAATAAATAAATTGGGTAAAAAAAAAATCTGTTAATCAGCCAAAAATAACTTCTTTTTTTTTAACACAAACTGCTTACGGCGTTTATATTATCATTCAACATTAAATGTTATACTTTTTTTTTTCTTTTTTTTACCTCGGAAATAGTCGGTGTGTTGGGATTTTCCCTAAATTCTCAAAAAATTCCGGGATCATCATAGAATATGAAAGGGTAGTAAAATCAAAATTTTGCTCGGACAAAAGGGAGGCAATACGACCTATTGAAGAAGGTGAAACCATCAATTACGTCTTGTTGATTTTCTGGTGAGATGGAACTCGATGATGGTTCCTTATGGTTCCTCTTGCCAGACCAGAAGATTTACATAGTTAATGTAATGTAATGAATTGTTTATCCTTCTCTAATATATCCGTTGCAGACAGAAGTTGCGCCCATCTTTATTTGAATCCATTGATATCATAATTCGCAGAGGTATAAGATAAAAATTTTTTTGAAAATGTTTATTTGTAACATCTATTTGAAAGGGGAAAATTTTAAATAAACGGAATCATTTTGGGGTGTAGAATATAAATTCGTCAAAAAAATCTTTGAGAAGTGGATATATTAACTTTTGATAAAAAAATCATCTCTAGAATAAGCATACAGATCATTATATATTTATATATATATATATATATATATATATATATATATATATATATATATATGTGTGTGTGTGTGTGTGTGTGTGTATGTGTGTATACACTTACGATATACGTAAAATGAGACCTTAATTCGGGAATAACTCAAAATCCTGTTATAGAATTTTTTTGGGCCAACAGAGGCTTTTAGAGACTTTTGCTCAGGATGACAAAAACTAAGCTCCCTGCAAAGTTTCAGAGCATTCGATTGAAACCACTTCTCTTATAAAATACTGCGGGGTCCTTTAGCGATTTGTCTTTGTTTGACGAAGCAGTTTACTCATCATCACGAAGGAGATGCTAAAGGCTAAAGGCTTTCATAAGTATGCTTTTCAACTTCTAAACAACCGAAAATTTCAGATTATTTCTCAAGAAAATAATTAAAAAATAAACTACTGAACTATTGCAAAAATTCTCAAAATTTATAATTTTTGTTTTTAAATTGACTTGTTATCAATGACTTTTATGTTACCTTTTTTTCCGTTTGGTAATTCGAATTTTTCTCTAATCCCCTTGGTTTTAATTAGTTCCGACTAGGTAGAATATACTATCAATATGTTAACTTTATTGACAAACAGTTATGTTACGGGCTGAAAGTTTGCGTTCACTATCCGTAACGCTGAGCCCTATATCAGCCATTGGTCCCGTTCCAAACAGAGAGCGAGCGAAGAGGCGGAACTAAAATTAGTTTGGCGTCGGTGCAGCTGGGGCGTAGTAGAAAAAAGAAAGGTCATGGATGGGGAATGAACTGTACATTAATCTTCTTCACCTTTCAGTTCCATATGGTCCTCCGTCCGAGTTTTGTTTTATAACCGATACCTCGCTATAAGGCGAGGCCGAACGATCCTCAATCCTTCCAACCGCCCGGTTCTTGCGGTCCGGTCTGCGTGCGGTCCGCTAGGGCGATAATCACCTCATCTGCTCCTCTTTAGCTCCTCATCCATCATATCTTTTCAACGGCTCTTGTGTAATGCGATTAGGATGAGTGAGTGTTATTCTGTCTGTCTATTAAAAGGATTGCTATTTTACTTTTTTTTTTTTTACTTTTTTCAAAGATAATAATAACTTAAAAAATAAATAAAATAAAAATATACTCTGAGTAAGGTGTAGAAATATTTTTGGCCTTATTATCTCCTTTAATATTTACTCCATCATCTATAAAAAAGATTAATTTTTTTTTATAAATTAAATTATTTATGGAAAGAAATTATATATAAATTTAAAAACAATAATAGAAGATAATAAAAATTATATCTATGATTAACTTAAAGACATTGAACTAATTAAAACAGCTGGATTGGACAGCTGATCAAATTATAGAGACAAAATTACAATAAGTATATACAATTGTTCATATAATTTTGATTATTTAACGGATTAATGCCTGTCATATGAACACATCATCCAATATTCAAATTCTTCTCTAAAGAACGTCTCGCTATTACCATTTTCCTCACTATTACCTTTTTCCTTTATTGAGACAGAGTGTAATATTACTCAATAAAAAAATAATTATAAAAAAAAAAAAAAAATCTTCGAATAACAAGTTCATTATTTTTTTTTTTAAATAAACTTTTTTGATATACTTTATAAGTACAAATCTTCATTCGATAGGCATTGAGGCCTATGTAGTATAATAATATTAATAATATTCAAATTAACCAAACATGGAATAACCACGTATAAACATGGAAGTAATAAACAAAGGGGAGAAAAAAAAGTTAATTTGAAACTATTTCAATTTGAAAATCATCAACTAACGGCTAAAGCCTTTCTTGTACAAATTCATTCACTTTCAATTGATCTGTTCTAGAAAAAACCCAATAACTATTGTAATAAGTTATAATAACTTATAAATTCCTTAATGATTAAATTCAATAAAAAATGTCGATAAAACGTTTCTTCGATTGTAGAATCTTCAATTTGAGGATTTTAATTTAAAAAAATAATAGATATATATTAGAATTCCTAATAATATATCATAATTTCATTTTCTTGATGTCATAGATAAAATTTACTTTAAATCTTGGATGATGGTTTAAAGTATGCTTTTAAGAATCCTGATAATTTCTTGATCGGGGGTAATTAAACGTAATTAATAAAATTAATAAATTGGTGTGTTATTTTATTTAATAAACCAACGTTTCGGCCCAGCTAGCTATGTGAAATGATAAGATTATTTCTTAAACGGCTGATTTTTGAAAGTCAGACTTTTCGCCTGAAAGATTAGAATTTTTTAATATAAATTCCTCTAAAGGAAAAAACTCCTACATTACTTGGCCCTACGTATAATTTATTCTATTCTATCATTATTTTTATTTAGTAAGATTCAGACTAATTATGACTAATATCATTCCAGCCGCATTATTTGGAGATCGTTGTGTTATTCAAATATTTCACTTCTAAGAACCATTTGTTTCCAGGACAGTCCTGCTCGAAGTCTTCTAGGTTACCCATTCCTTATTTATTCAAGCTCAAGTCCTTTGACTATTTGCCACTGATCTTTCCCCTATCAATGTGTCATGAAGAGTGGTGATTATGTAGTATTTGGATTAAAAGTTTAACATAAAAATACACTATGTATGTATATACTGTATTTTTATGTTAAACTTTTATATATATATATATATATATAATGTTAGAATATAAATGGAAGATTCCAAACAAAAATCCTAGAGTCTCCAAAATATCGTTAAACAACTAACCATTGGTCATTTAGCCATTTCAGGATAGAAAAAAAAGATCACACAAAATGTATCACATCTCAAATTAACAGTTATAAAAGTCAAATCAATAAGGCACTAAATCAGAGATTAATGGATCATATATCTGCATATAATAATAAGGCAGAGAATTCCAACTTTGCAATTCATTTAAATGAAAAAAAAAAAAAAAACATAAATTCATCAAAGACTCAGGAGTTAAATTAATGCATCACGTTGAAAACTAAATTAAATATATATGAAGCACTTGAAATAATAAAATCCTTCAAAACCGATCCAGATTTTTGCTGAAATGACCAAATAAATATCTGCAATAGTCCAATCTTAAATTTATTCCCATCTATAACAGAAAAAACAATTACTCACCGGAATTACCCTTTAGCCGTTTACTTATAACCTTTCTTCCATTGCTAATTCAGTCTGTTCAAATTTTTCTGTTTGATATAATCTACTTAAACCCTGGTGAGCATGCATTTGATTTCTTGTCTTAATTAAATTCATAATTCATAAATGTTTTATAATACTAATTCATATTACATTTAATTTAATCTGTATAATAATACCAAACTGTATTTTGAATTGCTTATTTTCCAATTTTTGTGTGTTTTTAGAACTGAAGATGAATGTATAACATTCGAAACTAGTTTTCAATAATAACAAAATTATAGAAGTGGCAAATAATTTATCAATCCCTAATTGGATTGATCCTTCTATACCATCGTGCGGATGTGAACCAAATCAATAAGAGATAGAACCTCATTTCAAAGCACCTATCTACACTCATTCTAAGCGAAATGGGAGGAAACATAACCTAACGAAAGTAGTGGATGGAATTTGATAAAATCGATACTGAAACAATTTAACCAATACCAATACCAATGAAACGGTAGTCATTTTACGTTTGCGCATGCCTATCTAGATACCAGTCCGCACAATCCTTGAAAATTTCATCAAAATCGGATTTACTGTTGTGGATGCTCTAGGCCCGTCATATGGATTTTTAGATTCATAGGGCATACATTTGTTTCGCTTCCTGTACGAATACAAAGCTTCTCTACCTTCGATAGTAAGGAAGCAATAGTATATATATGAAAAATAAAACAGAAATCTTAAAATGAATTTGTAAATTATGCGCTTTTGACTGGTATCATACTTGATTATTGTAATAAAAATCAAACTTTCATAGAAACATCGAGATACAATTTTGTTTTCTAAATATTAATATTGCACTTTAATCAATTTTTTTAAACTGCTTGTTTAATTCTGAACTTTTTATGTATATGCCGTTGTAGATTTACGACTAAAATGTGACTTTTAAAAAGAATATTGTTGTCACATCTTTGTTTTCTCTAAATATTTTATCCTGCAGGTTATTTTGTTTTGTTTTTTAAACAGAAGATCCGAAGAATGTTTGGTATAATTCCAGTATAACTTCTTAATATCTGTAGAAAATCTTGTGAACCTAATGCATGGAATATACCATTTTCGGAAAGGTTACCTGTAGCAATGCCACGTCATGACAGGCTGAAATTTCCTGAAACCACAGCCGAGCCGACAAACAATTTTCCAAGCAAGTCCTGAGAGAGGGGCGACGACATACAACCCCCATATCCCATGGGACTTCGAGCTCCATCCACTGCCCCCTTGGGGCCCGCTCTTTCTTCTTCTTTACTCCACCGAATAAATCTTCCTTTAGTTCTTTCTCGGACTTCATCGCTTCCTCCTCTGCTTAATTTTATAAAGCTTTGCTTCAACCTTTGGCCACGCCCAAAAGCCCTTAGCAACTGAATAATTTTAAATACATATCCATCATTAAATCCATCAAAATAATATTTCCGAAAGTATCTTTTCCGGAATATATCAGAACAATCGGGAAAGATTGTTTAGATATATTTTTGGAATACAAAGTTTTGATTTTTTATCGAAAGTCAGATTTTAATCCTAAAACTATAAGAAAACTTCTTAAATAAATATATAGCACTGAATCGAGCTTGCAAATTTGCACTAATCTCTTCGATTCGAGTAGTTTATATATATATATATATATATATATATATATATATATATATATATACATATATTTATATATATATATTTATAATATATATAATAAACATATATAATAAACATAAATATATATATATATATATTTATATTTATATATTTATATATATATATATATATATATATATATATATATATATATATATATAAAAATGTATCAAGCATATAGATTAATGTATGCAATCGTGCAGATACTGTTTGCTACACTGGGGACTGATCTAATCTTGTATAGCAAATAACAAATGATTATTGTATGGAACATCATAAATAAATAGAAAAATAGAAAAAACTTAATAAATAAGATAAATTAATTAATTTCTAGAATAAAACAGTTAGATTACAAACAAAGCCTTTAGTCTCTAAAATTCTGGTAAATAACTAAACAGTCAACGTTTTGCCAATTCAGGCATCATCGGGACATACACATCCATAAAGATCAAATATAGCACATACCATATCAACAGACCAAAAACTGTTTTTATTTTGCTCTCCTGGAAATGAATGATTTTCATATTCGTTAGTTCAGCATGGGAACGATGATATGGCTGTCGACTAGCTATCTCAACGAACCAAGTCGATAGTTCGTCTCTTAAGTTATGCAGAGTTAACTCAAGTCTCTTAAGTTATGCAGAGTTAACTCAAGTCTCTTAAGTTATGCAGAGTTAACTCAAGTCTCTTAAGTTATTTATTTTCATGAGGTTTTCATTTTGAATCGCAGATACACAAGCAGTATACTTTTAGAGGGCGGAAGTATACTATACCAGAGGTGCAGGCGAAGGAGATACCTGCGGTAATGAACGTGCAAATGGAAAGGCACTACCTGAACCAGAGAAGTGATCAAGTTTCCTCCATCAGCGGCCTTCCATCATTTTTCACAGCGGCCCTTCCAAGTCCCCTTTGTCTATTTGCCGATCCCGACTAGTCTTTGCCATTCTCCGCCATTATTCTTCTCGACAAGAAGTTGATACATACATGTATTTTAATGTGTATCGAATAAAAACAGAGTTGTACAACTGCAATATAAGAAATACAATATACAGATAGTTGTTTAGAATTATTATTATTAATTTTAAAACAGAAAATAATTTTAAGAGAATAAAATTCAGGTTAGAGGCAATATAAATCATTGCCAACATACCTTTCCTCAATGAATCCAGTAGATCTGACCAGAAATTCAAAAAGATCTGACCTTCCACAATCCTACCACCTACGTCATAAACTACCCATCGGTTCAGCTTTAATAACATTTTCAGAAATTCGTTAATTATCCTTTATCTATACAAATTTACTTGCTCATTTTAACTTTTAATTACTGTATTTTTAAAACAATGGAGTCCCCATTAACCGATATGCTTAGGAGCAGACCCATTTCGGACTAAGCAAAATCATTCCAAAAATAAACTCAAATCACAGTAATAACATGTGATTACATACATATTGTAACGTGAAATTGCACTGTATCCCTTAGAAATTGTACTTAGACATCGCGGCTACATTATGGCAGTCCGCTGGACAAAGCAATACTTCGCCGCGACTCCAGCGGACACCATTTTTCATAGTTACTGGATACGTAATTTGGCGTATTTTTCAAATTAATGTAATTCAGCAATACAGTTCAGTACATTGTCTAACTCAGAATTTTCTAGTAATTTTCAGAAGTATACTTTATATAACTTGAGTAGGTAGCCCGCACACGGATCGTTGTGCAATCATCAAGGACACGAGATTTATATGTTTGGTCGTTTTACTCAAGGCAAATGATAAGGGAACCGCTGACGGGCGTCAACCAATCGCCTTGTTTTCGTTGCTTATTCATCTCGTTTTTCTTGTGTATCTAGTGTTGTGCAGCATAATACTCAATTCCGACGACTCCTCGTTTTGCTGGATCCATGTGCGTTTGTAATGAGCTAAATTTAAGTCTACAAGGACATTATTAGTGAACATTTTCAGAGTAGAAGACATGATAGAAGCAATAATTAAAAACTTAAAAATCTGAGCCATACGAGTGGGGGAAAAATAATAAAAAAATTTCTTTCTCCAAAAACATTATCCATTCTAGCAGAATTATCTGAAAGAGTGAAAGGTGAAATATCACCTCATCTAACGTCCTAGGCCATAGATCTGGGCAAAATTTATTTGAATTAATATTTGAGTTTAGTCATTGAATAGCCTAACCAAATTACTTTCGAAATAATTGATTTCATCATTTTGTTAGAGTATATGTGTATAATGATTATTTCACGCAATATGCTATTTCATGATTGATGAAATGATTATTTCACGAATTAAATTATTTTATGATTGATGAAATAATTATTTCATCTAATATTTTTTTTTGTGAATTTGTAGTTTTTACATTAACAAGTTCATCTAAATACATTTTAGTCTGCCAAGAGACCTCATTGAGCTGAAGTTGAGCCAGTTGTCCGAGGGTAGATTACCCAGGTCAAAATTATTTTACAACTGAAATTACTGATTTTTCATTTCCTTTATTATTATTTCTTTAGCATTAGTAATTAAAAATAGTAGAAAAGTATATGCTACTTATGATCATGTACTTAACATGAAAATGCCGAAAAGTTTCGTTCACTACCGTGTTGAGAATAATTAATATTATATATTTCCAGGATGCAAGAATTTTAAAACATAAGTATTTACAAGTGTTTGACGATAGCATAACGACCCATGTGCGGTGGTAAAACAAGGAAAACGAAAATTTTCTTTTTGGCACACTTGACTAGACGCATCACACGCATCGCATGAGCAACAACCCAGAACTGTGTCCGGACTGCATTAGTATATACCCTAATTTACCCTAATTCATGTATCGGATCAAGCGGAATTTCGGATTACAGGAATTCGGATTATGGGGACTCCATTGTATTTTTGTATGTTAATCGCCTGTAGGCCATGCAAATTTGCGTATCGTACCTTCTTTGGCTCTTAAGTTGCCTCATCTTTTTCCCGGCTAAGTATTTATATACTACTTTATTTTCAAAGACTGAGGCGGTTGTCTTTGTGTAACGTAGGCTTACGTTTAACTTAAACTTAGGTTAAACGCAAGTTTAACGGTTTTGCATACGTATAGAACAATAGGAAATATGGAAGTTTTTTTAAAATCTAACTTTTAGGTTTCGAATTATTCCCATCTTCAAACTTACTTTTATAGGTCTTTTTTTCCAAACTTATTTCGCCTTACAGAATATTACCATAACCATCACCAATGCCTAGACTTTTATATATATTTAATAATTTAATTTTTAATTAGAGAAATATTTTAATATCAATCTATTTCCTCACCAGAATTCACTTGCTTTCATCGACTTGTTTTTAATAGTTTCCGATTGCCAATCATAAATGAACACTAGAAAATTTAGTATTTTAAAGTAAGCAGTATTATATTTAGATGTAATCGTTTTTGACCTTTTGAGGTTATTTTTATTTATTAATGAAAGTTAGTAGCATATTAAATAGCACATACTTTTGTCCTATGAATTTTTTTAATAAAACATTTTTTTCTCGGCGTTTGGGTAAGAGGTTTCAAAATCCTTAGCATTATAAAGCTGTAACAAAAGCACTATTCTTTAATTAAGATTTTTTTATTATGTATATGTCTATAAATATTCTATAAATAATTCTACATTTATTCTCAAAATGGGTTTATATATTTTCGATTCATCTTTTGTTGCGTTTTCAGTTTTTTTTTTTCATCATTTCATTTTTTATGTAAATTTTACATTTGTATTATTGCGTTATAATAATTAAAAGTGTAAAATATATATATATATATATATATATATATATATATATATATATATATATATATATATATATATATATAATGCTGTTTCACCTGGAATTTGTATATTTTGTTAATAAACTTATCTTAAACGAAGTTACCATGGAAGAGAAAAACAAAAGCAGCACTTTAATTTATAGAATTATTAATCTTTTATGTGTCTACACATTCTGTTTATTTTTTAAAATGGTAAATTCAATAAAATTATTTGTAATAATGCGACCAAGAAGGCTTTTAATTTTATTTTATATACACATACCTGCGTTAAAATACTTAAAGATTTATCATATTTATAATTTGATATCATACTTTTGAAAAAATTTAATAAATGGTTTTTTAAATTCTATATTGTTAAGAGCACCATTATTAAATTTATTATTTTATTAAAGACACAGGCAGAGTACTTGTAATAAAGTCTCTTGTCATATGACTTGTGCTATAGTATATCAGTATATACCAATTAATGATAAACTACAAATAATTGTTGAAAACCAATGAGTGGAAGAATAATATATTGTTAATTTATTCTTGGTTTTATAAATTACCTATATCAATGAAGTAAATCCAAGACCCAAAAAATGTAAATGTTTGTAGGTGCAAAATGTTATATTACAGTATTATTAGTTTTGGAATTCTTTTAAAAGTTTTTTTTTTTTAATATGGGTATATAATGAAATTTTAAATGCTTAAACTATTTATAATAAAAAAAAATGTTTTATAAGCACTTATTTTTATCAATATACTGTAGAATCAACTGTTGAAATTTATGTTGTAAATTATGACATGATAGATCAACTGATTTTTTTTAATCCCACTAAGCTATGTAAGGTATGATGAGCTTTTTTTCTTTCATCATTTTTTGGGTTACATCTAACTTCCCAAACATAATCAAAATATGTTATCTACCGTATTTGAGATTGAATTTAAATTTGATAATTTATGTAATTATTAATCTAATAGTTGGTTCTATAGACTACATTAAGACAGCTCAAAGAACTTTATCAAGAGCCAATGAAGAAGCGATATAAAAAAAAAAATAAAAAAAAAGAGACAAGTCAGGGATAAAAAAGAAAGATAGTGAAGCAGCGATTAGAGGTTAATGTGTGACCTGATAATAGGACCGCTGATTAATGGTTTACCCGCCGGTTTTTAGCCGGGAAAAACCTTTTTGGCGGGAATCTTATACCGCGTATAAACTCTTATGGAGGGTAATTGATCACTGCTAGGTCGTTAAGTCTAGTGTACCACTCGTGTCCTGTTAACTTACCCCCTTTTATAGAGTGCCAAGTTTTTTTTATTCCCTCATTTTCGAACAACAATGTACATTGTATATGCTTGTGTATGTAGAAATGCGAAATAAAGATTGTTATTAAATTTTTATTCAAAATAATTTTTATTAATAATAAAAAAAAATATCTCAAGTAAAGATTCTTACACCACAATCCAAATTTGTATGAGAACCGTAAAGCCAAATTTCTTGAAAATTATGTCTTAAAACTGAGTTTTTAAGCTTAAACGTACAAAACAAAAAAAAAACAAAAAAAAAAACATTATAATGCCATTTATTTTGTTGGATAAATGCGACTATCAAAACACATGCTTTTATAAAAATAAGTGATTTTAGTTCAATGTACCATTTTTCTGAAAGATTATAAATAAAATATTTATAATTTTGTCAGGAACGTACAAAATTCAACAAAAGGCTATATTATTGTCTAAATTGCTTTTTTAACAATTATAATTATAATATAAATAAGAAAAAATTCATAGGTAAATTGTAAAAATAAATTTTTACACAGAATTGTTTTATAACTAAATAACTCTTTAATATTTAGATAATTGTAAAAATTTTTACCTTCTTCCTTTTTCGCAAATGGAGATTTTATAAGTTTAAATTAGCGAATACCAGATGCAACCAATGCGAACTAAAGTATGTATTTCTTCATTGAAATGTTTATATTTAAACAAGTTCGGCAAAACTATTGTTAAATTCAGAACTGTTTATTGTTAAACAGAGAACTCAACTTTTATACTCAATTAGAGTATAAAATTCCAAGAATAGTTCATATAAGTCTTTATGCGCTGATGTATTTAAAAATTTCTTTCACATGTTTATTGTACAAATTGCAAAAAATGGTTTTTCAAGAAAAAAAAATGTGCCTGTTGAATTCAAAGGGTTCCAACTCTTTAATATGAAACTAAATGATGCTCTTGCTTTGAGCATTTTGGTTTATGTGAGAAAATTAAAACGTAGTTAATTTATAATATTACGCACAACGGAAGCAACACACTGACTTACAGAATAGAATATAAACATTCTAAAGAAGGGCAAGGTGATATTTTTATTTTGTTACAAAAAAAACAAACTTAGAAGTTATAGAAAAGTTATCGAAATTAGGAAGCTAATCATTATTTTCTATGAATACCTAACTATACATATTTGATCTTTTAATTTTTGTTTGTTTTGAAATGCCAATAATATACCATAAATTATTTATTATTTTATTTATTTTATATCAGGTACAGCTGTGATCACAACGATACAAACTTGAAGTTGTCTCTGATGTTTTTTCTTTACTATGATTAAGATCGTAGATTATTTTTATCCATCGTGGATGGTGTTCATCTATCTTATAATTGATACATTCAATAATAATTTTTAAAAAAATGATCCTGCATTGAACGTGTATCAGAAAATAGTATAATTGTTTATTTTATATTTTAATTGGCAGACAAATTATTTAATTTTTTTTTTTGGTCAAAGATGCAAAAAGTCATCAAATATTCAAAAATATGCACAATCAAATTTAATACATCTACGCCAGATGTATTGATTTGTAAAGTAATTGATTCGATCATTTTGGTTGTAAAACGTATCAAGAAAAATATGCATATACAAATCCGGTCTTTATATATGTAACTATTGAAATTCTGTGAGTTTGTTAAAGGTACAAAGTACTTCTCGAATTTCACTTAATTAATGGAAATTCAATTTTTAAAATAAATTTTAATATTTAAACTTTTCTTACGGACACATTGCTGTTGATCTTCCACGCATTAATCATATTTCGTCAAAGTAACTGAGGAAAGTAATTGAATTTGTTCATAATTATTTCAAGTGAGTATTTTGATTTATGTGTCATTAGTGTAGCCTTACCTAAATTTTAATTTTGTTATTATATCATTATGATTAATATGTATATGTAAAAGTAAATATGTATACAAAATTTTAATTATATATATTAATTGTTATTCTTTGTTGTTTAATAGTACAAAATTCAAAATTTCATCCGGATTCACGCTTATATTTGTAATATTTAATTATCATATACAATTTATTACATATTAGAAGCTCTTATTAGCATTTCTATTAATAATTATTAACGAAAAACCCACCTATCGTTCGATTCCGCAAGCACTAATATTTTAATTACACTTTATATTTTTTTTTTTTACTGTACATCTTTTTAAAATATACCTACTGATTAATTTATTCAACGAACTGCTATGCGTAATATTTATATACTAAAATATTTAATATTATGGACCTACTCACCACACCAGGAAGAACCTCAGGGTGCTAATGTTGTGGTCTGACTGAAGGCATAAATCAGCTGGCACAGAAGGCTGCGTTTGTGAGGAAATGGCCAAAGGGTTCCAGAACTAGGTCAACCCTTTGCTATTGAGCATGTGCTGAGTACCCTTTTGTTTTTATTGTGTGTGTGTGTATATATATATATATATATATATATATATATATATATATATATATATATATATATATATATACAGATGTCCTCACATAATAACCTCGTATGTGACTTATTGCCTTAATTTTTTTTTCTTCACAATTTGAATTAATAAAATCTCTTATCTGATAGCCCATAGGTTAAAACTTAGCGAAAATCCTCTAATTAAGTTTTATATCGATTTCCGCCAATTTTTAAGTCATATAGGTATAACATAAGAAGTTTTCATTTAAATTGTAAACAAAATAAATTACGGCAAAAATGCAATTACGAAGAGAGGCCGTGTATGTTCATAATATTTACCAAGCTATACATGATATATGATTCACAAGATAACGAAAATGCTTCAGTTCTGTACATGCTTCGCTTAATTATAATTTCAGTATTGTACATAAAGCAATATATTATAAAAATCATTAAATCATACTTTTACAATGATGCCATTCAATGAATGTGATAAGAATTATGATCGAGTGATTTGACATATTTATTAACATATACATGCAACACTGTTTTTACTGTCAGGTTAGATTAATGTTTTTATTTTAGCACATGATTTGCTTGGTAGGTTATTCAAAAATTGTAATACGTAGTGTAGGAAAGAAGATTCAGTTTCATTTCAGTTATTAATATTGTTTTATTTGTATTTCATTATCTTTTTAACTTGTTGTTATAATTATTATTATTAATATAACATTAAAATGAAGATTAAATTTCAAATTGTAAACGAGAAAGGAGTGAAGAAGGTTAAAAGTATAAATAACATGAAAGATGATGTCAATTTTGTATTTCCACCCGGGCTGCAGGATGAAGAACACCACGTAAATTTGTTTAATATAAGTAGTATAAAAAATAGTGTCACTTCTCTGAAGAAAGAAAAGGGATTTAGAAATGTCACTATGGCCTTGGATGGCATTTTGAAGCAAATTTATATGGATCAAGAGGAAAATTGTTTTCAATAAAATTTATTTAGACGAAGAAACTAAGACGTCTAAGACGAATGAAGGAGAAAACATGCGGTTAATGGGAATGATAAAGGATTTACAAAAATAAAACCTCACGCTTGAAGAAATGTGAAGCGGAAAAAAAAATTAATTTAGAGAAATTTAATGGAAAAGGTGATGCCGTTGGTTGGCTGGAAAATTTTTAGAGTGAATGTGCCAGGTTCGGATTGCGCAATGAGGAAAAATTGGAACTTATGCGCGTATATTTGACTGAATCAGCGGTAGATAGTTCTTACTACATATAGTTTTGTACATAGTTTTGATACTGTTTTTACTATCAGGTTAGATTAATGTTTTTATTTTAGCATATGATTTTCTTGTTAGGTTATTAAAAAATTGTAATACGTAGTGTAGGAAAGAAGATTCTTAAAATTCAGTTTATTTCAGGTATTAATATTGTTTTATTTGTATTTCATTATTTTTTTAAGCTTCTTCTTGTTATTATTATTATTAGTAATGTTGTTTTTGTTTAATAAAAATTTCAGCTGCATGATTTAAACTGGTGAATTATTCTATTGAGATACATACGAGAATAGAACTTACATACATGTACACAGCGTTGGTGCGTGGCGTGTTCGAATTGTCACTATATATATAAAAAATAGATAATAAAGTCTTATTTAAAAATTGATGAAAAAAATTAATATCAGAAATTGTTTGTACATGAAAAATATTACAATCGAAAAACATGGATGTGAAATCTGAAACAACTGAATTGAGAAAGACAACTGAATTCTCGTTTGTCGTAACTTTGGAGATGCTTTCAAGAAATATATTTCACAAGCAAAAGTCCAAGCAACAGATGATTTTAGTTTAGAGACTGAATATATAAATTCTATATGTATCTATAATCGCCGGGTCGATTCCGTGAAGACTGTCCACATCCGAGGCTAGGTTGGTTAAGGATTAAGGATATACGAATGGGAACGTGGAATATAAAAACTTTAACAGGGAAGGAGGTCGAGTTGGTGGAGGAAATGAGGACCTACAAAGTAGAAATTCTCGGCATAAGTGAAGTGAAGAAGAAGGGCAGTGGAGAAATGAAATTGGCTAATAATTACTCCCTAATTTATGCTGGAGTACCTAGAGGGGTTTTTGCCAAAGAAGGGGTGGGCCTAGTAATGTCGCCAAATATGTATGAGCATTTAGAGAACTGGGAACCAATATCTCCAAGAATGATTGTAGCAGATTTTAAGATGACCATAGGTAAGATCTCAATAATCCAGGTGTATGCACCAACGGAAGATGCTAGTGTTGCAGACAAGGAGGCATTCTACTCGGATTTGCAAAAAATAGTGGATAAAGCTAAAGGAAAAGGAAGGTCAGTAATCCTGAGTGGGGACTTCAATGCCAGAACAGGAAATGATGAAAGATCTGGATATGGAGCTCTAGGGCTACATGGAGGTGAGAATGTGAGGAATAGTAATGGACAGCGGCTAATAGACTTTTGTGTCCATAATGACTTCCTCATAGGAAATTCTTTCTATCCACACAAGAGGATCCACAAAATCACTTTCTCATGCATGGAACGAAATAGTGTAATTGACTATTTCATATATGATAGGAACGTAAGGCAGTATTTCGCTGATATAAAAGTAGTAAGAGGAGCGGAGATAGGCAGCGACCACCTTTTACTTGTGGCTGATACAAAGATCATCCCAGAGTATAAAAGGAAAATAAAAGCATTTGAAACCCTCAACGTAAGGGCCTTGGATGACCCAGAGAAAAGGGCCCTCTTTACAGAAAGCCTGGAAAATAAATTGCGAGAAACATCATTCGATGGAGACGTGGAAAAAATATGGAAGGCACTGAAAGCATGTATCCTGGAAACAGCAAATGCAGTATGTGGGAAGAAGAGAGTGTCCGGTAAGGGAAAGCGGACAGATTGGTGGACCAATGACCTCCAACGACTGGTTTCTCAGAAAAAGCTTGCCTGGAAAGCATACCTTAAAGATAGAACTGAAGGAAAGCTACACGTTTATCGAACAGCCAGGAATGAATGTAAGGTAGCCATACGCCAGGCCAAGAAAAAGTCATGGGAGGATTTTGGTAAAAGGCTGAGCGAGGACCATCGCGAATCTATAAGAGCATTTTGGCGAAAAGTTAAAACGTTAAGAGGAAAGCAATGCAAGCCCATTAGAAATGTAAAAGGTAGCGATGGAATCGTACTTACAGACAAGGAAAAGATCCTTGGCAGATGGAAGCAATATTTCCAGGAGCAATTCTCCGAAAGCCCAGAAACAGACCATTACCATGAACGAGAGTCCAATATGCAGGAAAGCCTGGAGGTTATAGAGGAAGAAGAAATAGAAAATGCAATCCATAAGCTAAAAAGAGGCAAAGCATCAGGAAGGGATGAAATTGCACCAGAGTATTTGAAATATGGTGGTCAAGAACTTCTTAAAGCACTTCAATCGCTGTTCCAAGAAGTGTATGACAGAAAGAAAATTCCCATGGACTGGAAATATTGTATTATCCTCCCTATTTATAAAAAAGGATGCACAACAGACTGCAAAAATTATAGACCCATTAGTTTGCTTTCCGTAGTCTGTAAACTTTACACTTCTATTCTAGAAAAGAGACTCCGGCGGATTGTAGAAGGGCAGCTAGAAGCGGAACAGGCTGGTTTTCGTCCGGGCCGACAGACGCAGGATCATATCTTTGTTCTCAGAAATATTGCTGAAAAAGCTTGGGACAGAGATAGGAATCTATATCTTGCATTTCTTGATCTGAAGGCAGCGTTTGATGTGGTCCCAAGAAAAGAAATTTGGAATGCACTAATAGCCAAGGGTGTACCTGGAGACTTACTGGCAGCCATACAGTCAGCCTACCAAGGTGCCATGGCAGTGGTAAGAATAAATGGTATGGAATCGGAACCTTTTCCAATTGCGAAAGGAGTTAGACAGGGAGATAGCTTAAGTCCCCTTCTATTTATAAACGTAATGGACGAAATCCACAAAATCTGCAAGCGTCGAACTGCATGGACAACAATCGGGAAATGGAATATGAGAACTGTCCTCGTTCAAAGCCTTTTATACGCGGATGACATAGTCCTAATAGCCGACACCAAGACCAAACTACAACAAGCTCTGATAGAATGGGAAGAAGAGTTGCTCAGGAAAGGGATGCAAATTAACACCTTCAAGAGTAAAGTGCTGGTTATGGCGAGGGAAGAACAGGAAGATGTCCAACTCATCTGCAATGGCGAGACACTTGAGGTAGTGAAGGAATATACCTACTTAGGGACCGTAATTAGTAGCTCGGGTAAGATAGACGCCGAAATATCAAACAGAATAAGTAAGGCGAATCAAGTGTATTACCAGATTACTAATAGCATTATCGGCCACCGAGAAGTAGATAAGAAGACCAAAATGCATGTATATAAGTCTGTTTACCTACCTACACTCACCTACGGCGGAGAAAGCTGGACAACACTGTACAGGCACTCTAGTCGCATAACGGCAGCGGAAATGAGGTTCCTTCGCAGATCTGTTGGGAGAACTAGAAGGGATCGCATTAGAAACGAAAGCATTAGAGAGCAACTAGACGTTACAGAGCTTAAAACCACTCTAGAAAGACGGCAACTCCAGTGGTTTGGTCATGTCTGCCGGATGAACGAGGACACGAATCCAATAAAGGTATTAGAGGCTCGACCCACAGGAAAGAGACCACGCGGACGTCCCAGAATTACGTACCAAGAATATATCCAAAGAATTGGAAGTAAAAGAGGCAAATCGCTCAATGAGATGAAGCGGCTAAGCAGGGACCGGGAGGAGTGGTTACGCTGGATTGAGGCTCCTCGACGCTAGCTAATGGCATAAGAGGAAGAAAAAGAAGAGAAGAAGAAGAAGATCTATAATCGCCAAATTGGGCATAAGTAATAAGGATAAAAATGAAAAATTGACCAAAAATTATAACTCAAAATAAAAAACTTAAGTGGTGGGTATGAAAATCATATCTTAAAAAAAAATTCGAGGAGGATATATTCTCCTGACTCCCTCCCCTGCGTACGCCATGTTGAGTTATATATTTAAACATTTAATTTAAACACATTTTTACTTCCTTGTACGAAGTAAAGGAAGTATTGTAGTAGCGAAAATTTTCGGTTTTCAGAGTTCAACGGAAATGTCCATTTTGACCATCCCTGAATCCATTTTGACTAGTTTCGTAGTGGCGTCTGTACGTACGTACGTTCGTTCATATTTCGCATAACTCAAAAACGGTTAGCCGTAGAAAGTTGAAATTTTGTATTTAGGATTGCTGTAAAATCTAGTTGTGAACCTCCCTTTTCGGTCACTGCTTAATCACCGGAAGTGGTACTTTACTTGAAGGTCATAATTGATTTCCATCAAAAATTATATTAAAATACTTTGCAAAACTTCTCAAATTTGGTATTTATAGTTTATATATTGATTTAAATAACACACTAGATTTTGGTTTCAATTGGAAAACCGGAAGCGGTACTTTATTTGAAGTTTATATTAGACTTTCATCAAAAATTATATTAAAATATAATGTAAAACATCTCAAATTTGGTAAATAGGACTTTTATATTGATGTGAATGTATTTACTATATTTTGATTAAAATTGGTGAGCCGAAAACGGTACTTTACTTGAAGGTCATAATAAGTTTACATCAAAAATTATATTTAAATTAAATACATAAATCATATGTTTCGGTAATAAAAGTTACAATCGCAATTTGGTTTCCAATCCAATTAAACATTTTTATTACTTGTTTTAAGGGATAAAATTTAGTGTAAAATACTGGTTTTTCTCCCTATTTGTGTGTGTGTGTATGTCAATAGGTGGATGTCACGACGCCGAGTATTGTTTTTGAGATACTGCGATCTTCGGAAACTAGTAACCAAATTCAGGATCACTTTTTGAGCCACCGATTTATAGTTTTATAGGCGTACAAGGAAGTCATGTGTTGTCCACATCAGATATTTTTTATTAGAAATTACAAGCGGAAGGAGTGTATGCTGGCTGGAGTTTGGTCTGAAAAATCAGTTTTTGGTATAGTGTGAATATATCATACTAAAGCAGCTTTAAAGTTACAGAAGAAATAGCAAATTTTTTTTTCCTCTCGAGCCAAACGCTAATGCTTTATACGCGATTTCGCTGAACAATTCACCGATGATTATGATGGCTGTGATCATTAAGTTGTTTATTAAATATAGAAGATACATTTTAATAATATTTGTTAATAAACTAATTATGATAATTAATTTCAGATATATTATATATTATATAAATGACAAAAATGAGAGCAAAAGTTAATAGAACAGAGAAAATAAGTAAGTCAGTAAGAAAGTAATATTCCAAAATAACGCCTGAAGTTTTCTATAATACCAACAAATAACTAACCCATCAACGTTTTGGCAATTGCAGGCATCATCAGAACAGAAAAAACAAGTTTATGTTGACCTCTCAGTTTATGTGAAGTGCTGCCTGCATTATGATCTTTTTCTATACTGATAATACCTGCATTGGCGAAGCGTTGACTGGTATTAAATATTTATCAGAAAATTAAGGCATTGTTTTTGGATCTTTTTTTGAATTTTCGCTATCGTTAAATAACAATTAAAATTGCATTCCTTAATACAAAATTATTTTATAGTAATTAAAATTAGGCCCCCGGTTAATACTATTATATTAATGGTTGATGTTGATCTCATGAAAGAAATGAAGAACTAGAGAAACATTTATTAGTTATTATTAGAGTTCAGATGTTACCTACCTCGGCCAACTTCAACTATTATTATATTTTCCTATAAACTTCTGATTTTTGTATATATATCACATATTTTGGTTTATTATCAATAATGAACCTTTGTAATCGACCAAGAAAATTAAAATGTAACACCCTCTCCTCAAAATTTGAGGTTTTATGTTTCAAGATACATAGAATCCATAAATCAAATAAAATATTAATTCTTCCCTCCACCGTCTAAAGCTTTTCTCGAGAAAGATTTATTTGAAATTTGATTTATTGAAATTTTTGATTTATTTGAAATTTTTAAGATAAAAGTCACAAGACACCCCATGATTATCCCTGGAACTCGACATTACCATCTGCCATTTCATTCAAAAATGGCAGCCGATTAGAGATTTTATGCGCCAATCACTCGACCATTTACGAAGATAATGAAAAAATATAAAGTATTTTAGAATCATTTGCTATGTATAAAAAAAAAAGTCAAATTAATTTTTTTTTAGCCTTTGTGGCTTACTGACTGGACTGAAGGGAATCATAGAGGTGGTATTTTCAGATGACCATTGCACTTTAAGGGTCGAGTCGAACAGAAAATCCGATGGGGTGGAATACATCAAGAAAGTACAAAGAGCACTTGATAGCGTTGGAATCTGAATGGACATCCATATCGCAGGGGATAAAACACCCTCTACCCCCCTTCATCTTCCCCAGAAAGCTGGGAAGTGGATGCCTCACCCTGACAGACGCCCTATCGAATGAAGAATGTTATTTATGGAGGGACTGCATGGCTTAGCGGCCGTTGGTCCTGCCTTGGAATCCCCTCAAAGGGTGGTTGGTCACTCGTGAGGGATATCCGGATCATCCGGTCATAGGAACCAGTTCCGTGATGCAACCTGTTGGGTCAGGCCAGTTATCTTATCAGTTATTATATTTATGTATTTCTATTTTATATTACTCAATACCTTACTTAGTCAAACCAATAATTAACAAAAAAACAGCGAAAACTAAAACAAAATAATGCAGAAGAAGCTTGGTCGGGGGGGACGGTTAGTGAAGAAAACACACGAATAACAAGACCTATTTAATTCTAATCCGACGTTTCGGGCTAGGTTTTAGGCCATCATGAGGGCAATGACTGACTTAGTGATCATTGTTTCTCAAAAATGACAGTGCCTATGAAACTAAAACATTTTATGGTGCATGCTGGATTTGAAAAAAAAAATGGTATTGTAAGTGGTTTAAAAAATAAATTCTAAAACCTAAAAAACACGGTTTTTTCACTTCACCTATGGGTAGGGAAAATAAAAATCGCATTTATGTTGCATACATATAACGACGGTTATGTTTAGAAGCTAAAACATCTTGCAATATCGTAGTCTTATCAAACAGTTTTTGACAATTGCCAACATAGACACAGACAGGCTAAACTTTATTTGATTCAAGCAGAGTAAGCTGCGAGCGAAAAACTGAGCGGGAGGACATTCCGCTCGCAGCTTACTCTGGTTGAATCTTATAAAGTTAAGCCTTTATGTGTACAATTTCAACCAAAAACTGGTTGAAAAGACTACTGCGATACTGCATGATGTTTTAGCTTCTAAATACAACCGTTGTAACACGTATGCATCATAAATTCCATTTTTTCCTCAACCGTGGGTGAAGCCTTTCGTCTTTAATTTTATATTTTTTAAACCACCTACAGTAAGAATTTTTTTCAAACCCAGCCTTATTGAACATCTACAGTATGAGGGATTCAACTCATTTATGTATATATATATATATATATATATATATATATATATATATATATATATATATCTATATATATATATATATATACGCGCACACATAAAATGAAGTTTGGCGGACCTTGTTGGCCAGCACCTCATTTTCAACAAAAAAGTTTATTTGGGCTATGGTCCAATTCCGAATATGGAAGGAGTATATTTGAATTTTGTGTTATTTTAAGGTCACATTATTTATTGATTAGGAAGCGATATCTAAAAAATCATTTATGTTCGGTAATTCCAAAATAGCATCGTCGTAAACTTAACAAAATGTTTTTAAAAAATAAATAGAATTTGTTTTGTTAAGTTCATTTAAAGGGGACATTCGAGCCCCTAAATTATGCTAAGGTCTGTTTTTCTTATAACCGTAAATTATTCGCAATTTTTTTACCAGCCTACTTCTGGACTATAGATTCCAGACAAATACAGACATTGCAAACTGAAAGTGGGTTTGAAAAAGATAATATAACGTTTCTTTGGCAGTATGTCGGATGCCCTGCTACCATTAGCCCCACACCGAGCTGTCCCCAAAGGTTCAATCCCTTCCGCCTCCGTACCCCATTGTCCACGACTTAAGAGCGCGCCTAGGAAATATGCATAGAGTCGAAAGTAGGTCAGACCGTGGGTATGGCTGGAAAATTTACAACCTTTTTCCCAACAGGTCCGATGGAAAACTGGACCAACAAAAGCTTTTCCCGACAGAGGACAGTTCATTTATTACCAAGAGCAGCCAAGTGTGGCCTGACTAATGACTCGACTATTATCGGCTATTGAATAGCCTTGACCACTCTCTCCTAACCCTCTCCTCCCCCACCCCTCCCCTCTCTCTCCTCTGTTATATATGATAAATGCTTTTCTCTCACCGCTGTCTTTTCTTTCCTTCCCAGGAAAAGGGGATTCGCAAAACCACTGCCGGTTCTGGGCTCAGAAATCTTTGCGTTTGTCGGTGCCCTACCGTCAGGGGTACTGAGAAATGCAGTACAGGGAGTTTAAAAAAAAAATTATTAATAATTTGTATATTTATCTTTAGTAATAAAATAATAAAAATTATGCAGAACATTTTGTCTTCAGTTTTGAAAAAAAATATGAAAATGATGAATAGTATGATATTTCATGTCGATTTAAAGATTTTTTTTTGAAGCCATGTCTGATTGTGTAATAAGGTGGAGATGAGAATTCATAGGAAAAAATCTGATTTGATTCATTCATACAAAATAAAAAAAATACATTTTTAAAATAAAAAATTATGATTGGTGAACCAATAATGATACAACTCCTTGTTAAACAAAAATAAGAAGCATAACAATAGTCGCTTATAATGGGATTTTATTTATTCGAGGTACATCAAGACAACGAATGGTAGCTACACTGTTTTGTTACTGATAAACCAATGTCAATGTATATTACCTAGTCTTAGTTCCTGAATAAAGATACCCTAACCGTTCCTTTAGTTTCGAAATAATTGATTTATGGATAGGCTTACCTAACCCGAAGTTTACTAACAGCGAACTGGTTAACTCTGTCACAAACTGGAATCGGTAATACATCCTTTTATTATTGGATTAGTTACGTTATGGATTAGTTTTGGTTAAGTTAAATAAAAAATTACGTTGACCCTCTTGACTTTACAACCGGCCTTTAAGTTATTAATTGGAAAAATTTTGTGAAATTAATTTTTAGTGATTAAAAAAAATCACTTCTATCATATTGCTGAATGTCATCAGTAACATCTATTCTGTTTTTGCGAGCTCCTGAAAAATTTTACCAAGCGGAGCTGGCAGTGTTTGTAACTGAGGTACTCATAATATAGGTCTGGACTGTATAAAGAAAAAGGGGTATTGAAAAACAAAACACATTTTTTTTCTCGACAGATAACAAGATTACTTCACCCAAGCAAGACATAACTAAAATCCACAATTATTAACAGGCAAATCCCACGAAACGCTAAAAAGGAGCTGGATCAAGGACCTCCTTCATTTGAAGCAAATGTTAATTTACAGCGAGTAGGTACCAGGTACTTTTCCCTTTTATAGCTCATATAAATTTTAGATTTGTTTATTCCAATCGCAGATTCGCTTTTAGTAAGTATTTATTTTATTTTATTGTAGGTTATTTTGGTATGGTCATTGCACTTTTTTTTTATCACTCTGCACTGTTGATTTTTATAAATCGTCTCAAATAGTATTATTTAGATAGATTTGAGGTTATTATTTTTAAATTCACTAATATTTTCACTCCCTGGTCTATAATCCCACCGTTTTCTGGTCCCAAAGTTACCTCTTGACTAGGAGTTACTTTGAGACAAGATTTTTTCCAGGTTTAATTATAAAGAAGACGGTTTTAGATTCTAATAAATTCTTTATTGTTATCAATACTGTAAATTTGACAAAAGATTTACACTATACATTGACAAAAGTTTTACACAATACATTGACAAAATCTTTTTTTTTTTTTAAGAAAAATTTAAACCTAAAGTTGACTGTAGTTTTTCGTCTCTTGTACAGAATAAACATCGTGGCGATTCATCTTTATTGTTAATAACTTTAACAATATCTTCTACTTAGTAGTTCAGAGTGTATGCATTATTTGGCCATTTCCAATTATTGACACTTTTTACCATGCCGTCTTATGAACGTTGTTATTTTATTGTATTATATATTTTACTATAAATGTGTAGATATATTATCTTTTCTTATAATAAAGCTAAAAATAATAGGCGATTTAAGCCTAAAATAATAGTTTTGAAACAACTCTTGATGCCCATATTTTTCGTAAAGGTATTGACGTCTTAGAATTGTACCATCTGAATCAAGATTTCCTATCAATCTCTTCCGAGTTGGCTCTACTAGTAGATCACTACGTTTCTCTAGTTATCTTGTGAATGAAATTTTATGGAGTATCATTTATTAATTACTGAACATAACCTAAGTAAATTGGTTACCTATATGGCTGGAAAACAAGCTGATCCTCTAGGCTTTGACACAATGTAGCAGCAACTCTAAGAGATCAAGAATTGAAGTCTGTACTTTTCATAAAATTCTCATAGCAGTGGCATGAAATTTGTATTCATTCAAAACTGTGACTGTTCCAAAGTTTCTCCACTTGCTACAAAATAATTCCAGTTTACCGGTATGTATAATATAATATATCTTGTTTGAGTACGTTCGTGAAGTTTACAAAAAGATTCTAAAAACAAAAATCCCATTTCATTACTTATAAAAGAATCGAATTCGACTTACTTTCATCTTCGACCAAATCGATAGAATTTATTACGAAGTACGACTGCATTGAACCGTTCAAAAACTGCATCCTGAATCCAGAAGCTATCTATTATTTACGCAATGTATTTACCAACGTAATAGCCGGTTAGCATTCATGAGACACAGCGGTACAAATGACATGAGACCCTAAGCGATCGGTCGGAGGATGGTTGAAGGATGACAGCCGGTAGCCATGTAAGCCATCAAATAAACAGGCTATTAGGATGAGATAGGAAGGCTGAGAGACTCTTATGCTAATAGAGAGAGACCCATTGTATGCAGATGGCCAATCTATCTCGTCTCTGATGGTCCTCGCGGGAGATGGCACTGGTTATTGATAATCGCTCTCTCGGTGATAAGGACACCTGTCACACTCGCCAGCATAAAAACAAAAGGTTACCTGTGCAGATAGCATCTCTGTTGGTAAAAAACATGTCCTCCCATGTAGTTTATTTTTTTTTACAACTGGATATTAATTAATAATTGTTATTTATAGTTCAATTTTAATGGGCAGTGCTAATGAGAAAATTTTAGTTTAAAGAAACTAACGTTCCCTCGTTGCTCCACATGTGAGCATAAGATTATTTTCTGTTATATCAGCCGTGGAACGACTCTTGGGTTGGGAGATCTTGCTGGTACACGCCCGATGATTGAGGCTTTGGGAATTGAACTGATGATTGAGGATTCATTCATTCATTACCTCCTTGTGTAACCGTTCAAGAAACAGAAGGATTTCACCGAGTACTGAACTCAATATCCTTCATGAGTTTTACACTTATGAGTGGTACAGGTTCGTTTTTAAATAATCCTCCATTCACTTTCTTTCATTAAATCAAAGAAGTTATTAAGGAAATCCATGATTTATCTTTGAATAAAAGAATGCATGCTTATTCATTTGTTGACATTCAAGCACGTAGCCAGGATTTTATTTCGGAGGGGGTTAATTAATAAATTTCATAATCCTAATATTTTTTCCTCTCGGTTTGGATAATAATTCTTCATCAATAGTCGATTTTTAGAGCCATCTCCAATTTTTTTATCGATATATCGTGAGCGGGAATCGATAGAGGTGCTGTTTACGTACCATAAGAAATAGAAACCATTATTATCGACTTTTTAGTAATCTAGAATTTTTTATTTATTTTATTGTAATTTAGATTTATTTATTCATTTATTTTATTTCATTTAATTCTTTCTTCTTTTGTTAATATTGTACATTTATTTATCTCCAGTGTCCTTTTATTTTATCAATTTATTATTCTTTATATTTATTTTATTTTGTACATAGTTTGTATTGTACATACAGTGTGAATGAGTATTTCAGCCCTAATACTCATTGCCCTTAAGTGTGGCAGCTTTTATTATGTTCAGTTAAGAAAATAAAAAAATCTTTCTTTCATAAAAAAAAATATCGACTTTTTGGTGCTTAAGCCTTTTTCAAAAAACGACTTATATCGATTTCACACTGAACTACATTAGGATTCTAATGTAGTTTAGTGTGAAATCGATATAAGTCATAGAAGACAATCCCTAGTGTAATACTGATTTTAACAAATTTTAAAATTGGACATAATAGACGAAATAATTTACTAATGGAAAAATAGACTTTAGGAAATTACTGCCAAATATTTTATGCTAGAAAAAAAAAAAGCATAATTAAAAATGAATGAAATAAAATCCAGAGAATGAAAGAAAATTTCGAAGCGTTGGTTTGTTTTGGATAAAATATGTTAATATTATAAAAATAATAAATATGGGAAGTTGGGTTTTTTCACAAAAAATAACAATTTAATATTAATATATGTATATATTAAATATATATAATATATATATATATATATATATATATATATATATATATATATATATATATATCATATATCAGACATCTGCTAAGGACTCCATTAAGGAAAAAAAATGATTCTCCCTTTTTTCCGTGGACTTTTCAGTTATTAATAATAGATACCAAACAAGATACATAGTTTTAAACATTCCTCCTAAATTTAAAAAACGCTGCAAATTATTACACAATGGTTTATTATTTCCACTTATTTATTCCACTTGTTTATTATTCCACAAAAATATCTATTCTGTCAAAGTAAAAAATATGAAGCAGTAGGTACCAAAGGAAAAGAAATTTGAAGCTTGTCACAAGATGTTCGCCGTGAGAGTGCCGAACTGTGTTAATTAAAAAAACTGCGTCAATGCAAGTAGGCTGTGATGTAAAATGATACAGAGGAAATATTTGATGTGCACTTCACTAGGAAAAAATAAAAACGAAGTTCATAAAGTTATATCTCAGCTAATAATGGTCCGATTTAGGTGATTTCTAGTTCGTATTGTAGGGATTTTCGTTAGCTTTCGTTTAAATACAATAAAAGCAATAAAAAATAAAAAATAATCGGCAATTATTATAGATTTTTTGTTTTTCAATTTTTTTTTTGGGGGGGTTGGGGGGTTTCTCGTTATGCTGATTTCAAAACACCTTACATTTTCTCTCTATCTTTATAAATGGCCAAGTTATGGGTATATAAGATCTTTAATCGGCAATTATTATAGATTTTTTGTTTTTCAATTTTTTTTTTTTTTTTTTTTGGTTTCTCGTTATGCTGATTCCAAAACACCTTACATTTTCTCTCTATCTTTATAAATGACCGAGTTATGGGCTCATGAGATCTCTAATCGGCCGCCATTTTGAAACAAACAGACGGATTATATGTCGAGTTCCGAGGATCATCCCGGGGTGACCTGTGACTTTGGTACCGAATTTCAAGAAAATCGGTCCAGTAGTCTCGGAGAAAAGCCGCGTACGGCGGACGGCGGACGGACGGATTTTTTTTTATTCGATATTTGGATTCTACGTATCTTGAAACGTAAAACCTCAAATTTTGAGGGGGGTTACAAAAAAATTTTCTTTGGTCGATTCCAAAGGTCTATTATTGAAAATAATAAACCAACAGCGTAAAAAAGTATGACTTCGGCGATGTTATTAGGTATTAGGCTTAACACATAGAACAACATTTTGCTAAACAATGCTTTTCAACCGTAACATGAGTTAACGTCATATGTGAAATCACCCCAAAATAATCATCTTGAGAGCATTCTAAACTTAATTCGTTCCCTAATTAATTACTTATCCGAGTTGAGTCAGGGCCTCCAAAATCGCTATTTCCCAAAACCTTAATATAGGCTCTCACAATCTGCCCTTACTTCTTTATTAGATATCACTGTCTGATGCTGATTGGTTCCTGTTTAAGGTTGGACCTATTAAAAAATCGTCCATAATCGTGAGAATCGAACGGCTGTTTCCGGTAGTTATTTTATATTATAAATATATTATAATTGCAGATATAATATGTACTTCAGAAGTAGTTATCAGAACTGAAAAGAATCTTTTTTACTGCACTTAAAATTATGAATGCGTTTGAAGGCCATACCTTTAATGTTTATTAGGTATGTTTAAAAGTATGTACCTTTTTTGTTATCTATTATTTAATTATTATAGTTATCATTAAAAAATACCAAATTTCTAAAATCAGCTTCAGTGTATAACTTGCTCATGCGACCTTAGTTTATGGGTTATCATTATTATTACATTACATCATTATTACTGAAAGAAAAATGAACCCATAAAAGAATGATTTTTTTTTTTAATCAGATCTATTAAGTCATTTTACAATCCTTAGATTATCCACCCCTTTTTGTAAATTTAAAATGGTAGCAATCAACAGGACCTATTGAAATAATGTAAATATACCTAAACAATGCCCAGGCCAACACAAACCATTACTTAGGACTCGCCTTTGGCATTTACAGCGTGACCTATGGCTTACATGTAAAGCAGGAAGTTTAAGCTACAGCTACAGTTAAAGCTACAGCATTCAATCCTTCATAGATGACCGGCGTAAAAATTGTACTGTACTTTACATTCCTAGGAATCTACGCATCACGAATTTAGTGTCTGAAAGAAGTATAAAAAATAAATAAAATTAAATTAAAAAAAAACATGTTACCCAAATGGAAACGAATTTTCCTAAACACACATTTCGAAAACAGTTCATCCGATTTGGCCCGAAGTTGAATGCAAGTTGGTAATTGCTTTGATTAAGTTTGTTCAGTATCAATTTTATCAAATTTCATCGACTAATTTCGCTAACGCTAGCAAACATATTTTCCTTGAAAAAACAGCACGCCTTGTAGATTATATTCTCAAACGACAAATCCTTTAAATGTAATTATTTAACCAATAGAAAGATGAGGTCAGTTGATGCTGACTTGGCAGATGTTTTTAATTGTAAGTTTGGTGAAGGGACAAACCAGTATCCCTGGCATTCCAAATACATCATATAAATCTCATCTATCTAATGAAACACTGTGTGTGGACGTAGAATTAATTTTAAAAAAATAAAATAAATTGAAAAAAATTAAAATAATACTTATCTTAATTTGGGTCATTAAGTAACACATTTATATAAAATTATTCCACAAAATAAAACAAATTCATAAGCATATCAAAACATATTTATAATATTTAATAAATTTAATATAAATTTAAGTACTCAGAATTAGACTCGATGTTTGAATGGTGAAGTAGGCCTCATGGAAATCCTGTCTCTTCTTTCACCGCATCAGTGGTAGGCTCTTAAAACGTTTTAAATTTCACTATCTAATTATAAATAATTGATTGCCGCAAAAGCAAGTTCGCCTGAATTGCAAGGTTAAGGAACAGTTATTAGCTACATAGGTTTTTTAAGAAATCTTAATTTAGTTTAGCAATCATCCCATCGCTTGGAGAATGATACTCACCGCTTCGAGATTTGCCAAGACGTAACTGATCTCTTCTGGAAGAGATATTTTTATGATAAATGTATGATAGATTAGTGGGAAGACGTAGGCGTGTGAAAGAGGCCGTGGCTCTCCCACGAAGCGGGGTCCCACCAATCAGCGCCGGTGTGACAGCGTAATTTGTTCACTATTCAGATGCTGCGTCGGCCCGTCGGGACCTTTCATTGGTCATTACGGCGGGCCAATGAAATGCCGCCTCATACCTCACACCTCGAGGTTCGATGTATCAAACTGTCTGTTTGGACATCGATTAGGCTATTCTCATTCGAGGGTTGTTTAGCCCTCGACAGCAACACGACAGGGAAAATATTGCTCCAGATAACTTTGATAGACCTTGCTATGACTATTTTAAAAACAGATTTTTGAATATCTTTCTTTCTTTATTTTTAATACGATTTCTATTTTTTATTTAAAAATTTAATTTAATTTATTGAAGGTTCATTCAACATGTGGATTTGATTTTTGCTCTAATAAAAATATCTGATGTGGACAACACATGACTTCCTTGTACGCCTATTAAACTATAAATCGGTGGCTCAAAGAAGATCGCAGTATCTCAAAAACAACACTCGGCGTCGCGACATCCATCTATTGACACAAACACACACACACACAAATAGGGAGGAAAACCAGTATTTTACACTAAATTTTAGCACTTAGAACAAGTATTAAAAATGTTTAATTGGATTGGAAACCAAATTGCGTTTGTAACCTTTATTACCGAAACATATGATTTATGTATTTAATTTAAATATAATTTTTGATGTAAGCTTATTATGACCTTCAAGTAAAGTACCGTTTTCGGCTCATCAATTTTAACCAAAATATTGTAAATACATTCACATCAATATAAAAGTCCTATTTACCAAATTTGAGATGTTTTACATTATATTTTAATATAATTTTTGATGAAAGTCTAATATGACCTTCAAGTAAAGTACTGCTTCCGGTTTTCCAATTTAAACCCAAATCTAGTATGTTATTTAAATATATGTATAAGTTATAAATACCAAATTTGAGAAGTTTTGCAAAGTATTTTAATATAATTTTTGATGGAAATCAATTATGACCTTTAAGTAAAGTACCACTTCCGGTAATTAAGCCGTGACCAAAAAGGGAGGTTCACAACTAGATTTTACAACAATCCTAAATACAAAATTTCAACTTTCTACGGCTAACCGTTTTTGAGTTATGCGAAATACGAACGAACGAACGAACGTACAGTTAACAAATGCCATTGACCCAGGAAATATTTGTTGTTAAATAATGTTTACAACCCAGGAAGTCACCGTTGTCCTTCCTCGTTGTCAGCATTAAAACAAGTTCTATTTCCTTGATCATCCCTTCTCTTATTGTATGTATAAATGCCTATCTGAAAAGGACAGACATAGCAGTAGCAGTAGCAATGTAGTAGCAATAGCAATGTAGTAGCCAGTATCTAGAGTGTAGTCTTAGAATAAGTATTAGAATATAAGATAGAATGTAAGGTAGAATAAGGTAATGTGAGACACTCTCACTATGTTTAGTATTAAGTCTAGTATATAATATCTTTAGAGTCTATCTGTCACTCAGTAGCCTCATTATATATATAACATGTAACTTGTAAACTGTTTAATAAAGTTATTTTTAAAGCTCACACTCATCGACTTTGATAACTGTACGAACGTACGTACAGACGCCACGACGAAACTAGTCAAAATGGATTCAGGGTCAAAATGGATATTTCCGTTGAAATCTGAAAACCGAAAATTTTCGCGATTACAATACTTCCTTTACTTTGTACAAGGAAGTAAAAAAAAATACAAATGCATTCTCTTTCCAACACTTACAATCTAAATTCCTTCGAGAAATATTCAACGCTTCTAATCATTAATGTATCTGTTGCAGATTTGGTACGAATCAGATACCTATTCTTCCATTATAATCTCCATAGCTACTCAAATCCACTAATTTCCATCGTTTGTATCCAATCGATACCCGATAACCCTAAAAAGCCCCTGAAAAAAATATGGCTATAGGACTTTCTGACATAGAACTGTCAGTGATCGAGAAAATACGGTACTTGTATATTATAGGGGCTCCAATTCTCCAGAAATAATTAATCTAAATTTTGCCTAATCTAACATATGCTAACAACATAAAATGAAAGGAGAATTCAAAAACATGTGTACTTTGTTTACATTTAACTATAATTCATTTCTTAACCTCTATTCAGAATTGAAAAAAGTCACTTATGATTTCTTTAAAAGGGTCTTCTTTTATTTGAGTATATATTAATAAATTCTGCTAAATAGGAAGCCAGGAAGTTTCTGCTGGCACCTCTTGTTTTGTTGTTTCCCTATTTCACTACTCCCCACAGTCTTTCAATTTTTTTGTGTATTTGCAAGTGTTACAACAAATTATGTTTGTGATTTACCGTCAAATTAATGTATCCATTATTGCATAGATGGATCTTCCAACAATTTCCTGGATGAATACGTCTTTTTATAACCTCAAATCAGGTAAATTCTGATCTATCTTCAACCATTTCGATAAAACACTGATTTGTTTCTCGGCATATGTCTGCAAAAACCCACTGTTGTAGTAGTGTCTGGCCTATTTTACAGTGTGTACATTTTTAAATCCTAAGAGAATAAGTAACATATGGTAAGATTACTGGAAAGGAAAGTAGAACCTCTATAATATAGAAGTACCGAGAATACCATGTCTGAAATGTTGAGAAAATGTAATATCCCGTTAAAAATTAAACATAAAATTCATTTTTAAGAGTCGATCAGTTTTCATTCACTTGAATTTACGTTCGAACTATACTTATCATACGTTCGTTTATGAGGAGGGCCTATGTTGCTTCTTAGAAACATTATTTCTCCATATAGGTTTGTGTCCCTAACAAACATTCAAATGGTTTCGGAAATTGAATGGACTATTATATGGCAGTGATAAAAATGAGAGATGTATGTGTCGGTTTAGGGAACTAACTAGTTTAACAACTAGTTGACTGTTGACAAATTTAAGCTCAAAGAACCAAGATAGTGCTGATGGTTAACTCCCCGTCCTATCAGCTTGTCCTTGCCAATTCTAAACTACTAAAACCCATTTTTCCAAAATCTCTAGAATTTAACCGGTTTTAGTGCAAAGCGCTTTCAATATCCTTTTTCATACAAGACCTCGTACGAATTTAATCCTCTCTCCGTTAGAGCTATTGGGTCGACTTTCATAGGTACCTGTAGGAACTTTTTAAAAAAAGGAAGAAGGAATATGAACACGCGTACTGCGGTAGAATGTTGTATTACTCAGCAAATCTATTCTAAGCTGACACGGATCCGACATCCCAACTTCTAGACCTGTTCCATTGAGGTTCCCTCAATAGGGTCGAAGCGGGTCTTTCATTTTTCAATCGACCGCAGTAGCCTCTGAATCCGGTTCGCCGGGGTTACTCCCCAGGGTCTGCTATCCGTCAAAGAGGAGTCAAAATATTTTTCGCTTTTGGACAAAATAGCGTCTGATTGTCCCGTTTGGGGATCGATCATGGGAATAATCATGTCTTTGAACGGTTTTCGTAGCACATTATATTGGCATCGGTCACCTGTGGATCAGGTTTTTAAATTATCTTTATAAAAGGATTTATCACATAAAGAATTATAGATACCTAACAGTTTAGTTCAAGTAATGCTGTGATCATGAATATAAAAATAAATATGTATGAGAAGCTTGGTATAGGGTGCGGTCAATGAATGAACACCATAATAACTTATTATATTGTGTGTCGACGGTTCGACCTTAGTTTTAGACTACACGACAGAATAGCGTATAGTCAAGTTCCAACTGAATAACTTATTTTTTATTTTTCTTCGCAAAGCGGCTGTCTAAGGACCACGCAGATATCACTGTTGAGTTCTCACTCGCACCACACTCTCACAGCCTTCATTCTCTCCGATTGTTGTATTCGTCTCTCCTCCGTCCAATTGCTATTCCCACGTTTCACTTTCTCTTCAACTAGAATAACTTATTTATATAAAAATAAATATTTTATTTTTTTAATTTAGCGAAAAGTTGTTTTTGAATTTTTTTTTTTAGACCTGAGAGGCGGATCGCGTTGCATATGACTAATTTACAATTCTAGATATTTTTGTATGATTAAAGTGGAGTATAACGAGTTGTCAATATATTTATTCAATTGTATTCCACATCCTCCTTTCGTGACAATCACTGAAGATAGTAATTGTGAATATTAGAAAAGTTTTATCATTTTTCGATGATTAGATCAGTAAAAATAATCCGCCGAAAACGAATATTTAGCACCTGCTCCACAATGAGTTTTCTATAAACCTTCTGTACGCACTTACCTAAGAACGAAGTGGCTGCTAGAGACTACCAAATTGAATTATCAAACTCATAAAATAAAAATGGACGAGATTGAAATGTGGGCTTGAACGTAATATTTTAAGTTTGTAACCAAAAGCAAGGGAATATTTTTATTTTATTTGGAACTTTAGAATTTTCGCAACTTTTGTAAATAATTTATTCTTTTTTTTCTAAAGCCTAAAGCTGTAGGTGTAGCACAGTCGAAAGTTCTGTAATAATTAATGCATTACAGAGATACAAGATTTCTGTTTTTTTTATAAGATTTTAAACACATAAACAGTAAAATACATATGAATATGATCTCCAAATTTTATTGTCTAAGTGATATTTTCATGTTCAAATCTACTCCTCTCCCTCCCCAAATAATAATAATATTGTGATCATATGCCAGAAGTATATATATATATATATATATATATATATATATATATATATATATATATATATATATATATATAAGAAAAAAAATCATCCAGAGACATAAAGTAATTACTACAAGACATCCAATCACACAAGCAGTATGTAATTGGATGTCTTGGAGTGATGTGCTGTCTCTGTTTGATGCGTCTTTCTGGACGGTTGATATGTCCTGTATTTGATCTACATAGATGTGCTTTTTGGTGTATGTCCTGATGATGCCTGAATTGGCGAAACGTTGACTGGTTAGTTGGTTGCCGGTATTTTCGAGACTTGTGACTTTGCGTTTTGGAATCTTCTAATTTTCTACAGTATATATTATATATATTATATATTATATAATATATATAATATATAATATATATATAATAATATATATATATATATAATATATATAATAATATATAATATATATATATAATATATATATATATATATATATATATATATAATATATAATTATATATATATATATATATATATATATATATATATATATATATATATATATATATATATATATATATATATTATATATCTTCACTAAATTTCCGGACATCCAGCTACCCCCTTTGGTTCAAATGAATTGAAATTCTGTATTTAGGATTGTCTTCTCGTTAAAAAATACCATAAAAGTGGGTGTAAATTTCAGTCAAAATTTCGGTATGCTTACTTGAAATTTCGCGGTTTTAAAGTTTTGTGCACATCAGCAGCCCCTCCGAATCAAGTTAGACGGTTGAAAATTCGTGTGTAAATTGAGAAGTGCTTTTTTGGGAGTCTCAACTTTTTTCTCCCATCCCCGCATTTTTACATTTTATATATACTTTTTGATATTTCGAAATTTATAGTTTTGTATTATAGTGAAAATACGACCTTGATGCTCAAGTTTTTTAAAAGCCCAAAACACATTTATAGCACCACAGTCTGTGACCTGATCTTATATAACACCTGAACTTGTATAACAGGTTGATAACAACAGCAAACAGCGAATGGAAGCGCGGGATTCCTTAGTAAGAGCGAAATTCCAAGACAGAAGAAGTGTCACCCGGTATTGATCTTCCTCCCGCCTCTCATCTCATATTCTGCTTCATTTTTACATCCATCAGTTGTTTCTTTTCATTCTTTAATTCCTTTGATCTTTATGCATCAAAAAATATATATCACACCGAGTTAATGAATTGTTGCAAACGTCGACTAAAGGAAAAAAATATAGGACTTTAAAACTGAATAAAATCAAACTTCTTCATAAACTCCTGCCAAAGGTCAATTGACTGTGTGGTTCAAATACCATTTATCTGTTAATTTATATTTTGTATCAATTATTGATTTAGTAATGTGTAAATGGATTATAAAACACTAATTTTTAAGAGAGTAATTTATAATTTTAAAACCATTGTTATAATCTGGCTTCTTACTACATTATTGAAGAGTGATGTATATATATTTTAATTTAAATATTTATTTACACTTGGACATAATAGTGACAAGCAGAAAATTTTATGATGAGATTGTTATGATATGCAATACCACTTCCCGGACTGAAGTCGAGTACCGTAATTCACGGTAGTTTTAGTCATATCTTGCGTTAGGGATGCTGAAAAATATCGATATTTCAAAGAAATATATCAATATTTTTATCCGATAGTTTTAATTCGATATACCGTAATATCGATATTGAAATTTCAACATCAAAAGTCGGTATTTTTTCCAAAAAAAAATTAAATAAAAAATGTCTACAACGAGGGCTAGTTCAATAACCAAAATAACAAAACAAACTTGATGAAAACGGAATAGTGAGCACATCAGAATATGAGGATTTTTAAAAACAATATCTGAGAAATATTAGTATAATTAATTTTTTTTTCTATCTTATATAAGAAAAGTAAGTTTTTTCTTTTTAATAAAAGTGTTAATAATAAGTTTGATAGGTTTCAGTCATTATTAAATCAATTTTGCTTTGTTTTTTCCTTTTTTTTTAAATTTTTAATTTTGAACAATTTTATTCATTTTATATTTGCATTTCTTAGATATAGGTCTTTTTAAGAAAAAAAGTTAATTCTTTGATAGGCTTTTATTAATTCATTCAATATTGATTTTCTTCCTTCCTTTTTATATATTTTGTTTGTTTAAGCGATTTAATTATTTATTCCTTTTAGTTTCTAGTTTTTAATTTTTATTTATTGACAAATGTTGATAAATTATTACTTTTTTATTTATTTTTTTTTTTGCAAAAAGAAATAGGTAAATATGTAATTGTAGCTATTATACCCTTTTCATATCTTTTAAGATTTGTTAATTTATATTACTGTATCCTTCGATTCAATATAAACCCTCATCCTTTCAAAGATTCAAAAAATCGACGCCCAAAATTTCGAAATATCAATAATTTTTATTGTTATATCGAACTACTATTTCGATTTATTTAAAAATTATTCCTTAGTTTTATAAGTATACCCGAAGCATATTTACAAAAGAAAATCTTATAAACACTAAACAAAGCTTCAGAGAAGTAAAAAGACCCAGAGATAAAAAAACTATTCGCAATGGGAAAGTTAAAAGTAAAACGTAGAATAGCTATATTTACATTCGTCACTTCCAATATTATTTTCAATATAAATTAAATAATACTAAATTAACTAATTAATTTAAACTCATCAATTTATTTAAAGTAAACTAATGATAAAGCAATTTAATACTAATTTTCAATGAATATGCCTTTGCTATTGAGAATAGGGTAGGGTTTGAAAATTAATAATATTCAAGAAATTGTAGTTATCTGCTATTTCATGAAAATCAGCAACATACTACAATGTTTTACGCTCATTGAATATGGTTTGGTTGCATGTACTAAAAAAATTATTCTTTCTGCTTTTTTTCCATCCAAAAAAAATAAATAAATAAAACGGGAGAATGAGGATTTGTCAATTATTTAATGCAAGAATCATCGATCGTCCCTTTCGTTCCTGGTAATTTACTAGATTATGTTCAGATACTATTATAAAAAAAAATTGTATTTCTATTATTATTCGTTTTTATTTACTATCTATTTTTAATAGATAGATAGATAGAGAAGAAAATTGCTTTATTCTGGGACTAAGTTCCTTCAGAATAACAAAATTGAACAAATATAAAGTAAACCAAATCTGGCCAAAAACTACAATAAATAAAAGTAGATAAGTTTTTACATCAATAGTAATAAAAATAAGTTAACAAAAAATGAGTTCTTAACTTAACAAAAATATACAAGTATTAAAAAAAAAAGAAACAAAAAAGAAAAGAGAAAAAAATAAGGTGAGAAAAATGAAAATTATAAATAAATGCCCACTAGAACATCATAAACTTTTGATCACATTAATTACCGTTGAAATTAAATTTTTTACTTTTTTGTTTATACAGTATCTTTTTGGAAAGTGAACAGATGTTGGAAAAGATGGAATTTGAATGAGGATAGAGAGAAGCATGACGGATACTAGAAGGGAGGGAATTCCAGAGGATAACGGAGCGGGCAAGAAAGGAACGTTCGAATGTTTTGGTTCTGTAGGAGGGAGTATGGAGGTCAGAAAGACGCGTTCTTGTTGCCAGATTTGAATTGTAGGAGTCTGTAGATGTAGGAAGGATGCTGGGAGTTGATGGTTTGATATAGGAAAGACCCGAGGAAATATTGTCGCCGGATGGAGGAAAAGAGCCTCTTTAACTCGCCATAAAGATGGGAAACGTGAGAACGCCTCGAGGTACCGAAGACAAATCTTAAAAACAGTTCATGACTAGCTTTAATATGTCCTCGAGTACGATTGAGAGGCCAGCATATACCACACTGCCATTGTCACAGCTGGGGAAAATAAGAGAGGATACAAGGAGCTTACGGGTTGTTTGTGGAAGAAGATGTCGGGAACGATGAATAACTTGAGGGTACTTATTGACCGTCGGGAGATTTGGGCGATGTGAGGTTTCCAGGACAAGATTTGGTCAATAGTAATACCCAAGTTTTTAACAGAGGAGCTGAATGTGATGGGGTGATTATTTAGGATTAAGGTAGGGACGGTGACGTTTGGAGAGGAGCAACTCCTCATAAATTTACTGGTCAGCCATTATGACTTTTCCAAAAAAAAAAAAAAAAAGGCTTTCTAATCAAAAATATAAAAACTCATCATTCTTTCTCCATGGTAAGTCAGTAACAAAACATTACCTATAGGCCAGCAACTTAAGGGAGATCCTTGTGGGCAGAGCCTATGGTGGTGGGATATGGGGAGGATCTCTGAGGTATGGATCCTTGAGGGAGTTGGACAACAACAATAGCCTGAGTTTTCATAGCGTTAACCTTAATCCATTCAGGTTTGGCCAGGCACTGATCCTATCTAGGTCTTCCTGGATATTGGCAAACGCTACTAATAATTCGGAAGGAGGAAAGGATAGGTAGATTTGGAAGTCGTCGGTGCATAAGTGGTGGGAACAATGGTGTATTGAATTAGTAAGATAATTGATATAGGAATCTGAAAAGAGTGGTGAAATGCTTGAACCCCTGGCTACTCCTAAGGGCAGGACAAGAAAGGATGAAAGAGGTTATTAGGAATGGAAACTGCTTGGGTCCGGTCGGAAAGGAAGGATTGAAACCACCGAATAGCTCTGTTGGAAAAGGATTTTGATTTTAATTTGGTGAAAAGGGTAGAATGATCCAGGGAGTCAAAATCTTTGGAAAAGTCAAGTAGTATTAGTACGGTTAACTATTTTCGTCCATAGCAGTATGTAAGTCACTTGAGATTTTGATGAGAGCGGATCTAGTAGAGAAGCCGGGTCTGAAACCAGATTGCAGAGGATTTTTCTAGGAAATTGATATTTGATACTGGACAATTCTTTCTACAGGTTAGGAAAGGTTAGACAGGATGGAAATCGGACGAAAGTCTTTAGGGATCATAGGGTTGGAAATTTTGTTAATAGGATGGACTAAGGCTTTTTTCCAAGATTTGGGAAATATTGAATTTTGTAGAGAAAAATTATATATGAAGAGGAGAACTGATAAGAGAGACATAGTTTTAACAATTTAACTGGAATTCCACCAAACCCGGTGGAGTTGGTGTGGGACTTCATAATGGAGGAAATCAGATCTGTAGGAGAGATGTAGGAGAAATAAAAGTTTTTAGTTAGGAAAAAGGGAAGAAGAGCGTGGAGGAGTGTTAAAGGAAGAAGATAAAAAGTATGAATTCAATTCATCGGGTGAACCTGGGAATACAGCTGAGGAAGAGGATTTGCAGAGAGAGTTGCCATTTTGATTTAGGATCAGGAGCTAAAGAAAGGATATCGTGAAAGTAGTTGGATTTCGCAGGCCTTATAGTTGTCTATGTCAAATTGCGGAGCGCCCTAAAAGCTTGATAGTCATCTAGTTAATATAATACTATAAATATTATGCTTTCGTCTTATTCTATTACTAATTTTTATTTCTTTTATTTGTATTATTTATAATTATTATGTTTTTTATTTGTTTTATACAATTTTATTTATTATTATTTAATTATTTAATTTAAGACTTTACAATTATTTAATCATTAGAAACAAAGTGAGTCGTTAGGGATTTCTCTTATATAAGACCACACCCCCAATTGGTCAAATGTTAAAAATATATCAATGGTTAAAAATACACAATATGATTATTAAATACACCAAACCGATTATTATAAAGATAGATAAAAAAAAAGTTAATGCCCATGAACTGTAAGATATTATTTTTACCATAAAACTACATAATAATAACCAATGTTATTATCATGAGATAATAAATGAAATTAAAATAAACACCCTTCACATCACAATATGTTTTTATTGATCGATAATATTTTAATTAATTTCAATATTAATATGACGGAACGATCAGCTGAAGATTTCGAAAATATAACAGTTTATCAAGAAGCGCTGAAAGTAGATGAAGAGAATATTCCCTAACAAGAGGAGGGTAGGCAATCCCGCCGAGCTGTGAAGAAGGCCCTGAACTGATTTGGCCTGGATAATTGGAGCCGCTGGTGGGGGAAAATTGGATAAGAAAACTCTCCATCACCTGATAATTAAGTCGTCTCTTGGATAAGCTGCCTTCTCTTAAATAGAGCTCTCTCACAAATCAATTTACGACTGGAATATCTTCAGTTTTTCTTGGATTATATAGTTAACGAACGCCATGGTACTTGAAAATAATTAAAAAAGTAGAGCGGGAAGCACTAATTGAGCCGTTGAGAGCAAAGTGGTATAAGCCATATTTTTAACTCAAGTCCAGAACCACAATCTCTAAAGGCAAAACTGTTAAAAGAATGTCACTAAGTAGTAACCTCATAGTTCGCTGATTTCATGGCTATTTTTCAATTTATTTATTGACTTGCACAATGGTGTAAGTCATTTTCAGATGTTTAAAATAAAACAAAATGAATTGTAGACAATTTTATTTCACAATTACCTTTAGTCAAACCTCATATCAATATTCAACTTGTTCCTCGTACAAAGTAAGGACTTACGAATTTTTATCACAATAATTCTAGTAAAATCATCTGCTTCTCAAAATGGAGATTTATTTACTTACACCACCTTTGTACTCAACGGCTCAATTTACAACTGTAATTGTATTTTAAAATGTTTATAAGAAATATTGTAAATTTCAAGGATTTGATTTCAAACGCTCAGGTAGAGCGGATTTGATTCTCGTCTGGGAACTTAAATTAAAATTTATTTTCTGATTGACTAACGAAATAAATCTCAGACTGCTCGTTTTTTTTCACGGTGCAGTGAAGTTAATTAGGTGAGCGTATTATTTTTGTGTTCATTCTAGCAGAAAAAATATTTTAAATAATGATATTTTTCACTTATTGTTCTTATTGATCTAATTGATGTAGAACTATGGTCAAAGAAAAAGTTTTTGAGATCTCACTTGATATTTTTTTCGATGCCACCATGTCCTGTTTTAAAGATTTCTTGATCTCCACAAATAGTTGTGTATATTAAAATAATGAGAGTCCCAAAGAGGAGTTATCAAAGAGGGTTCAAGGAGGATTTATCTTTATTCTATATCCAACCAATCTATAATTGTGAGACTTGTAAGAATTTGCATTTAAGTCGTGTCGTAATTTCTTGCCTTTTCTTTCTTGCACTATGAGCTCAAATAATTTTTAAGATGACATCGAATGCGGGAAAAACCTTAAATTGATACGAAATATCTTAATTATTGATGCTTGTAGTTGTTTTTTTAAAAATCTAACCAAACTTTATTTATTAATTTTTTAAGATTAGCAAATATGACTACATAAATAACTACTGATTTGAAATGGACAAAAAATCATTTTCATTAGAACATGAATGTCGAATTATAAAATTTTTGTTGAAATGATAGCACGTGCTAAAAAATATATGTTCACGACAATGTTTGGCATAATACTTATTATGAAAAAAATCTCTGATCAAAATAAGTATTTTTTAATATTTCAATACAGAATTTTCTTTTCACTTGAAATTCTGATTTATCCCCGTCACAGATTATTAGGGACAATCAGCAAATTGTCAATCCATATAGAAAATAATGATATGTCTAAGAAGGTGACGGACGGTACCCAGCAGCACCTCGTGCAAGACTTGATTCAGTTATCTTGGCTGGTCAAGGCAGGAGATCTCTCATCCAGCACCTTTTTAGTCTCCTCCTCCCATTGTTAAACTTTGCTAATTATTGAAATCGGTTGGAATGCCCATGCAGGTTATTATAAATCGCCGCTTCAGAGAAGAAGTAGCTTAATTACAAAAATTAAATTTTATAGGAGAGGGTTTTTTACTTTTTGTTATATCGCTCCATAATATAAATGTATAAACCAAATTTTTTACTTTCTAGCTTAGGCTTTATAGGTAAAGATATGCTAGTACAGCATCAAACCCGCATTAGTTTTGTGTTTTTATCATAAGTGATAAAATACAGAAATATGGAGACAATATAGCTCTGCTCTCAAGCGGCGATATACTGATATAGATGATATAGATACAGATATATATATATATATATATATATATATATATAATATATATATATATATATATATATTTAAGCTATATATATATATATATATATATATATAGCTGACTGTTGTTAGTACAACTCTCGCTGTTCTGAACTAATTAAAACCAAGAGTGTTCGGAATAGCGAAAAATTCCGATTACCGAACATGAAAAAAAGTAATAACAAGTAATTTAAAAACTAATTAATCATAAATTAATAATATTTTTACAAAAGTTATTCAGTGTTCAGAAATTTATCTTTTAATCATTTTCCTGAAATTTTCGTTTGTTTGCAGGTGCTTCATGATGATGAGTAAACTGCTTCGTCAAACAACAGCAAATCGCGAAATTTTACAGTTTTTGTGTAGCAGTTGGAATTTGTACTTACCAACTCTAAATTTCACTGCTAATTTCTTTCCAGGCTTACTTCTCTCAAGACGATTTATTGCCTTCAGAATCCTCCAAAGTTAATTTTAAATGTTTCTTTTTTTTAGCGCAAATTTGAAATTAAGAAAACAGTTTAACACAAATTAAACATCGGATGTATGTACTTTTATTTTTTTTATAACTGATTGGGCGGTAGGGAGGAATGTTAGTGTAGATGCAGGTTACAATGAATTTCCCGGGTTGTGGAATTCATTGAAAAGCTAATAAAACGAGTTTCGGAAAATAATGCTTTTTGTACTTTCTTAAATTTCACGACTCATAGTAAATTACATTCTTGAATAGTGTAAACTATTCATTGTGTTAACAACGAAATTTTGCGCTGATTACTAATTTAATGAAAAGTTTAATTAACATCCACCGATAAAGAGATTGAGAAAATAAATACGCTTCCTAATTTTTTTAGCTTAATTTTTATTTTAAACCAACGGAGATGGTACAGATATAATACAGATGGATTTATTGTGGATTTATACTTAAAATCAAATTTTCATTTTTTTTCTTGTGTTTCGGATAATATATTATCTATTATCGGATAATATATATATATTATTATAATATATTATAATATATTATTATAATATATATTATCGGATAATATATTATCTTTAAGTTTCAATTTTTATACGAAAATTATTACAAAAAAAAAAGTCAAATAAAAATGATTGGCCATTGCAATAGAAAAGTAGTTGATAAATCACGTGCGTAACCCGGATCTACGTTTTCGATAATTGGTATAAACACAACTTAAAATTCGGCAACCTAACGATGCTAATTACCTAAGAAGTAAATATAAATGATGAAAGAACTAAACATCAGTTATGTCATATTATTGACACACCATTAAAGGATGATATATGTCTTCTTGATTGTCCTTATAGCGATAGCAAGCGGCGCGAGATAGGAAAAGAAGCTCTTTCAAATTTAAATCCCAGTCGTAAGAAAAAAAAAGTAAAAATAATAAAAGAAAACTACAGAGCAGAGTTGTCATTAATCAGATACACGGTAGTTAACAGGTGCTCGGGGTACCTGCAATTAATAACAATCTCCTCATTATCTAGCCGGTAATGCTTTCGCTAATTGGTTCGCTTGAAAAGAAAAAAGATACCGTATCCTACGGTAGGCTCCTCTTCCATTGTAATGTCGCTTTTACACTTCCAATTAATTATTTTAATTAATCAATTAAAAACGCACGGGGTCATAATGTACTGTAGGGTCAGAGCTTCGCTTGCAATTATAAAATATTTTAAATTTATTTATTTGTAATGAATATCTATAATTAATTATCGTTTTTATGTCCACAGGCCATTCTCCCTCAAAATTTTGAGTCTGTTCCATAAAAATTCATTTTAATTAAAAATTTGATGTTTATTTATTGTTATTATTATGTATTTATTTCTTTTGTATATCAAAGAGGCTCGATATTGTGTTTGCAAAGTTATGAAAACATTTAATTATGTTTTTCTGACTAATTTTGCTTATAAATTGTCTGCTTTTAAGTGATCATGTTTTATGACTTCGTGGAAATTCGTAAACATGTAGTTATATTTATTTTTTTAGTCATTTCGTATCACAGTATTATATTAGATCATTTTTCAATTCATTTTATAGCAGGGGTATGCATTTTTCATTTAATAGAGGAAAAAATATAGGTTGCTTTTTCCATAAATTACTTTTTTCTATAATGTTTCTAATTCAATTTATTTTCTTTATTCCAAGTTTTTTATTATAAATAAACGTTTATTTCGTCGGAAAAAGTAAAACCACATAACTATCTAATCCCTAATTTTCTAAAAAGACAAAAAACGATTAAAAAATAAATTTTTCATCATATTGAGGTGTTTTCTTTATTTTTTAAAATAGTATGTTGGTACTAACAAGTGATATACTTTCGATTAGAAAATAATAACAAGTAATTGTTTTGCATCCAATTCAAGCAAAAATAAATTAACTCTAAATCAAAGAGTTTTCGACTTACGTGCTTTCAAAGATGTAGAGAAAAGGGAGAAAAAAATATGTTAGATTAATCAATAATTCTTTCTAATTAAAAAGTAAATAAATAACTTGTATAAGATACCAATGTTAACTAGAAGGAGAACAATATTATTAAAAATATTATATTTTATAAACTGGATAAAATACTAGTAAGAATATTCACAGTTATAAACTAATAACAAAATAATATCATGAATATAAATCAATACAATTTTTTATGTTGTTCTGTTATTTCCCCTCGTAATTTGTAACAAACTGCTTGGGCTTACAATTCTTATTCCGGTACCCCATTAAACTTTAAAATTCTATACAGACTTATTACCTAACCTCCTAGTTAAATTCGTAACATAACTTTACGTGCTGACCACTTTACATAGACATACCAACAGTTGGGTCTTTTTTTACATATCCCCGCCAGTTATTTTTAGTAATATCAAAGAAATGAATTTATACAACTTAATTTTATTTTAATAAAAATCTATATTATTGTTCATGCGATCAAATTAACCTCGATATATTTTGCATTAAACATAGCTTTACTTCATTTACATGATTGTTTTGAAAGTGCTGAAAAAAAAGTTCGATTTTTACAAGAAAGGGAAAGAGAAGGAATATTTTAAAATTATATGTACTTTTATTTTATATCATTAAATTCACTGGTATTAATAAAAGCAGCTGGCGGGAATATATCAAAAAGTCCCCAACAGTTTACGAATATAAACGGATTCATTATAAACGAGCTAAATGGAAGCTCACTAATAAAAAGACTGGTTGCCCCAAGAAGGAAAAAGGCTGAAAAACATCAGGCTTATTTGGAAATACGAGGTTGTGCTTTGGGGTTTCGCGAAAACATCAAAATTCCAAGCAAATTTGAATTTCTTTGCAATCCGAAATGCTACGAAGAATCCTAGATGCTCGTTATTACAACACACAAAAAACGAATCCATAAAGACTTTATTTCTTATAAATATAGAATTTATTCCATGTCTTCTTTCTTATAATTTCTTGTGAAGTTCCTGTAATTATTTCATGATAGGGCAATATATAACTTACAGGTATAATCAGAATATTATTTTCTAAAATTAACAATTATTGCTAAAAAAGTAACAATAATGTATTGATAGATGCAATAATTGTTAATTTTATAAAAGATTGAGGAAGTATTTCTGATGATGAGGAAATATTTCCCCAAAACGTTAATTGAATAAAGAAGAAGTTTATACCTTGAAGTTATATATTGCCCTATAATAAAAAAAATAATTTTCCATGTTTAGCAGAATTGTCCCGAAATAACTTCCTTACTTACTTCCTTTAATTTCCAGCTCCAAATTCACTAGTTCGTAACCTATCGTACAAATCTATTCCCGATTATACTACGAAGCGTATGACAAGAAGATGGCCTGGATCTCCTAACGTAGAGTGGTTATTATAGTGCTTGCTACCAATAGTTCCTTCACAAGTCATTGTCAGGTAGTAATAGTCTTATAGCACTCTCACTTATTGTAGCTTTTTTGGTAGTTGCTAATTATAATATATAAATAAAAAATTGTCTCTGGAACTATATTGGAGTAGTTGTAATAATGGCTGAAGACATGGAAGATATAATAAGTAAGAAGATATAGAGTATAGAGAGGTATGGAGAGACCGGACTAAGGCAAAGCTATCAATCACCAACTCCTCGGCCCTACACTCGCTAATATACTATCACCGCTCCACTTTTTAATTACGGTGAAATATGGTCTCTGTAGCCTGAGGTCCGGCCCCCTAATGAGCCTGAGGTCCACTTCTGTATCAGTGGGCATCTTCCAGTCGTATTAGTGAACAAACAGTAATGAAACTATTTTATTTGTATTTTTTTTTATTAATTATTTTTATGGTTTCATATATTACGCAAAAATGCACCTTCTTATGATTAGAAAATTAGGTTGTAGAAATGAGCATTGTTGAGAATTATTTTTAGATATTTCTTCGCACTGTAGAAAAAAAATTCGCATTCCCTAAAAACTCCAAACACAATTATTTGGCTGTAGCATCTTGGTCACTTGTAATTTAGCTTTCTTTTGAGGAGGTATTGACGGCTGTATTTCCACTTTATTCAAATTTTGAATTGTATAGATATTCTTAATAATTGTATTTTTTATTTGACTCTTAAATCTCGGGCTTGGATTCAAATCCCGCTTTGGCAGATGATTTATTTATTATGTTATTATATCTTTTTTCGAATCTGGATACCATCTTGGTGCTCTTCCAGCTTCTACAAAGAGAGTACTCTTAACTGGGAGAAAATCAGACGGTTGACTATAAATCTGGTCGGATCACCCCTTGCATAACCGTTAGCCTATCACCTACTGTATACAATTTCCTCACTGCTGCAGTAAATCGAATATGGTGTCATTTTTTTGCGTAGATTACGAAAATACGAATAAACGAGCGCAAAACCCGCAAATTTTTCGATATTTCAAGAAAAACTTGTCTATCGCGAACTTTACACTCTAACACTTCTAACAAATTTATTAAGATTAAAGAATTGGTTGAAGAAAACTAAGTACTGGCCATTTACGAATGTTGCGTAGGTTCGGACACATTTCGTACTCTCAATTTATCGGCAAAAGCCTTTTGCCATTCTATGGAAAGTTCATGTTCCTTCCAGAACTTGTTATTTTCCTAAGTGCCAGGGAAGGATACCGGAGCTCAACTGATTTATGTAATTTATTTTTCCTGTTAAAATTTATTTTTCCAGAGAACTTAAAATCTATACATAACCTACAACTCGATTTAAGGCATGACGTCTTTAATGTAATAGCAGAAGGTCGAGATTGAACTTTGTTATAAATATATATTTTTTTAATTAATATAATTTTTATTTTATTCGAAAATTCCTAGTGTTGAAACTATAACCGCTCTATCCAAGGTAATACGTATCATTTTAAAAAAAATCTCAGCTCTAATGTTTTATTAAATTTACTCAAATATTTATTATTTAAACAAAAAACTGAACTCAGAAAACGATTGTATGTCTCGAATAGCGTAAAAATTAACTACATTTTGAAAAATAAGCAATAAATTATGCTAATTGTCCTCATGAGAGATGCATGTGCATAAATGAAATAAAATAAGTAAATAGGTACCCTTTTCAGAAATACAGGTCAAATATAAGAAACGATAGAGAAGCAAGATTAAAATATTCTGTGGATATGTATCGATTTGCTTTGGACTGATTAAGGCCTCACTCCCTTTTAGTGTTTTTAGGACTGAATATAATAATCATTGTTAATATAATTATTATTAATATCATTTATAATTATTAATATGTATAATAATCATTGTTATATTATATTATGATAAAAAAATCATCGTAAAATATAAGTGCACAATAATTATAGGATCTGCCAATTTTAACCGTTTTATGGGAAAGGATAGAGAGATCGGAGTGAATTTCAGATTTGAGCTGGAAAAAAAAAGAGGTAGGAGAGATTGGATAAAATTTCGGTACATTGCTCGAGGATTGAAATTGCCATAAATGTATTGTATTAGTATCCAGTATTTTTAACGATTTTTCAATTTTGTGAATTTCTTCATGAGAATTTCAACAATAACTTGTTATACATCAGGCAATATTTATAGATATTGAGTAGATGTGGATCTGTTGCAGTAAATACACCCCACACGACGCGCCTCCAGCGGGTACCAGAGTTTCCAGATAAGAATGACTTATCAGGCAGACGTCTGCCAGTCGGCTACCCACATGATTTCCCTCCAGGTGATGTATAGTTCTGGAAATCACTTTAGCGCTGGAGAAATCTTACAGATAGGAACCGCTCTCCGGGCTTCTTTACATTCAAATGCATTCACATTTGTCTAAGCGGTCGCGTCAGGGGAGCGTTTGTCCATTTTTTGTAGATTTCCGTGACATTTGTTTCGGTAAATCTGTAAAGCTTCGAAGTAACATAATGATTCTTGTGGGTAATGCACTGGATATAGGATACTAATAGGATAGGAGATACTAATCGGAATTTAAATTTCGACAAAATAGTCCTTTCACCTTCTGCCAGATCATGTAAAAGCCTGAGTTTATTTCAGTTCGAGATTATAGTTGTTAGGATTTCATTCACGTAATGAAGCAGCGACTAGAGGAAGCAAAGTATGTCTAGTTAAATAAAAAAGTTATATGTTATTATGTATACAAACAGTATAATATGCATCTATATATTTTTATTTTTAATAAAAAATAATTTAAAATAGTCCTTGTAAAATTATTATTACCTATTATAGATACAGTAATATTATTATGTTATTTTTTTTTTAAATACTACCAATTTTGTTTTAATAATAAAAGTTTTTAAGTTAAAAGTTTCAATTTGTGAAAAGAAGCAGTTTATATTCGATAGAATTGTGGAGTACAAAGTGTGTGAAACCTCATAAAGTTTTATTTGTTTTGATAAAAACTTTATTTATATGTTTTTGGTTGTATTTTTAATGATTATGATCATTGATTTCTGATTCTCATTATGCTTCAACGAAAGAAAAAAAGAAAAACAATCATCATGAAACAATAAGAAAGTTAATAAAAATAACAAATTTAAAAACTATACCTATATATTATTCATACTCTCTAATTATGAAAGTGGCGTAGGTATTATTTTACCCCCAGAAAAATATGCTTTAATTTAGTTTATTTTTTGCATTACTTCTATGAAAGTTCATTTAAATAAAAGTTATTGTAAATAAAAAGTGATATGACTAAAAATCTACTCCTTAGAATGTTTCACATTAATTGAAGTTTATTAGGAGATTTATAAGGCAAACACAGTAGGCTTTATTTATGACTTTAAATCAAATACTATTTAAATCATTAAATATCTAAAAAAAAAAAAAAATTTACTTTCGTAAATAATTTAGTTATATTTAATCATAAAATTTTCATTTTGGTGTTCTCGGTTGTATGAATACTGGTTAGATACACCGATTCAAAATTCGGTTTAAAGGTAGTTTTTAGTGTAAAGAAAATCCGATATTTTAATTTAAGTTTGTAATTATTATGAGTTTAATGTTAAATTTTAGTTACATTGATTCCATATAAGAATAGTATTCCTAGTGACCTGAATTCAAAACTGTAGTAATAATGTAATACAACCTTATTTGCTAGGCTATAAATATTATTTTTTTTTTAGCACAGCTGCCGAATGAAATGAAATTATGTTTACACGGGGATTACACGCATTATAAAAAATAACAAAGCTAATAAAATACAAGCGTAGGATGAAATTAAAAACGGTCAATAATGTAAATAAGAAGGGTGCTAGTAATTTATCTAGCTTAAGGAGAGGTATCGGTGCAAATAGACAAAGGGGTGGGTTTGGGAATTTCAATTGGCCCGGAGGGGAGGGAAAACAATCCAGGCTGGGATATCATCACCTTAATCCAGCGGGTAGAGGGAGGAGTGAAGATGGCGGCCCGACCCCTGATTGGCTCTGTCGATGGGAGTGGGGGCTGGCGGTGGCCTAGGGTGGGGGCAGGCCGGGTTGGGCTCAGTCATGCCCGCACTCCTGCCGCCATGAGTTCGTTCCTGATGAACTCGGCACCCGCGTACCACCAGGGCGTCCTCGTCGACCCCAAGTTCCCTCCTACCGAGGAGTACTCCCAGTCCAACTACATATCCACCGACTTCTTCAACCACAACCAGTACTACCACGGGCCGCAGTATCCCGTCCACAACTATGGCTATAATTATTATCCACCTCCGGAGATGGGGATGCCGCCGGAAGGAGGTCCGCCTCCAGCATGCCCGCCCCAGGAGGACTCGCCTAAGTCTGGGTCTGCCAACGGACAAGAGGAATCCGATCAGGATACCGTTGAAGAAGATGAGCTACTCATGATGGACGACAACAGCTCGCCGCTGACCGTGGACGAAGGATCAGAGTCCAGCGAGAGGATCATATACCCCTGGATGCGGAAGATACACGTGGCAGGAGCAGGTAATAGTCTGTAACACTAGCGTATAAGGTTCGATTCGATGGGTTTTTTTGACTTGACTATATATTATTGTTATTTCTATCACCATTCTCATGACTACAAAATCGAGTCGCTGAGGCAGCAAGCACCGGCTCGGCATTTCTTTATAAGCTCTCAAACATGAGTTTAACCAATTTTTATTACATTATTTATTAAAGATTATTATTCGAAAACTGCAAAAAAGTAATTTAGACTTATATTTATTATACATTACAAGAGGAGATTAATACATTTATTAGTAGCGATTAAAATGCTGAAATAATTAAAAGATAAAATTATCAAAACAATTAACTCAATGATAGATACATAACTATATTTTGTTGTCTGTAGATAACAGTAGTGCCATCAAAACAAATCTAAAATAATAAAAATACACAAAAATCATTATATAAGTAATGCAGATTTGGATTCATCATCAAAAAGATTAACAAACAATTGCAATTTATAAACAATCTTAAAAATTGATTCTATTTATTAATTTACCTAAATTAAATCATAAATATCATGGTAACCAATTAAATACTATTGTAAACATCTATTAATATTATTTAAAGCGAGTGATAATTTAACAAAAACTAAGCTATTCAGGTTAAGTTGTAGGAAAAAATATTAAAAAATAAAATATGTACTGAATTATACTATAAATGAATTAAAGTTTAAATGTTAATTTATGCTTCCTTTTGATATTTATTATTAAATTTTCATAAAAATATTTATCTCCTTATAATTTAAATAATCAAACGGTCATCCAATTAATAAATATTAGTTCAAACAATTTCTTAGATACTCTGTCATTCTATCTTTTTATTTATTTTTTATCTTTTATCTTATATATTTTGTTCATTTTTTATTTATATACAAAACTATAAGTCTATTGTAATTTTTATGATTATCATTATATCCCATCTAATCCTCTATAAATATTGAATATGTTTTCATAGAATTAATGTTAATCATAACATCGATATGTTAATCATTCAATTTATTAAATTCTTTATTTTCACCAATCAATAATTTTCTTAAAAATCCATTTTTGTATTTAATATGTTCATACAAATTTTGCTTTGAGAAGCAAGGGTTTTGATTCCTTTTTATTATTTTCACAAGCTTCTGATTATTATAAGTGATTTTTAAATTTTAAACATAAACAAAAAATCTTAAAGTCATAGCTAACTAACAAATCAATATCGATAATCAATGTATCGATAAACATCAATGCGAATAGATAAAATTAAATTGGAACTAACTTGATATTTTAATACCATTGTTGATATTTTTATCATTTTCCTAAATTGATTAATGACTTATTTTTATTAAATTAAAAAAATGTATGTAATTTATTGCATTCAATTGAGATACAACATGATTGTGAAATTGAAATTGTGTTATGTAACTCATAATTGTGGAAGAGTCGATTAATAATAATAATAATCGAATTCCGTTAGAATAGTTAGATATCCCTAAAATATTTTAAATAAATAGATCTGCATTTAATAAATTAAAGCATGTGTATTTACTCTTAATTAAAGAATGCTGATGCTTAGGATTAAAAAATCGCTTATTTTTTAATAAGCTTATTTCTTTTCAAGAAACCTGTCTTTAAAACTTGGTTAACAATTTTTCTGAGTAAAATAATAATTGATATAGATAATAATTTACATAAAATGTCCTCCTGTATTACTGAACATTTAATTTTTTATCAATAAAATTAATTATTTAGTAATATTGTTTTTTAGTTATACAGTAAAAAATAGTTATATTAATAATGTATTACAATAATGCACAATGATCCAGTTGTCTTAAGAACTGAAAAACGATTGATGTTTTTTTAAATAAGATAGATTAAAACAATCTTTAGAAAGTTCATAAAAAATAGAATGAAGTAAATGATTTAATATATTAATTAATTTTACGATTAATACCAATAGGTATGATTGTTATGTTTCACAATCTTAAAATTTTAAGAATCAGGCGGTACTCAATCATGACTGCTTTGACCGACCAGCAGATGCCGTTTTTTGAGAAGTCTTTCTGTAAATAAATTTAAACATTTTTTAAATAAACAGAAAATAAATATGGCTTATTTTATATAATTTAAAACTTTTTTATTTATTAAATAATAAATATCTGTTCTATGTTGTTTTATATTTTAGAAAAAAAATAATTTAATATTAGTAAATTATAATTTCGCTTATTAAAAATAATTAATGGGAAACATTTTTATTAAATAAAATGTTTAATAATAGATATATATATATATATATATATATATATATATATATATATATATATATATATATATATATATATATATATATATATATATATATATATATATATACATAGTAATTTTGTATGACGGTGATTTAACGCAAACAGATTAGCTTGGAATTTGTAAAACAACTAACTTTATTTTAATAATATGTATTAAAATATTTTTTAGGGAATGTTTAATAAATTTAAATTAAATAATTCAATAAAAATAATTAAGTTCAGATAGTTGTTAAACCATGCTAGTTGCAGATCACATAGATAAGAAATTGAACAAGGCTTTTTAAAGCGTGAAACTAAATATTAAATTAGATTGATATTTTAATTTTTTTTTTTTTAATAAATTACAGACAGACGGAACTAAAACTCGCTGACAGTTAAATTTGTCCATTTCATGTTTTTTTATTGGCGACGTGGAAAGAGAAGTTTTAAAATAAATTAAGTTATCAGTAACAAATTTTAAATGTAACTATTTATATTCATTTAAAAAAAGAAGTAAACTTATATTCTTTTTTCCCTTCTGTTCCTTTACTCGTAGTAATAATAAATGAAGTAGGAATTAGGAATAATTTCAGTTTAATGGACATAATTTACCATTTATTGGGCCATCAAAAATGTACTAAACCTTGCTGATTGGTAAAGAATTATTCCCGTTCATTTATAAATGAGTTAAGTCCTAGTAATTTGATACTCGTTAAAGCGACATTGCTTCTGACCTGCCTGGGCTGGTTATGGTTTGATCGTCAGCTAATTCCTATATTCTGCTTTAATTATCTGTTATAAAGAGACAGCTCTAGAGTATTTATTTTTATTAAAATATAACTAACTGAATTATATTAACTTTATTAAAGTAGTTCCGTGTAAAACTCAACAAGATGAGCCCAATATTTTCTATAGTGTAGGTTTTTTTTCTCATAGGTACTGTTGACACGGTGATTTTAATAATTTTTAGTTTTAGTATATATGGACATTTATTATTAATTTTCGATTATTATTGTTTTATCCATTCATATATATATATATATATATATATATATATATATATATATATATATATATATATATATATATATATATATATATATATATATATATTAAATAAATATTAAATTGATTTGTGTATAGAAACAAAAATAAAACAACATTTTATTTTTTATGATGTTTCTTAAATATTGAAAGATATTTCTTTTTTTATATATTTCTATGACGCAAAATTCTATAAAATTTACAATCGCAAATAAAATTTAATGTTTTAAATATTGTATCGATGGTTTCGTTGTTAATTTTCTTGTTAGAATCCAATTAATTTCTGTCAGCATAAATCAATTCATTGATTGTTAATGATTAATTTAAATTTGAGTGTTAACAGGCGTTGTTAATAATTTTTTACTTATTTGTTCCCTAGAAAGCATCACTTTCCCCGACTCTAGTGTTCATTTTATCCTCCCGGGATGCTTCATATAGTTGAGCTCTATGATAAATCTTATTATTTATAAATTTTATTTACATTTCTACACTAAAAACGGTATTTGTAGTAACAGTAAACATAGTAATGTGTTTTGGATTTGAAAGAGTTGTAATAATCCTAATAATTTTTAAAATATACAAAACATACACAAGGAAATAATAGATATTCATAATATTTAACTGAATAACATGCATGATTTATGTTATATAAATGCATGTTTAAAAAAATGTTTTATAGGTATTTATTATTTTTTTTGAAGAAGACTATATAAAAAATACAATCACTAAGTAAACCATAAAGTGATATTAAACGATAAGATTATCAAACTTTGTTTATTCGTGATTCACAAATAAAAAATAAAAAAATCAAAGGCAGCATTAAAGTCTATTTCGTTACTTCATCTATTGTTATAACAACTATATGTTAACTTACTTTGTGAATTTAAGCTTCTTATATCACAAACCTAGATCAAAACAGTTTCAGGTCAAAATATAAGATGTTTTAACAATAAGTGAAACATTTATATGAATTTTTCAAATTAAACCTGCATGAACAATATAAAACAAATTTTACTGGATTGTTTTTTTGTTTTTTTTTCAATATTTGCCCATATTATTTCGAATTTTTCATCGTAATACGTAGCTAATAATTCATCGTTATTTTCATTTTAACAATGTTAGTACCGCCTAATCGTATTTTTTAAGTTTTACAAAGATACCCATTGCAAGCGGGTATTGCTGGAATTATGATTGCTTGTTTTAGAACAATACATCATATTATAAATATATTTTTTTAGAACGCAGTCGCACTATGAAAGACATGCATGTTTAAAAAAAAATAATGAACTGATTTCGATAAAAAAGTAATACCTGATTTTCGGTCTTTACTGCCAATTTTATATAATTTTTAATAATAATGATACCCAGTTTCTGCATCTATCTATATTATTTTTACATAAATATTCAAGTAATTATGTTAACAATAATTGGAAAAATTATTTTAAAATAAGCTGTGCTGTGCGTTTTTTTTAAATGATTAGTTTAATAACATATATATTTCGTAACAGCAGAAATATAAAAAATATGTTTTAAATTATTTTCATAAACTATTTTTAGTAAATATATTGCGGCCATCTAATTTTAATTGAAGAAATTAATAAATAATCTTTAAAAATGGTTCAAATATTTAAATCTTTAGATATCTATAGATATCGCTGTCTTTGGTTCGAGAATTAATATACTTTTTTCTAATATTATTTTAACATCTACTACGCTAACACTTTACAAAAATACAATAATTATATATATTTTAACTATTTTTTTAATAGTTAAAACATGATTTTAGACTTAATAATTTTTTTGAATGCTTATTGTTTTGAAGGGGGTGCGAACAAATTAAAATATTTATAATTATAAAAAAATTAAACGGTATTTGATCCGCTAAGTAATATTTTTTAAAAATTGAATTATTATATTTAATTCATTAGTTTTTACCTATATTAACTGGTAATTCTTTTTATAAAATGAAACTAACTTCAGTTAATAAGAGATAATTTAGTCTATAGATCTGTAATATTTTTTTAAAATTTATAATGTTGACAAGTGTAATGCATGGTTTTTTAATTATCTTGAAATTTACAACTATATTAAGAATTCAACGAGTAAATGTGATATCTAATTAATGAAAATAACAATTAAAAACAGTATGCTTATATTGCAATTAAAAATATAGTATACTTTATTTTTTTTTAATAGCAAAAAGTGTTAATATGTTTCATGAAAACTTTTTTTAATTTTTTAATACCTATTTTTGCTGTGATTATTTATTAAAGTAAAAAACAATTAGCGGCATATATGGCACAGAGAATTTTTTTTTCATCTATACAAAAGAAATAAACAAAATTTTGAATTAGTATATTATACATGAATTTGTATATTAGAAATTTATACATATATTGCAACGCTGTACAAATAATACTATTTTTGGTATTAAGAGTAAATTGCTATATTTTATTCCTCTGACTTATATGGACTGTTGATCTTCCTGCTAGAATCAAACTAGTTTCAAATAATAAGAGATGATTAATTTCAAGGATTATTCATTTTGATGTGGAGAAACATTTGCTTCCTTTAGTGTATCTCTAATCCCAAGTCATTTGAGGAGTTTTCTATCAAATGCCAATATATCCATCCAGTTTTGGGAAATTATTACAAAAACATTATTTAAGAGGCCTCTCATGGAAATGAAGATAATTTTTATTAAAAATCTTGATTTGTAACACCTATTTGACAGGAGAAAATTTAAGATTTGAATTAAACTAAAAAACGTTTAGATGTGGAATATTAATTTGACAAAAAAAATCTTTGTTTTTGAGAAGTGGGTATATTAACTTTTATATTGTTCTCATTTATGCATGTCTTCTGGAAGCTAGGCTTAAGATTATTTACAAGTACTAATATATTTGTTGTAGTAAATTGTTATTGTTTTATAAAAAAATTAATTTAAATGATATTAAAATCCCTAAGGATTTAAGGTATAGTTGAGGAAGCTATCTTATAAAAACAAAAGCAGCTTAGCTTGATCGATCACGCATCTTTTTGTCTCTCCTTCGAGGTGTAGGACTCCACGCAGCCCGGGTGTTAGTGTTAGACGGATTTTAGGGAGCAGATTCTTGTCTCTAATAATACATTCAGCATTTTAATAAGATCTGTTGTGATGAATGGGATCGGCTCCGCAGTGTTAAGAGAGCTGTCTGTACGCAAGCCTTTCATTATTGCATTTAAATATTATACTATACATAAAACCGATATAGTTATTGAAAATAACATGAATTGAAGAAATATGGTATGATAATGATAAAATGAGACGTGGAAATACTAAATTCATTGTCCTTTAGATAGAGTAAATTTTCATAAATCAGGATTAACTCGGGCCAAAGGCAATACGGGTAATACGCAAAACAAAATCCTTAAATAAGCAGACTTACCTTTTGTTAGGATTAAAAATATTTAGAGCTGGTGAGTCAATCGACTTCGTCTTGTGACAGTCTAATAAACCATTCATTAATTCAACGAAAAGTATTTTGCTACCAAAATTTACTGTACAATCTGGGCTGAAATCGTACAATTAATAAAACTAAAAAGCGAATATTTGGCGTGTTCATACATAGTCACGTTCTTGATACCATTAAAAAATATTATTATTTAACGTGAACATTAAATTAAAAAAAAAAATCTAAAAATTTGGTCCGAATAATCCGGAGATTCCCTTCATAACTTAGAAGTTTTCCAGAACTAGAATATAATTCCAGAACAATTTCGATTTAAAATCATTATCATAGAGTAATGAACTATAAAATAAATGTAAATATACATCCACAAATGAAAGTAATCCATAAATTTTGTATTGGATTATGGACTACATTTTTTATTCAAATTTTTCATATTATTTATTTGAATAATATTGTAGATTTACTAACTTTTCTTTCTTATTTAGTCATTTTTAATACAATCACTTCTCTCCTCCTCCCCACCCACACATTTTGATAGAATTTGGTCTTCTAAAAACGAAAAACAAACACAACTAATATTTTTAAAAATCCACTTCATCTTCCAAAAGGTACAGGCAATTAAAATATGGATTATTTTTCATATTTAGATTAATATATTTCCTAATTAATTGAAAAAAGGAGCCGTGTACAGCAATTCCGTCTTAACGACAGTGTGCTGTACGGCTGTACCATGTAAGCATTACTACTTTATTTCAAAATCTTTACTCTTGATCAGTGGTTCTCAAACTTTTTTTAGAACAAAATTCAAGGCACCCCTATTATGATTTTGTTTGCACAAATTAATAAACCATAGAAGTAAATAAATTGGAAACATTAAAAACATAGATTGGCTATAAAAAAAATTATATTTTTTTAATTAATTGTTTAATCTAATAATAATTTACTATAATAATTTTATTATTTACAAATTTCGGGGCACCACTTGCGGCACCCACATTGAGAACCACTGTGTTGCGTAATCAACAATAAATTTTTTAAATATATATATTCGATCTTACAAGTGATCATATATATATATATATATATATATATATATATATATATACATATATAGGTAATGAAACAGCAATATATTGTACATATAACAATAACGAAGGTGAATAAATCAAAGCCAGAGACTTGAATCTGTCTAAGAGGCTTAAACAGATATTTTTTTTTAATATGTTGATAAAATAGAATCCTATAACTACTTTTCAAGAAACAAAAAAAAGAGCTTCGTGTTTTATTTGTTACTTCCCCTTGTTACAAATATATATATATATATATATATATATATATATATATATATATATATATATATATATATATATATGTACATATATATATATATATATATATATATATATATATATATATATTATCTTTCGGCCTAACTTCGTGCTTATAATATTTTATTTTATGAATAAAATAAAATCTTAATAAAAACAAGAAATTAAAACTTACCTGGTGGGCAATATGTTGTATTTGTGTGGGCATAAATATGCATTGATAATCGTGTTATGAATTTTAATTTAGGCAACGTAAGAAGTCTGCCAGATAGACTTTTACAATTGTGTAGACATTTTGAATCACCAGAGAGACATGTATAAATAAGAAAAAAAATTAAAAAAATATATACAGATTGATTATGTTTCGAATTTATTGTATCCATAATATTAACAAAGACAAAGGAATAATCTGTTACACAAGAAAACATAGAGAAAAGTCACATTTGGAAAAGTTAAGCGGAAGAACATGTCATCTGATATTTAAAACATTAAAACATAGATTGGCTATAAAAAAAATTATATTTTTTTAATTAATTGTTTAATCTAATAATAATTTACTATAATAATTTTATTATTTACAAATTTCGGGGCACCACTTGCGGCACCCACATTGAGAACCACTGTGTTGCGTAATCAACTATAAATTTTTTAAATATATATATTCGATCTTAAAAGTGGTCATATATATATATATATATATATATATATATATATATATATATATATATATATATATATATATATATATATATATATATATTTATTTATTTATTTTTGTAGAAGCTATATAACTACTTCACCCCCTTTTTTTGTTGAAACAATAACAAACATTAAAAAATACACGTTTTTTAAAAATATTTCTAGTATTACTTACTTTAAATAATATTCCTATATTTTTTATAATTATATTGCAGGGGTTCTAATTTTTTTAAATCTAATTCAATACTGCCTGTTTATAAAAATCATCTATTTTCAAGTTAATACACCCTTTTTAATTTCTGCTATCTTCTTCTATTGTTTGGCAATCTTTCAGATCATCACTGTCCATTTTCAAGTCTTTTCTTCATCCATCTACAATTACATAAAAAAATTAGCTACATTTCTTATCCAAAACTTTGACTACTATTATATATACTGTATAAGAGTTGTTTTATTATATTACAAGTCTATTAACCTACAATTTTTTTTTTTTAAAGTAAAGACATCTAAATATTATTATTTGAAATAGCCAAACATAAATAATGAATAAATCTTACCTTGTTTATTATTCCTTTTTATTTTTAGCATAGTAAAAATATACTACTTATCTTTTTGCTTTCCTTTATTTCTTTCGTCATTCGTCGTTATTTAAAAATTTCTGTAAATTTAATAACAAAATATAGCATTATTGATTATTTAAATTGCAACATATTAATATAAAAATAATTCGAACATTTTTTTTACAGCCGTAATTATTTCCAGAATTTCTTTATTTTTTCATAGTGTTTAATCTCCTAAAAACAAAGATAATTTTTTTTTTAATCTACTATGTCCTTCAATAGTTAGTCAGTTTGAATTTTGATAGCAACTACTTGAAAATATTAAATGATTTCATTATTAAAATTTTACAAAATTTTATAGAAAGTTTTCCAACATTTTCAACTAAATTATTTAAAAATATCATTGCATTTGGATTAGAGTGCTTAAAATCGACGGTCAGCTCAAATGAAAAAAATATTTCATAAGTGTCTAACAGGAATATGATCCGAACTCTTAAAATGTACCATCAATGCCGTACTCGACAACGAGACACGTGCTCTAAGGAAGTGTCTTGTTTAGCGGGTAATGCGGCGGATAAGAGAATGCCATTGGATACGCTAGTTATCCGACTTTTCTCCTTAACAGGCGTGGACGGATCCTCGACACGCGGCGTTCGCGGCACAATGGTGTCGTCCGAGCTGTTTACTCGCGTCGTTAAGAGCGTCGCTTTAGGATTTTATCAGATTGAATGAGAACTGGAAACATATTGATGATGGGTAACTATTTTGGATTTATTTATTTTTTTTATCCCTTGAGAAAATCTGGCATAGTTCATTAAGATGAAGGGATAACCCAAGCATAAATTCATAGGGGAGTTTATTTCTAGTGGACAGGACAAATTACAAGTCTGCAACTCGGAGTATCGGCGAATCCTTTATCAGTTCGAGTAAACTATACAATAGTCATAGGTTTGGTTTTAAGGTTTAAAATAAATTGTTATTTTAAATCACGTCATATCACGTATAAATACAAGCACTCATTGTAGGATAACTGCTGTTAGTTATGGAAACAAAAAATTTTTTTTTAACGATCTGTGTAGTTCATTCATTGGTCGGTTGTATTCCTATCCAAAAACCTCTTATTCTTATTAGGATCTCATTGTTACTAGAGAATCATGCAACTATTAGGTATCAACGAAATTAGCTATTACTTATTATTATTCGCGGACATAAGTGAATAATTATCATTAATATAGTTATTATTCAACCTGATAAATTCTCATTCTCTTCCTGAAAACGCCGAATTTTATTTTTCTAAAAATTTACTCATTATGTAACATTCAAGTAAGAAATAATTTTGGATAATTTAGTTGAAAATATAATTCGTCCTAGTTTTTAGCTCATTTATTTTTTTAGGAAAGGTTTAAGCAGCTGGATGGATTATCTTTCTATGCATCTTTTTTATTTACATATTTTTTTAAATAAATCTTTTTAACAAAAAAAAATTAATTTTATGATTAAATAAAATTAATTTTACATAACTTCCTTATTACTCTTTAATGCTCATATTATTGATTAGTCTGTTCCGTATACACAGCACTAATTATCAACAAGTAGGTCGAGCTTTCACGAGTGAAGAATTTAATTTCTTGTAAACAAAGACTCGTTATAGAAGGCTTATTCGTTGTATACTTCGTGACATATTACATACTATGATAATAAAATCCTTGATTAAATTAATAATAATAAATAAGTTTTTAACAAAATAAATGTATGTTAACGATTAATTTAACTTTTATTTAAAAATCATGGGCGATTTTTATTATTTTTTTAAAAATAAAAAACTGATTGTTATATTCTAATATGGCCAAAAAATTAATTCTGAAATTAATATATTTATATTAATATAATATATTAATATATTTTTAAATATATTTTTATTATATTATTTTTTTATATTTTATATTATTTTATTATATTATATTTATTTTTATATTTATAAATTATATTAAATATATTTTATTACCCTGTAATATATTTTTAAAATGAGGAAAATAAACAATTAAATTATAAACGTTTCTCAATTTACACAGGGTTCGATATTTGTATTCCACTTTTTAACGCTGAATTTCCTTCTTTCATCTGGAGCATTAGTATAGACAAATTTTGAAGACACTTTTGGTATCATTTTTAAACGCTCATATCTCCGTTTCTATAAATGCTAGAAAGCAAAAATTGGTATTACTTAACAGAGGATACGTGTAGGTATAGTATACGTACATAGAGATTGTATGAAGAATTTGGTCTTAAGGCGGATGTACAGTAAGCGTGTAAGATTGATCGATTTTGAATGCTGAGTGATGGACTACTGCTTTTCGTTTACTCGAACTAATAAATCTACTTCGATTCAATGATTTTGATGTTAGTTATTATTTACTCGCTTACTGTAGGCACTTCAAATTCAACTTCCAATGAATAATATTTATTTCAATAGTAACATGATTTTTTTTCGTCCAAAAATAGACACTCTACGCCTTTAAAACCCCTGGTGAATGGTAGACACAGCCACTGTCCGATTTTTTTTTTTTTATTTAGTGCGATAAAATTGTTTGACTGGTGCAAACTATTAGTTAACAACTTTTAAGTTTTTTATACTCAATATTTGAATATATTTAATATTTACATACTCCAGATTGCCAAAGGCCATTCATACATTGGAGTACGGCGCCCTTTGTGTGACCAGGAAAAAGTTTATCTATTAAAGAACTGTCAGCTAACCTTTGGTATTATTCAGTTCAGTAATGCATTAGGTATTTGCATACAATGCTACCTATCTCGCTGATGCAATTTTTCAGTCTCAGCAACTGCCAGTCTCAACATTCTGACAGACAAAAAACAAAACTAGTTATTCCTTTAGAAAAGACAGACTGACAGACTGCCGTAGAATGACGCAAGAGATCGGAAATAAAGCAAGACTCTCCTACCACTGTCGGGACTGCGAGACGTGTCTCGAAGTTTAAAACAGTTTAAAAACTAAACACGAACTCATATTGAAATTTTAAATAATAAATATACATATTTTCATTTGACGGCGTCGAACCTTCGGGTCTGCTGGGCCTTTTTTTATTATATTTATTTAATATTTTAATTTGTTTAAGTACATTCTTTCTGAAACATTAAATCGAATGCCTCGATTCCATTATTGATTTTTTATTTTAATGCAAAAATTCTTATTATAAATTAACATATAAGTAATTTATTCGAAAATTTCAAAATATTTTTAAACTTTTTCTTTTTCGACGATTTTATCTTAATTTCTCAATTGTTTCTCCTGTATAACTTTTCGAACTTCTTTGTCCATTCTTATCACCGCGTTTCTTTGTTGCAACTAAGTCGAAGTAAGGAAATTATGGACATCAATAGGCAGAATTAATATCAATAGTCAATTTTAAAAAACTACAATAACAACGACAAGTATATGAGACAAACTATAGTTTATGCGTTATGTAAAAATTGTAAAAGAAGTGAAAACAGGAACAAAGAAACATGATGATAAGAATGGACAAAGCATTTAAAACAGATTAAATAGAAAGAAATTTGAGAATGGACGAACCAGTCCGAAACGTAGTGTAGAATCAATTAAGTAAATAATAGAATTTTGAAGTATGATGGGTTACATCTTTTCCAGAAAATAAATAACCAATTCAAATATTTTTTTTTTACCCATATTAAAATCAATTTAAGGTTTGCCTATCAGGTTATAATAAAACATATATTACCTGTAAGAATTATGAATAAGTGTGCAAATCGAAAATTATAATTTTTTTAGGTGGCTGTTTCAAATTTTAATTAGCCTGAGACCTTATAGGAATATTGAAATTTCAAATAGCGATAATATTGCTATTTGGAATTACAAGATTACCATGCTTATTATCTTATTATAGATTCATATATTATATAAGATATTATCTTTCTTTGACTTTCGTATCTGATTTAGCCATTTAAACAAGATGTAAAAGTGAACTTTCAAAACCCAGTGGTGGATCTAACTCATTTTCGTCATAACTCGACTTACACACTTATTCACAATATTTATAGATCTTTTATTTAATTATAATAAAAATCATCAAAAAGTATTGGTCATATATTTCATCCGTTTCATAAATGATTAGTTTAGTTTATTTTGCACTAATTTTTTAAAAATTATTTATCTTTAATCCATATTTCGAAAAATATATACGCCCGGATAACAGGTATTAGTTTAGGCCTTCTTTAATAGGTTTTCATTCCGTAAAAACAATAAACAAAAAGATTTTATGGATTAACCAGACTCTGTGGACTAATTTAGGTTATATGGTACACAGGAATGTTATTCTCTTGGAACCATCTTTAAATGATTTTAGGTCAAAAACTTTATTTAGTTTATAATAGGATCCATGAATTTAATAAGTTAATTTCTGAAAAAACATAGTTTAAAAGTTAGTGATTTCTTAAAATAAATATTTAGTGATAGTAAAAAAAAATTGTTATATAAAAGGAGCAAGTTAAGCAAGCAAACTTTTTGACAATTTTTTTTTTGTTTATAGTAACATAATATAAAAAGATAGAATACAGATAATACAATATGAATAAAAGATTTAAAATATTTAGTAAAATGTGCATCTATGTCAGAAAATATATATATATATATATATATATATATATATATATATATATATATATACACATTTTAGTAGTCCGTTTAATATAAAATGATAGTGAAAGTGTAAATAGAAACCAAAAATTTTAATTTTTAGAATAATTTTGGAAGATACCAAATTAAAAGTATATAACTTCGTTTCACTCCATGTAATTGGTAACACAAATTTTAAAAAGTTATTATTTAATTACAAAACACTCCATTACTGACTTACGTATTCCGAAGGTTGATAAACACATGACAACTTCCTAGGAACGTTTTCACTATAAATTACTCTGACACAAAAAAAAAATCAATAGAACGAATGGCTACGACTCTTAGAAAACTCCAGAAGGAGACTAAAAAGAACATGGATACAGACAGAAGTAAAGTAAGTCGTACTGCGGTGCTCAGTGGCGTACGCAGAGGAGAAAATCAGGAGCATATATTCCCCTACTCCCCCGAAATTTTTGAAAAAAAAGGTTTTCACACAAGTTTTGTATTTTGATTTATAATTTTTGAACCAATTTTCATTCTTATCCTTAAAATTTACGCCTTCTTTGGCGAATATGGACAGACACTTAATGATTACTTGCCTTCTCATTTAGTCTCTTCGCCGGAAAAAATAATTTAAATTTCCTCCTCCCGAAAAAAAATTCTGCGTACACGCTTGACGCTGCTGTGCTTATTCATGTCTGATGGTCAATTAGTGTAATGTTATTGACATTTAACAGATTATTCATTTAACAGATGCGGATGCTAATTTGAAGAGAAAATTTAATGAAGCGAGAGTTGTCTGGTTATAATTTGGGAGACTATAGGTTTTCGGTTTGGGATCTTGGCTGATGTTGGTGGATTGATAAGTGATTTTCCACCATTTGGAAGACCTTTCTGATTTTGATTGTCTAACGAAGCATTTCTTCAGAATCGGCCTTTGATTAAAGAGATGTTTTCTTATACAGACTCCTTCGTTTATAGTATTTCTAAATAGGATGGAATGCGAAGAAGAATATTGGTGTTATCAATGAGAACAAAAACAAAATTAAGATATTACTGGATGATTCCAACGAAAGCCTTCAGTTTCTCAAGTTGCACTAAATAACTAACCAGTCGAAATTTTAATAAGTCATTCATAATCAGGACGGGAAAACGTAAGATCCCATAAATACAGCCAAAGAAAGCACATCTCATTTCATCAGTCTAAAAAAAAAAACTAACCAAATAGAAACTGTGCAACACCCTAAAATAGTTCAGCATATATTGTTATAATCTATAATGAAAATAGAATATGTTGATCTGTTTTAGGCTGTTGCACAGTCTCTATTTGGTTAGTTTTTTTTTTAGACTGTTGAAATGAGATGTGCTTTCTTCTGCTGTATTTATGGGATCTTAAGTTTTCCCGTCCTGATTATGCCTGACTTATTAAAATTTCGACTGGTTAGTTATTTACAGCAACTTGAGAAACTGAAGACTTTCTTTGGAATCATCCAGTAAAATCTTAATTTTTTTTTTGTTCTCATTTATTACACCAATATTCTTCTTCGCACGTGATGTATTATCACATGGTCTGCATATGACGCTATGTTTTTCATCCCTGACGATACCTGTATTGACGAAACGTTGACTGATTAGTTATTTACTGGTATTTTAGAGACTTAAGGCTTGTTGGGATCTTCCATTTATATTCTAATGGTATTTTATTGGTAGATTTTTTTTTTATCAATACAAAGGAGAATCATCTTGGAACTATACAAGACATTGTAAGCTCAGTTTTCGAATTATTTATCTGAATCAGTTATGCATATGTACAATATATGATATGATGGATATAAATGTATTATTTTCTATGAGAGAATCCTGGTTCGGTCGATTTTAATTTAAAACATATCCTAAGATGTTTCCCTATTTTCGCACAGTATCAAGAACTGTTTCTTTTCTAATAGAGGGTAGATGGCGTAGGGTCGGGGCCATTACAAACGAGAGAGTATTGTCGAGAGTTGAATATAGCCCTAATAGCCGGAGCCAGAATGGACTGATACATTGGACTGTCAGTCCTTACAAGGCTTCGGGATGACGCCCATAAGTCTCTGTATTTATCGAACCCTCACTAACAAGTCACATTTATTTGCTTGGAGGACCCGAGAGGAGTGGGCCTTTGTGACGGTCCGGTGTCCTGTGGAGGACATGTCAGGGTGTCATGTCGTAACAGGGCGAGTCGATAATTCTTGGCTCGTTTATTGCCTCTTGTGGATTATCAGATTGTAGCCGAGAAAAGTCTATGCATCGTTTCAAATTTTGGATCTTTCTAGTCGGACAGGCCATTTGTCGAATGATGATAGAATATGTTGAATGAAGATGGAGTGAAATTAGATAAAATGAAATTAACTTTTCATATACAAACCATTGACCTTAGGTACTACGCAGAGTTGCAGTTCGAAGTGTTTTAAAAAGGAAATATAAAGAGCTATAAGTCCATTTCAGAAAAAGCATAAAGTTTCTCAAAAAACAACAAACAACCAAATAGTCAAAAGTTCGGCAACGTATCACCAGAGCAGAAACATATAAAATCATTTAATGTGCACGTATGTATAATGCTATAAATCACAGTATATGTTGAACTTCTTAGCTTGATATACTATCTCTATTTTTTAGACCGATGATGTGAGATGTGCTAATTTTCAGTCTTTAACCAATTTTGAATAACCTTTAACTTAGGAAGACAACCTTTTAGCGGCCTTATTTCCAATTGGAAACAAATGTTTGAAAATTTTTTAAAAGTTTTTATCTGAAAGTAAATATTCATTCAGTATTTTTATTTGTATACAAAGCCTAAACAAATTTTTTGATTAAAAACTGCTCAATTTTTCATATCTTACTTAGTTACGATTTTTCGAAACACGTGAAATATGCCTTTTTTATTTTTCGTTTTAATTTATTATTATATATATATATATATATAAATAAAAAGCTCAAAAGGTTGCAGCCACTGTTCAAATTTGGTAACATGCCAAAAATGTGTGTGTAAATGTCTTGACAGTACCTCACACTGTCTCATTTTGTTTACATATATGTGATGTGATTGTTTCTGTCCCAATGACAGAAATTGGCTTGAATTGGCGAAACTGGATTGTTATTTATCGGTATTATTGGTACTCAAGGATTCGCGTGTATAATCCCTCATTTTTATCCTAACAATATATATACTGTTGTTCTTATTAGGACTTTACTCTTATTCTAGATACATTATGAAGTATTTTTAAATTTACTCTAAATAAAAATTGCTAATCTCCTATGAATTCCCAGATAGATATGCTGTTGTGGTGGAGAATTTTAATTAAGTAAATTAAAAAAAACAAAATCGTTGCTTAAATATTTTTACAATATTAGAGCTCATTTCTATATCTCATTATGATGACAACTAATAATCTTAAAGAAATTAATGTGAGTTTGATGCATTACACTTACCTCTTTGTTTTTTTTATAAATGAATTCGGGATTGTAATCTTTTTAAAAATAAAAATTAATCTTTATACATTAATGAATGGTTCTATTAGGTTTACACAACCCCTCCCCCCCCTCTCCCTCCCCTCACACACCCTCACCTTGACTGTGACTCTTGAGGTAGGCAACAGCCATAAGATTACTAAGAAGCAGGACCACCCTTAGATGGGAGTTGCCACCCTCGAGGTTATATATTAGTGCTCGTTTGTCTTGGTCCTCCGGGTCGGAGTGGAGTGATCAGTGGGTGATTTTTCTGTATTATCTCTTCTATTATGTCTGGATTAGGTGGGTCTACGTCTGTATTTTTTGTCCTGCCCGTATTTTTTTCGTTTTTTTAGGGATGTAGGTCCCTTGGGATGTCCTTCGACTAAGAGAGTCGTTACAAAACTATTTTCAAGTGTAAAATAGTTGTAAATATATTGAAATGGTAGTTGTTTACAGATGTTATCTGATCTGAGAGACAAATATATTCAATAAATAAAAAATATTATGAATGTCGAACAGGTACACTACTGACAGTACTGTTAAAATCTTGCATAAGATTTAAATAATTAAATCTCCTATTTACATCGCGATAGAACTACATGATGTAAATTGTGCCTAATTACTTCACAGTTGTTAAATATTGTATTTATGTATCATTATGTGTGTGATAAGATTTTTATTTTATATTTAGATAAGGTATAACTACAAATCTGTATAGGTCTATTACTCCTTAAGTTAAGCCATTAAGATGAATAAGGTTAAAAGATGAACTGTAATTAAATAAAAAATTAATGTTTAAGCTGTCAAATGGTTAAATAGTGTGATGATTAAAAACGAAAAATAAAATGGTGGCCATAAAAAATTAAAATATGAGTAAAATGAACATCTGAAAGAATTTAACTAAAATAATAATTTGATATATGAATAAGATTTCTGAATTCGAAACATTAACTTTGTTATAAATAAGAAAATTAGTTATAATAACTATAATTTTATATTTATTAGTCCATGAATGGTGATATTTTTCAGTCCAAAGATATATTTCATACATAATTTTATAATGGCAATTTTAAAATTGCAATGATTTAGCTTAGGAGATTATTCAGTTATGCTAAGTGATATTCTTTATTTCTTTATAGTTGATTATTAAATTCGTTAAATAAATTTCAATAAAAATTAAAGCAATGAAAATAATTAAATTAAATTAAATTATAGAACTTGTTAATGTTGATAGTCGTCAATAGTACCATGCATATTAGCTTAATATTTATTTAGAAAATTATTAACTTTTTCTATTAATTCTATTAAATAGAAAAGAGAATAGACCATGAGGCTAGATTCTTAAGTCGGCAGCAAAAATATCAATTTTAAAAGTCTTCTATCATAAAAAAAAAAAAAATGAAAGTTGACATGAGTGGAGTTAAAAACAAAGCTAGGCGTGGCAGATGCGTGGGTGCTTCCAGCTAAACCTTTGTTAGTTCACTCCAACCTCTCCTCTTTAACCGAGATAAATTATGCCTTGGAACATTGTATTATTTTGGCAGATTACACAAGGCAATGTCGGGGAATTTAATATGTATTACGTTACCGTATTTTATTTATGGAAATACATTTAGTCTCAGAAGAAGTATAGACAGTAAAAATGGATAATGAGCCTAACACTCAAAAATCATTTTTTTTTTTGTAAACGGTTCTTTTCGGTTTCCTCTATTCTATGGCAAATTGGTGTAAATGTTGATTGGTGGTCCATATAGTGCTTTATTAATATAAGATCGTGAAAATTCCAGAAAACAGGCAAAAAATTTGTTTGCGTCTCTTATAAAATTTTCATTTCGAAAGATATGCCCATTGATGTTTCTACCGATATGAATATTTGGATTTATTAAATGAAATTATACTTTCAATCGAGACAACAGTTTTCATGTTTCTCATAAATTTTATTATACACTTCTTTTATTTAACCCTTTTAGCATAATTTAATTTAAGGTATTCACGTGGATGAAAATAACCACTGATAGTCACAAAATAAATTAATATTAAACGAAAAAAATTAATAAATCTAAATTATTGATGTTGCTTGATCGACTATGATAGTTATAATTAAATAAATCTAAACTGTTAGTTCATTTCAAATTAAACTAAAAAAAAAACAATTAAAAAAACTATACTTATTTTAAGATATTGTTTAAGATTGTTTCCGATCACAAAAATGAAACGAATTTAATGATTAGAAACTTTTGAAATTTAGATAAAAATAATTTAAGCAATGAAATGAGCCACATATGAACTAAACATTCCAAAATTAAAATTGAACATTGAACTATTAGTAAGAGAGTTTTATTAATACTATTTTTAAAAAATATTAATTTGGTTTAACGTTTTTATGTACTTTCTCCAAATATGGCAGACAGGACGACGGGATATTTCGTACTACTGGTTACTAACCTATTCTTACCAGAGTGAGAACGTCTTGCCTTATTTAAATTATTAAATTAGTTTTGAAGATTAGCTAAAAGCATAAGCCATTTTCTCAAATCTAACGTATTTTTAAGTTTCCCGTCGTCCTTTTCATAACTTTTCGAAGTTTTCCTTCTTTTCTTGGAATTATTGTGCATAAAAACAACCAGTTTATTTCTTTCATAAAATATTTGTTGATTTATACTGTAAGCATTATATTTATTATTATTAATGTATTATATTGCTGATTTTAAGGTGTTATTGCTTTTTACGTATATATTTACCGATTTAATGTTTCCTAGTTCACAGACTGTTATCGAATGGACTGCCCCTTGTCTACTTAATTTTATTTCCCCCTTATGAAGTAAGATGGAATTTAATTAATTAATTGAAACTAATATCCTATATGTACAGACTATTGTGTCTTGTTTTATTGCTGTCTTTGTTTTAGACAGACTATTTGTTTTGTTTTATTTAAATGCCACACGTAATGGTTGTCAAATTTAAATAATTATTTGGATCTCTGTCATTAACTTGTTTACACTTGGTATAAAAACGGTCTGTAATCAATATCTTGCGAAACTCCTTAATTTGATTTCTTTCTTTTTTCTATAGATATAGTTTTTGATCTAGGTATATATTTATTTATATTTTTTAATATCATCAAGAAACATATTTTCTTTTTCTTAAACACCCCATTCCCGTGTAGCGAACAAAAATGTAGGCGGATACAATGGCCCAGCAGGTGATGGGGACCACATCAGGTAGCTCGTGGTGATACTTATTGAAGGCAATTTATCCAAGTCTGGTTCGGAGCTGTTGGTCTAATAGCCACATCAGTCTCTCTTGTCCCAACAGTCGGTGTGTGGTCAATCTGCCCTTGGAAACACAATGAATACCTATAAGCTGTTTTATTATAAGTCTATTTTTGAATAATTAATTATCTTGACAATATAACCACGGCATAAAGTTATTATAAAAACAATAATTATTGTCCTACGAATATTGCTTTTATTAATATCCAAACTACAGAAAGTTTGCTATAACGATCTATATAAATTCTGCCTGTTTTACAAAAACAGAATTAAATATTAATTTTCGACCTATAATATTGGAATATCGGTCATCCAAATACCGTTAATCTATCTGACCAGCTGATGTTAACCAATTAACTTTCTTTTAATAAAATATAATACCTGTGTATATACAATTGAAATGCAAGCAAATGTTTCCAAATTTTTAGATTATATAGATGAAGGTTTGAAAATGTTTTAAGGTTACTTACTGGTTTGATGTAATTAGATACAACTACTACGTTTTACGTTTACTGGCTACCTACTTTTGTAATGCAGACAATGGTTCCAGAAAACCATCTATCATATTTAAATATTTATCATTTTATATATTTAATTTTATGATAAAAATTTCCCGTTTGCGTTTTGACCCTTCAGAAGACTGTTTTATAAGGATTCTTTTCCTTATCATTTTTTCTTGTCGGCTTTTTCGACCCCTATTGCCTTCCGAAATGGGGAAATTGACTGTGGTCGGAACCTACCGGCTTTTCCAGAATGTAAAATCGTAGATATTCTCTCCTGTCATTATAAAATTTGCATGTTTTCAATTGAATATATTTATTTATCTAATCAATTGAATTAGGTATTATTTTTAATCAAAATATATTCCTTTTCCATATTAGTACCCTCAATACTTACCTCGCCAGAATATTAAAATTTCTAGTTTGTAGTAATCTTTCTTTTTGAGACTTAAAGCTATTTAGAATCCTCCATATGTACGCTAATTTAATATTTATTTTCTATGCTGGGAGTTTCATATAGAATTTTTATTTGAATAAGTATTTGTAATTAGGGTAGATAAATTAAAATTATAAAGTTTTTATACTCTACTGAACCGCAAACCACATCACATATGAGTTTGAAAGGTTGGATTGAAATCCCATCAGTATTTACCGATCAACATGACAACTTGCACAATGCGGTAATATTACAAAGTATATTGTCCTTATGACATACCTCTCATTAACTAAGGAATCATCTTGTTTTCACTATTACCTTCTCGATGAATAAATATCTTCTAGTAATTTGAATAATAAACAGTGGTGTATATATATATATGGAACGCTGACCATATTAAGAGGATGAGGAGGCATTTGATGTATAATTTAACGGAGATAATGCAACAGAATAAGGAAGATGTGGTAAGGATCTCGAAACGTTGAAAAATTATTGTATTATTTTTTTCCTTTTTTTTTTATATATATAAGATATTTAAGAGGAGATCTTCTTTTCACTAATTACTGCTTAATGAATATATAGTCTTCCGCTCATTTGAACAATGAATGGTTATAAAGAACATAGTGAACACCATATTAAGAGCATAAGGATTTTAAATATAATTTAAGAGAGATGATACAACGTCATAATGAAGATATAATACATTCTAAAGATGGAATAACGACACCGAAACGTTATTTACATGAATTGTGATTTAAAAAAATTATATTTTTAATGCAAGATCTCTTCACTATTATCTACTCAACAAGATTCTAAATAACCCTTTGAGAAGATCATCCACGCATTGCCGATCACTAATTGATTTTTACAGATGAGTCAAAATCGGACTCATCAACAGAATCAGCTTTTTTTACTTCAGATTTCACCCGTAAATCGAAACTGAACAAGTTTTACAGTGACCGTATGGCGGAGCTGAATGCGATCGCAATGGCGCTTGATTATTCCACAAAACTTCCTAGAAACAAAGTCTAGAAATTACTAGAATGATGATCGAAGATGGGAAATAGATTCACTAAATATGGATGCCTGGACACGTTAGAATAAAAGACAACGAAAGGGCGGATAAGATCGCCAAAGAGGTCCTTACTCTTCCTGGTTGTGGTAGGATTCTTCTATTACCATGAGATCTGGCGTGTCGTTAAAAAGAAAAGATATTTAAGGAATTGAAAGAAATGTGGGACAAGAGCTATCCCAGCTTATCTTAAAAGCATAAAGAGACAGGTAAAGCCTAGGCAGACCTAAAGTCGCAACAACAAAGGAGAGTTGGTCCTAATTCGGTTGAGAATTGGATATAAGAAATTGACGGATATACACTTGAAATCGAAGGAATTATCCCCAAGATGCCGACATTGTAAAGAACCTTGACAATAGCTCATATCTTTGAAGAATGCCCATTCTACCGTCGAGAACTAAGCCAGAAGGGAATACCAAGTAGTATATCGATTGCCTTTGAAAATGATGGTAATAAGCTAGAAGCAGTGATGTTAATACCATGCCGGAACCATTACTTTACCATCTCTTTCATTACAATATTTATAACTATTTTATTTATTTATTTCCTCTATTTTATATAATTTTTTTTTCTTATATTTTTTTTATATCGAATTATTTTTTCATTTCCAAGATATTTTAATTATTTTGATTAAATTCATATTATAAATTTACCTGGTACTGAAAGTTTTGTGCCATTAAATAGAACAACCAACCAACCTACTCAATAATCAAAACAATTAATCCTAATGATTTTAACCTGTGAAGTGTATTACAGTGTAAAGTGGGAAATAATATTATTACTATTACTTTACTTACTTCCCTCTACTTTTCTGGCAACATTTGCGATGTGTTCTGGCCATACCACCGCTCGACGTCCGTACATAGGTTGTTTTCCATCAGCACCATATGAAATACATCCGGACGACATTGCCGTTTTATAATCACGAATAACGACAGCAATATTATCCATAATAGGCAATTTTAGTGACTAAAATTTCTGTATCCGATAGGATAATTTTTACCTAACTCTGTCTTGTGCCGATGTATTTCGTGGAGTTTCCAGTTGTGTATCCAATTAAGTTTTAGAATATTTACAGAAATGTTAATACTTTCATACATATTTATATGGTGGAATGTTTCTATAATGAAGAGCGTAGCTAACCGTAGTGCAGCTGGGACGAACCATGGAGCCAGCCAGACATTGTAGCCTTGCCCTCAATGATGGCGGCTAATAGTGCATCCGTCTTATCTGTTAGGCTCAGAGGCCCGCCCTCATCCACTATATTACTGTAGCTACATTAATTTATATTTAAACATTTATTGACAATAATATAGTAAACAAAATAAAAATTAAATCATATTTAGGTATTGCACTTTATTCGATTATCTTGTTACAAATACGAACATATTATATTATTATTATCATATATCATAGTATATCTTGAGGTATAACATGAAGAATCTCTTCCTCTCTATAACGTGATTAGATGGAAGCATCATCAACTCTAGAACAAGGGTTCCCAGATTTTTATAGCCCAGTCAAATAAGGTAAAAAAAAGGGGGACTAAACCATGAAATAAAAGATACTAAGCTGAAAAATTGCATAAACCTTTACTATGACTTAATGAATGTTGGTTAACGATTTCCGTAAATCTCGTGTCGGCGTCTCAAATTATTAAAGGTCAAAGGTAAAAAAAAATCCTTTTTTTGGGTCTCCCACGCCGTAAAGGATTATTATGAAATCTGTAGAAAATAAAATTCTCTACAAGTTTGGACTTATTCATTTTATTTATTATTATTAGTTTATTTTTTGCATGATCAACCGTTCTCTAGATATAACGCGGATCATTTTAGGAGAAGACTAGAATATGAATTACGAAAGTGAACTACATTCTAAGTAAATTAATGGAGGGAGTTATTGTTGACCGTATATTTATATTTAAAGGGAGAAGTTGGTCGGGGGGTGCGGTCAAAGAATTAGACTACTATAAGCGAACTTATATAATTGTGCCGACGTTTCTGCCTAAGTTTTAGGCCATCTTCAGGGCAGCGACAGGGCAGCGCCAACTGAATATGAATCCATTATTAATATTCAGTTGGCGCTTGACCACACGCCTCGCTGCCCTGAAGATGGCCTAAAACTTAGGCCGAAACGTCGGCACAATTATATAAGTTCGCTTATAGTAGTCTAATTCTTTGACCGCACCCCCCGACAACTTCTCCCTCTAAGTAAATTAAGCCAGATCTGCCATTCCAAAGTCGCTACCTTAAAAAATGACCACTTTTTATTGAAGATAAAACTTGAAATTTATGCTAATTTTTCATTCCGTGCTCAATATCTTGAAGACCACCAGCCACGCAAAAAACAATGAATACTTTTTTTAAAGGAAATTAAATTTGCTAAATACTTTATTGTAATAAAATATTTCAAAAAACAATTTTTTTTTGGGGGGGGAACATCATGGGAACTGTTCTTCTTACGAAGATAATCATTATAAACTACTTTATAGTGCATTTAACTAGCTCAAATTTGAGTGGTAGGTAATAGACACCTGTATATCTAATAGTTATAAAGTATTTCAAAAAGCACATTCTACACGATTTTGACTTGACAAAAGTTAGATGTCTCAGGAACTGTTAGACGTACAGGTGTCTATTATCACTCAAATTGGAGCTACTTATCTTCGTATGAATTATCTTCGTAGGAAGAGTGGCTTCCATGATATTTGCATATATAAATTCACAAAATGGTGATTTCTCGTTTGTTGGAGAAAAAAATTTCTCGTTTGTTTTTTTTTATATACTTTATCTCGGAAAGTAGTAAACGTAAAGAGTTCCATTAGGGCTCACATTTTAGAACATTATATAGCCTTTAAAAAAATATATAATGTTTTCCCCGTGGTTGGTATTCTTCCAGATATTAAGCTTGAAATAAATTATGAGCGTAAATTTTAGGTTTTTTCTCGAATAAAAATATACCATTTTTGAAGGGAGCAGTTTCGGAATGGCAGATAATTATGTTACTTAGAATGTACTAGGATTTCTTAATCCACATTCAAACCTTCTAAAATGAGTAGGTTACCTATTTTGGCCCTGGCTCCAGCGCTTTACGGGTTATATATAGAGAACGGATAAAGCAAAAAAAAAAAAAAAAAAAGATGGATAAGACCAAACATATAGAGAAGTTAATTTTCGACATGTTTCAGAACAATATTTAATGATGTGGGACGCATAGTAAACTAGATTTCTTTTGCAAAACTTTTTTTACCTTTGATCTTTAATAACTTGAGACGCCGACTCGAGATTTTATGAGACTTTTTAGCCAACATTTAGAAAGTCATAGTAAAGGTTTTCGCAAATTTTCAGCTCAACATCTTTCATTCCGAGGTTGAAACCTTATTTGACTTGGCTGTTATATCAGTACGTATCACTTCAACTCTTCAGGTAACTGGGCGTACCACCACATGATGCTATAATGTTAGTATTAAAGATTCATCTGAATAAAAAGACACAATCTGATCGAGGTATTTAACAAACATAACATAATGTATTACAGTAAATTTGCTTAAGAAAATAATAAATTGAAAATAAAGTTCAAAATTCCAAAATAATAAGTATATCAATTTCACATAACATCAGCAACATTTAAGATTCACATAACAACACCAAAAAATCTGCAATTAAAAGTGTATTCATCAAAACTAAGGAATTTGTCATCAATATTTTGTCATCAATATATTAAAATGTTGTTATTTATGTTAAATATTAGGCTTGATGGAGCTCGACCTGATTCTGAACTCCTCGCCAACACAGCGCTTTCGCCTTTGCTTCGGTAATCTTCCTGAATTATTTTTATTAATTGTGGATCTTGTTTATTCATCTTAAAATTGATATATTTAATAATAATTACAAAATTTTTATTCCTCATTGAACATGCTAAAAATATTTGTTTGATGTGTGCTTGATTTAGTGGTACGCGTACCACCGTCAAAGACCTCCTGTTCCAGGAGTTTATTTTACTCATAAAAATAATTAAACTCAAATATAGTTGGCACCTAATTCGTGCATTATAAATTTAATTATAGACTTTCTTCGTAATTATTTACTTTTACCAAAATTAAAAAACAAATAATTTGAATCGGCTTATGAGCAAAACGGCGCAACATATATGTAAAATCTGTATACAACTTATGCTTTATGCATTTGCATTGAAAAGCGCATATGAATGGGGCTTTTTAATTCATAAAAGCCTAGGCAAAGGAACGCAACTAGGAATCCGTGTTAGGTAATTAGGGTTATGAAGAGTATTAGATTCAGTTAGTAGGTGACAAATATGTAATTTTAGGTAGTTATATAATGAATCTTGGTTTCTTAATCCATTGAAAAAAACTTTTTGAGACCCCACTTAATTAATTTTATACATGTTTTAAGGCCCCAAGAGTCAAAAAATTGGATTTTTATAAATGTCTTTCAATCGTTATGAATTGTTGTCAATATCCTCAACTCCGGAACTGTCTAACTGTTTTCGATGAAATTATAAGGGCACTTGTATTTATAACCACTCACTTGACAAGTGAGGAATGCAATTTCGAGAAAAAAATCTTTCAGAATTCTCCAATGTATTCCAAAGAATCAAGTAAATCTTTATAAGACATTTTATTAAAAATAGTAATTTTTTACTTGTCTATGTATATGCGTGTCAAAACTTCTTGATCTGAAATCTCAACTCAAATTATTTCTCAATGACAGGTTGAATGCAGATAAAACATTTAAATCCAAAGAGAATATGGTTTCATTCTAAATTTATCTATCTTTTAAGAAATTTCAGGAAATATTTGTTCCACAATCTTTAACGTTTGTCGCGTAAATAGTTTTTTTTTTAATGAAATAAAATAGTAATATTTAAGTAAAATGTTAATGTTAATCAAAAACATTGTAATTCATATATGTTTCTGTAGATTTTAGAAAATAAAAGTAAATAAAAAGAAGTAAATTAAAATCGATTATGTAAAAAAAATAAATTAAATATTTTTAAAATTTCTATACACTTATAACAAATTAAATTTATAAACTGTTAATTTATTTTCTAAAGTGGGTACTTGAATCTTCAGCAGTAGAAAAATTCCGTCCCACTGATAAATTTCCTGAACAAAAAACAACGTTGATAACGTGCACGGAGGGATAACCTTGGGTCAACAATGGGCCTTGTTGAAGTTTTTGGGCCCGATGGTCGTCTTATTTCAGCTCATTACCCACTCACTATTAGCCTCGTCAGTTTAAATCTTTAGTCATGATCGCTATCCAGACATGCTATTTCGGCGATGTTTAAGCTAGATTCATTGTGTTTAGCTGTTTTTAAACTAGCTAAATTCTAATTATTATTTCTAATTGTTGCTATAATTTTTATTATAAATTGTAACAAACAACTTTGAAGGGAATTGGAAATATGTTGAACAAATTTCGGTTTGATTTTTATGTTCGTTAATAATCTTAATTATCTTTGCTTTTTTGCAAGTGAAATACTGCGTCAATAAATATTATAGTTAAAATTATATTATACTCATATATACGTTTGAAAACTTTGGTAAACAGCTTTATGAAAACCTAATATAAAATTTATAAATAGATACTATACTCAAATAAATTAACCATCTTAATTAATATACAGGGAGGATTTTGTCTGATCCATTTATTTTTTTATTTTCGCTCTATTCTTTTTGCAAAATAAGTATTCTTGGTCATAGTCTGTTTTAAGTACCGAAGCAATTAATATAAGCAATATAATTATTATAATATTGCGAAGTAATATAATTATTATAATATTGCGAATTAATATAATTATTATACGCTCTGACTTTGAAGAATTTGTTAAAATGGTAACTGTGATATATTTAAAATATTTTAATTGAAAGCCAAAAGCCTCTTAAGTTACGAGTTGATTTAAAATTAGTTCACGTTTCGTCAACTTTGGTTATTTTCATGTCTAAAACAAACTATTTTTTATTAGAAATTACTTAATACAAATCGATTTAGTTTGTCATCTTCTGAGATATGCCAGATCACATTTCTGTATTAATATTTCTTTAAATTTTTAAATAAATAAAGAGAAGGCACGAGCGATATGGAGAGCAGCTGGTTGGTCCAGGGAGAGGAGGCGCTAACTTTAATAAGACACAACTGAAACCCTGACACAATGCCATTCCCTGCGTCAAAGAAAGTTTCTGGGCAATTAATCAAGTCACCCGGTCGTTGGAATTCGACCCCTTTCCAGTTACTGGGACAAACAACTCTTCCCCCGTGTCTTAATTCTCTCCAAATAATATTTCGTTCTGTTCATTTGAAAAATCTTAATTTTAATCTACTAATTTTAATTAATCAACTACCTGAGGTACCAGGGGGGAAAATGTTGGTTAAAAAAAAGTCACATAATTGCCCGCCAAGGAACACCTGATTAAATAAGTGACTTTTGTTGTCGTCCGATATAAATCACTTTGGATCAGATTATTTTTACTGAGATATTATCTCAAAAAAGGTATTTCGTCACTTCTTAATGCTCTTGTTGTATCAAAACGTCTTGCTCTGAATACTCTACTCCAGTAATTTATCGGAGTCAGGTCCGACATGGAAAAACATTTAACTATTTTTGAAATATAGTAATATTCATATTCAATATAAATAAAAAAACTTAAAAAACAGAAAATATAGTCTATCATTAAAAGATTTTATCACGAAAATTCTTCCAAAACTTCCGGGTTTTATCCTAAAATTAATGAACTAGTCATGATTTATGGGGTCGATTTTAATAAAATATGATAATAAAGATCATACAGTTTTGTAAAAAAAAAAAAAAATTAAAATTGGAACTTTTTAAATGATTGCTAAAATATTTGGATTGACAAATACTTCATTGAGCATAAGTAACGCTCATAACCGGGGTCGACGTATTAACATTATATATAGAGTTTTGAAACGGTTCAAACGTACAACAGTGTTGACAAGTCAGCCCTGTATTTCCCCCCTAAGACTCTCCAAATTTTTTCCTATATTCACCAACTTTAATCTTAAATGTTTAGTTTTTATTTTTTTATTAGTGTAACCAATATCCTAGTGTAAGATAAGAACGAATGATTAGAGAAGTAAAAAATACCCCAGAGGGTGAATAAAACCCTAAATCTAGGGGGAAAATCCCCAATCTGGCAAACTTGACGTACAATGGCTGGAAATGATCATATGTCGTATATCATGTCGTATGAAATGTTGTACATCGCCGGTCCCATGTTAAACTAACAAATGTGAAATTAGATTTTTTGTTATTGTTATTTTTCGATAATATTTCGGTTGATACAGCTAGTAGTAAAATTAAAAATCTGTTATGGCATTAGAAAGTTCTGAAATCGCAGTTGTATTTTCACGAACAACGTCTAAAAGTCTGAAGCTTCCATGTTAAACTATGGAGTATGCGCATTATTACCAAGGTTACAAATAATTACACACGAAACTAGAAGGTAAAAGGAATACAACTGGAACAACAAATTTTAAATAATTAAAATCGACCCTTAAATACGAATATAACAGACTTTTTTGCTCTCCTGAAAGTTAGTGATTCTCACATTCGTAAGTTTACATGAGAATGGCGATTTAGATGTGTGATTATCCGACTTATATACCCTCAAGATTGTTTTGCGAATAGGCAGTCCTCGTAAAATATAAACATTCTATTATTTTCTGCAACTATGTAAATCGACATGGATCAAAGTTGTATTAATGTGAATATAGAGTGTTATACAATTTCACTATACAACCATTCCTACTCAAGCTTATAAAGCTGGGGTTTCAGAATGTTGTAGATAACTTACTTTGGGTTAAGACGAGTGGAATCATCAACTTAAGAAATTTCTCTGATTAATACGTTCTTATCTACCGAACCTAATGAAAAAAAATATTTAAACATTTAAAAAAATCTCGTGAGCTTCTTATAAAGAAGAGAATCACAATTATCAGTCAATAATGTCACCAGAAGTATTGAGTTGGAACTTTAGAAATGTCAGTCCCTTGGTTACGAGGCAAATGAAAGAAAAACAAAGATTTACGATTTTATTTTTATTCAAAATATATCAATATGAAAATTTTGATATATGATATATATTGATACATCAATCAAAATGTTATTTTTATTCTAACGATATTATTTTATTTAAAATTTCTCCCAACACCCAATAAAGTTTTTTATTCGTTCAAAGAACTTTTGGAATGAATAAAATTGAATAGAAATGTGTTACAGCTAATAGAGTTATTTTGAAGAAAAATTATATCGTTAAAGTTTTTTTTTTTTTAATTTTGCTCACACTCTAGGAACTAACATTTGATATGTTTCAAACCAAAAATAGCGTTTAATGTTCATAAAATTCAGTATACTTAGCTGGTATATTCTAATTATAAATACATTGTAAAAAATAACATTCGAGACGTTAGTTTTCACACTTACTTTTATGACAATCAACTGTATTTGGATGATTATTGAGGCCCTACGTAATTGAAACAAGGCAACCAGATATATATATATATATATATATATATATATATATATATATATATATATATATATATATATATATATATAATATTCACAAGAGGTCCCAATACTTTCCCTTGGCTGACCCCAGAAGGGGTCGCTACGTAGCCATCCTGCTTCATCATGTCTGCTGTTCCCATGGGATACCCTCCGCACTGACCTTTCTTCTCCTGCCACTTCGGTACCGTTCTCTCGGCTTTTTGCACATCATTATCGTCCGCCGCATAGTCAACGCCGTGTCTGGAACTGAAGACAGGCCTCAAGATGCTTAGGTGTAATCAAGCATATTTAAACAATTTAAAAATTATTTATACGATTTGATTTTAATATAAAATTAATTGTAGAGGTTTTAGAATATTAATAGTTCCAAAAATAAATCCATTAGTCTCTCAAATGCCTATAAATAATTAACTAGTCGACGCACAGTGCATCGTTACATAGTACAGCGCGTCGTTAGTGCAAAAATCAAAATATCTCCAAAGAGTTATCTACTCCTGGAGATTTTAAACTAATCCTTTAAACTAAGGCCATTAATTCCTACCATTATACCCTTGCTTATATTTCAAAATTAATTCCTTTTGAGATAATCGCTTCTTTGGCTACAACTTATTTACCCTTCGTTGTGCATCTGTTTATAAGGAAAAAAAAACTTCCCCAATTATGGAATTTACTGGCTAAGGTGTGTACCTTAAAATAGTACATATGAATTAGGAACATTCGATCGTTAGAGATCATTGCACGCCTCTTAAGTCCGATAAACTCTTAAGTCTGATCAATTATATTTTAAGCTCTAACTTTGAAGAAGCTATTAAAAAAATATGAAATATAGATTTGTACTTTTTGCAATTGCTGCTTTGTTAGCTATAATTTGCAATATAGTTTAGCTGCGTCTGCGTGAGACATTCATGTTTATATGATTCTCTTCAACGAACGCACAGTTGGCTGAGATATGTTCCCTTCATGAAATGGACGATCGAATATTTATAGTTTTTTTTATAAACTATGTTCGCTGTTGGATGTGTAGAAGTCTACCGGCGAAAATTGTCAAATATTAATAGGCTATTTTTCCTGCCTTTCGATAGTGAATTGGGCAGAGCCGCGAGGAACTGTCAAACATTTCGTGAAAGCTAGGCGTCTTAGCGTCAGCAGAATGTTAAATTTGTTTAATAAAATAATTAATCGTTGCAAACAGTTGAACTTGGTTTTGTTTGATGTAAAAAAACTGAAATTTTGTAATTTACATTATTCATATCATTTTTGCTCATAGAATTTTTAACATAAATCTACTGAAAACTCTTTTTCTTTTTTTTTTTTTGTATTATTTGTCAAATAATCATGACTCTTACTATGGGGCATATTCATAATCAGGAATGCATTTCCCAATAATCCACAATCATTAGATTTTTGTCCATCGAATTCTCCATACTCGATGCACTGTGCGAAGTTTTGCCCTATTCTTCAAGACTGAAAAAGATAAGATCTTATAAATGGAGAACAGAGATAGTGTGTCTCAACACTATAAAAAAAGACTCACAAAATGGAGACAGTTTACTTCCCCAAGAAAATTCTACTCATACTGAAAGAAAAAGAGAGTTATCTGACATTTATATGAAGAGCGTGCAATATTGTTCACATTCAGCATACATAATTGATATAACGTAAACATGAATATATCATAAAAAATATGTGAAAATGATGTAGATCTTAAACACTCAGTGGTGTACGCAGGAGGTAAGGTGATTAAGAGGATTTATTCCCCTTTCCACCCCCCTTCCTACTCCCGAAATTTACGAAAAAAATATAATTTTCTAACCCAGCAACATGAGATTTGTATTTTGCATAATAATTTGGTTGAATTTAACTATAGCTTTAAATCCAATTTTCATGCTTATCCTTAAGAATTACGCCAAATTTGGCGATTATAGACCATTAGGTGATTGTTTGCCTTCTTATTATTAAATTTCCCCACTTCCCTCCTCCGAAAAAAATTCTGCGTAAGCCCCTGGAAAAACTAATTCTAAAACTTACTTTGAATGTTACCTCCCCTTTCCCTAAGTATGTATTGAATGGTCTTGGAATGATGCATTATCTCTGTTTGGTGCCTTTTTTAAGACCAAGTTGATGTGAAATATTCTGTCTCTTGTCTTATTAGATCTGAATAATCTTATTTTTTTTCTGCATTGATGATGTCTGAATTTGTGATACGTTGACTGGTTAGTCATTAACTGGAATTTGAGAGACTTGAGTTGGTTTAATTTTTTTTAATCACATTCAATGATAATATTTTGCTATCTCTAGTTTTAAGACGCGTAGCGCTCACCAAATATTTGACGGTTCCTAGCGCACCACTGTCCAATAATATATATAAGATATTTTTTAGAAATTATTCTACTAGCTTAAAAAAAAAAAAATAATCATTTATGAACACGTATCTCCTATACAATGATTGTTCCTGTTGATTTATTTTTATAACTTCAAATATCCAAATATTGATTCCTTCCTTAAAATAGTGGAGACTTTATTCTAAATCACAAATGATTTATGTATCCCGACATAAGATCAAAAAGCGGAATTTTTAGGAAATAATTTGTAAAGGTTTGCCTTACACAGAAGAGTTCCCACCTGTCCCCTGAGGAAGCATCCCTTAATTCGCGAAAAATCACCTTCTAACGGGCACTCGGAGCTCATTTTTCTGATTTATCTTCGAATCTATTGGTCAGACGGTAATGAAATGAATAGATAAAAAAATATTCCTTATAGAATTCTGTATAAAAAGTACTTTATTAATAATTTGGCTGGTACTTACCGATTTTGAGTAATCGGTTTGAATCGTTTAGCTAAAAATTACGCTCTGAATTTTTGTTCCTATCCACATTTATCCTAAAATCATCCAATTTTCAGATATTTGCCTTGAAAAGTTTTAATAGAGTAATTTTTAGCTTTACGCTTCAAACTGTTCTCAAATTCAAATACAGTTTACTGAAAACTGGTTAAGTACCAGCCAAATTATTAATAGAATACTTTTTATGTAAAATTTTATGAGGAATATTTTTATCCCTCTTCATTATTACCGTTCGACCAATAGATTCGGAGTTAAACGAGAAAAACTAGCACAGAGTGATCATTAGGGGGTGATATTTTGCAAATTAAGGGACGTTTCATCAACGGGACAGGTGGAAACTGCTTTGAACCTTATTCCTGACCCTACAAAGAAACATCTCACAAAGAATCTTGTGAAGGGCAAATCTTTTAAATTATTTCCCACAAAAAATCTAAGGTCGGGCGACTACAAGGTCTATGAAGAGTATGGCACCCGAATATTTCTGCTACGAAGTACTACAGAAATTGCCCCAACAGACTGACAAGAACTAATGATCAAAAATAGATCATCGAGAGGTTTGCCAAGAGATTTGATCTATTGTTCTTTACATAGGTGAACATTTCTTTAATACAAATTATTTTTGAAGGTGGTATATTTAGAAGAAAGACTAAGCACCTTTATGGTGTAATAAATAATAATGGTCTATTATCTGAGCAAATAATATCATAAATATATTTAAAATGTACAAGCTACACGTTTGAAGGAGGATGACATTGGCAGTGAACCTAGCGAAGCGCTGTCATCAGAGAGCAATCTGTCTATATTAGTATGTCACCAGCCATTAATAATATTCACAGTCACTAATGATGAATTTCCCTCGCCCGCTATTAGACACTGGTTGTACCTCAGTATTTTATTTTCAAATGTTATTTCTGATTTGTTCTTTCAGTGTTATTAGTATTGCATTTTTTTTAAAATTCCTAATGGTGCTCTGATGCATGTTATATCTCTAATTCATTGCAACTGTTATAATTGTGGACTTATTCTGAAAATCGATGAAAGAATTTAGATTCGTCATTGACCTCCATTCGCTGTATTTTGATTGGCCAATAGTGTAGATATAATCATTAAACGGTCCGATTTTTTTTTTAACCCGTTCCTATTTAATGCTTTGTTTTCATTTGAATAACAAAAAAGAAAAAAACTTTCTGAAATACCTATAGTAAAGGAATATGGCAATTTTTTGTTTGGCTTTTTTCTTTTTTGTAGTAACCCTATGAAAGGAGAATTTATTTACATATAATCCATGCCCTGTGGCTTATTGCAGTATATCATATTATAATTTCGTAATATAATATTATTGATATCATTTACTCGTTTTTTGATCTCTCGAGTACATAGCTGTTTTTTTAACAGCTTTAGTCGTTCTGTATTCATAATTGTTGTTGTCATGATTTTATTCTTCAAAGTACCGATGCTCTAAAAAATTAAGAAGAATGGGTCGTGAAGAACTCAGAGCATCGAGAAAAACTCTTCTGGGGCTAATATATACATAAATATATATATATATATATATATATATATATATATATATATATATATATATATATATATACATATATATATATACATATATAGGTAATGAAACAGCAATATATTGTACATATAACAATAACGTGAATAAATCAAAGCCAGAGACTTGAATCTTTCTAAGAGGCTTAAACAGATTTTTTTTTTAATATGTTGCTAAAATAGAATCCTTAACAATTGTCGTCACCACGTATAACTAACGAGTGTAAATATAACTACTTTTCAAGAGACAAAAAAAGAGCTTCGTATTTTATTTGTTACTAGATAGACTATTACAATTGTGTAGAAATTTTGAATCACCAGAGAGACATGTATAAATAAGAAAAAAAAACATATACAGATTGATAATGTTATTATGCTATGTTATGTTATATATAATGTTATGTTACGAATTATTGTCCAGCATAATATTAGCAAGGAAATAATAATAATCTGTTACACAAGAGAATATAAAGAACAATTACATTTGGAAAAGTTAAATGGATGAATATGTTATCTGATATTTTAGGAAAAATAGGGATTTCGGCTTGGAAGAATATTTTAAATACTCCTTTCTGCATAGTGATTATTTAATTCTTATAAACCTGAAATTTTCGTCGTTATCAGAAGTTTTGAGTGGTCCAGTCTATAATATAAATAAAAAATAATGAAATTAAATTTTTTTCTGATTTCAATTTTTGTAATATAACAAGCTCTTCCGCTTAGCTCTTTCTTTCTCCTCCTTGCTTGGGATTTGTAAAGACTAATTAATAATGTTACATTCGACTTCTTTTCTGCCTTCTGTGAGCTGTAAGTTGTCAGTAAATGAACATTAAGTGCTATTCGCTTTTGGTATGATGGTAGTGATATGTTCCGGATCCTTGTTACTCGATCCCAGAGAAATCGGCTGTAGTAATTTTCGCATTATTTTAGTAACTTACGTTCTTAGCATTTGGAACTCAAGAGAAACGGGTGTGTTGAGATTTAATTTTACTCACCTGTTCTCTCCTGAAACAGACCTATTGACATAATTCAAGCAATACTATTGATGGATGTTAGAGACTAGATATAGATTTCAATTTAGTAATATACCATGACCTTCCAGTTATAAAGGATAAGTACTCCAACGAGCTTCCAGCCCGAAGGCCAAGTCCACTCCCTCCAGCCCGATCCAGACAAGGACTCCGATCCCCCTCTTGTCATCCTAACTTTCCTCATTATCCAGAACCCTCATTGTCCTTAAAGTGTTCCTTGGCAGCTGCCAGCCAACTCTTCCATCTGTCCCCGACAAGCGCCTGATTATAAATTGTCCTCATTTTCCAAAAATAATATTCAGTCGTTTTGTTTAATTAACCGTCGTGTTTTTTCATTGACGTATGTAAATGCGATGGGATGTATAACATTTTATCTATAATAATTTCCTTGTTGTATGAACAAAAATGGAATGTCAACTTCATATTCGTTATCCGTTTTGTTGTAATTCTTATCACCTTCAATATCAAAGGGAGCTGCGGAATATGTAATTAATTTCTTCTTAGCTCAAACGATTATTCTTAAAATTATATTAATCATCTACGCCTGAAATTAAAATGGTCTACATGTATTCGGTTACATTGAAAATGAAAAAAATATTTATATACTTTTTTTTTAATGTGTTGTATTTATTTGGTTTTAACTCCATTATGTATTCAAAATAGGAGAGAAAGGATGAGTGCCCAATCCAAGTTTGTTGTTTGGAGAGTTTCTAATGGTTAACAACCTATTCTAAATAGCTGTGAAGTTCGGGATTCATATCTTATATATATATATATATATATATATATATATATATATATATATATATATATATATATACAGTTATTATGGTGCTTCTTAATCATAGTTTGGAATAATAAAAAATTGTTAATTTACATTAAATCAAACCTATTCATAAATCTTTATTTCTTCATCAACACATTCCGGCCAGCCTGTGACAAGAAACGGAAGAACAAGATCAAATAATTGACATCTCAGGCTTAAGGGACGTACAGCATCCATCCCTACCTATTTTCATCAACTTTAAAAAGATTTTATTCTAGATCTCTTAACCAACTTCTTTTAATCCTCTTCTGTTATCTTCTTGCTTGTAAATCGTGGCTATGCTCTATACAAGATTGCTGGAATGTCCGTGGAGTTTGTTTCGAAATATTTTTTAAGAAATCCGATACCATCTAGTACCGTAGGTATCTCTAAGTCTGTATGTAATGTGTTGTCAATGAATATCACTTATAACGTCTGAAATGTTTCTTTCAGCTTTGGTTATTATTAATTTGTTATTATTATTTATAAAAAATTATAATTATTGATGCATCTAGTCAAAGATACCAACATTATTCCACTTGGCTATAAAATTTTACATGATCTTGAGTTACACTTCAGTATATGATATTTTTATCATTAATATATAATTATTATTAGATATATTTATTAATTCTTCAGTTAACAATATCAATTACCTACCACCATTTATTAAAATTTATTATCTAATAATTTTCTCTTGCGCATCTGTGCTGTTCTGGGGAAAACATTTTACCCCGAATGTTCTTCGTTGTTCTTGAGGATCTAAATTTTTTTTTTTTTGTTACTACTTATGAATTTACAATCCGGAATGTTATTTTCAATATTATGATCAAATTAATAACGGAAATGTTATTTTCAATATAGCAATTATATTATATTCATGAATCATATTATACGTATTCATGTATCGAGAACTATTTATTCTGCCATAGAATCTATTTATAGGCGACAGTTCTTTGAATGCTGCACAATAAATGTGAATGTTCCAAGAAAACCCATCGATAACCCACTCCCATCGAATGCCACAATTGATATCTGAATCTAGATCCGCGGCCTTTGTTGGGAACGTTTGTGAATAGCTTTATAATAAATTCTCACCGTTAAATTTGTTTATGAAATTGAACGGGACATAAAAGATTTTAATTGTAATCTTAGGAAGATGTTACAGTGACACACGAAGTAACGATTTCGTTGGTTTGTTCTAAATTAATATTCATAGCGATACATACACCATTACTGCTTAGAAATTACTTTAATTGTTATACCGGCGAATTAGGCAACGATTTATAATACAACAACGTAGTTTTTGCCTTCTACCTAAGATAATTACCACTCGTCTTTTTCAATAATTTATCTTTGTACAAATTATAGTTACCTAAAATACGGACAAAAGACTTAGAGAAAAACTTTGACATAAGACTCAAAATACATGAAATCACAGACGGGCCAACCTACTATTTGGTCTGTCTGGGATTTCATAACATTTTTCGAATATCTTGAAATTACGTTTGCGCACCAAAGTCCTCCGGACCGTTTAAATGCTCCATATTATGTTTCCAACAAAGCCCTTTATTTTATTTTATTTTCCCTAACCTGTCTAACAAACAACAAAGCCTTTAACAATACCTATCGTCCTCGAGCTTATACCTTATATTTTTTTTAAATTCCATCAAAATCTTTTCAACCAACCTGATCCTCAGGCAGAGGATACTATACACCAGCTCTGCAGTCATTCGAGTATAATCTTCCTCGAAGATAAAACGGCGTTAGTCATCTATACCAGTCAACATGCCGTAGAGTTTGTTTTATGCATCATGAAAAATACTTCGTGAAGTTTCTTTGTAAATTTTATCATAAAACTCGCCTATATGTTACTTGTAGTGAACGAGAAAAAGAATGTTAGTTTTCTAATGACATTTGAAGCCTGCATAAGAACAATGATCGGAAATTTCATTTAACTATTCGATTAATTAGTGTAATTATATTACTCCTTCAACCGTTTCAAAGTTATTCCCTTACATGCACTGATTAACAGATGTTTACGAAAACAGCTGTAACATCGACCGTAAATTAAAACGTGTCTGATCTATTAATAAATGGTCTATTATTCTCTATAAACTATAACTTTCGAAATCTGGAATAAAAAAATATTCACATTTGCAAAGTAGCCTTGGGACCTATAGTTTAATTGTTACATCAGCGTCAAAGAGCGGAAAATCTGACTAGGTTTTTTTTCTTTTTCTTTCTGAACCCTGGGATGTAATGTGGGCTATCAAACCTGAATATCAATTCAGGGGTATAAATAAGAATAGTAGGTATCTCTTGTACTACATCGGATACATATTAAGAGGGGCAGGAGGATAGAAGAAATTTTGGAGATATTGGAAAATGTGAATCACTATCTAGGGACAGAGTTCACTAGCTGTCAGTCAAGTCAAGTCAGTTAATTTTTCTCAGTTTAGAGGCTTTGACTTGGTTTACAATTTTCTAACTACTTTAAAAAATAGAAAACCCTTTTATGTCACGAGAGTTACGCACTAAAAAAGTTTATCTTAATTTTTTGATTTTTTTTTCTTTTAAAGTTTTAATTAACAATTATAACACAGAACATAGATTTACCTTTTTATTAATATCAGTGATGAATGGAATGATATTTTGAAGAAGCTGTTTTAATTTGGAACATTTAAAAATAATCTACAGAATTTTTGTTATAATTTCTGCTGATATTAAGCACCATTCATAATAATATAATAATATTTATGGCATAATATATGATTGTAATAAATATCTATAATGCTATTAGAAAAATTAACAATAATATGTAATAAGTCGTAGAATATACAATAATAATATGCATACGATAATAATTTTCAAAAATATATAATAATTAATAATAAGTTGGCATTATAATAATTTTAAGTGTAATTAATACATTTTATTTTTATTTAATTCATATTTTCCAAGCATCTTATTTGTTAATTATTATTATTGGTTATTAAAAATAACGCCTATTCAAAATTCAGATGGAGTAGATTATATTTTTTAATAGTTTTGTTTACTATAAACAAAATGTATTTATTAGTTATTCTAATATCTTAGACAGGAATACAATGAACGCCAGAGCCTAGACAGCCGCCACGACAAGGCAGTCATATGTAAATGAAGGTATGGCCGCCATGGGCGTGTATGTTAATTCCCCCCTCCACAGCCCTAATCGACCTATCAGTGAGCCCTACAATCGAACAATTGATCGATAGTTATCCATGTTTTTATTTTCCTGTTTCGTCTGATCGATACTAATGTACCTCCGCCGACAATGGTCCTGTCAGAGCGGTTACATACGGCCCATATGTTTTTATTACTTGTTTCTACGGGCATCAATAAATAGGCGTTTAGTAATCGATTTGAAAAGACAAACTGCTTCTACGTGAGTGGTCTCAAGATATGTGTTACCTCTCAGTGCAATTAGTAAATAGTGACGTTAGGCTGATGTGTTAGTATCAATCAAAAGCATTTTTTAAATCGACGTAATGATTCATATATGCATATATCATTTTTTTATAACTTGTGTGACATGTTAAATGAATAATTTTAAAAATAGATGCTATACATTTGTATCATGACTTTCTGATTGTTGACTTGTGAAGTTTGTTTTTATTAGTTCTCCCCAACATGTTTGAACCATGCAAATAAGTTTTGTGCAATGAGACGTGAACTATCTCTTGAGGTCCTTATCTCTACAAAACAATTAAACTCTCTAAACATCTGGCCGAGTTTCAAGTTACATCGAATACATTGTAGTCACGACATTTATTAACATCAATACTGCATCACTGTTATTCATAAAAGCTTTTTAACCTCACTTCAGTTTAGTTTAAAATTTTAATATTAATTTATTTTTGATAAATAATTCCTTTTTGTTTTTTAGAACGAACAAATTTTAGCTGTACAAATAATTCCAAATCTCCTCTACAAAGGTATTCAGTACTTATAAACACAATAATTTTAATAATATCAATACGTTATTGATAATGATTATTAGCAATAAAAATTAAGAATTATTGTTATAGCAGTGTTGGAAATTATGTTGGAGTCTCAGAAAATAAAAGATAACGAATTTTAGTGCAGATATATGCATTAAATTGGAACTAAATCGCATCATTAAGAGAAACACATTAAGTAATATATTTAACGAAAGAAAGCACTGAAAAGGGGTAGAAAACCTTTGAAAACGGCCCAAGTGTACGTGGGTTTGTCTGCTCTTACTATCGATAAAGGTAGTCAAATTTAATATTGCTTTGTTTCAATTGCTTAGTTTTTGATCACTGAGATGTATTTTTTCCAAATAGGTCGCAATAATCCGGCCTGGAGGACCAGATAATATTAACCACTTTAGTAGAATATTAGGATGTATTCAAATTGGGTAACTTTGTTTCATGAAATTAAGTACTATCCGTAATTTTACTGAGGTATTAAGGATTTTTAATACCACATTTGATATGAAACGAGGTACGTGGCGTATCCTGCCTGCTTTACCCCCGCAAGAAGCATTTGCTGCGCCAAATGTGACTTTTATAAATATTCACTTGCGTTATGATTGGCAAATAAGTAAAATTCTCTTCTGTTTAACAGATTGCTTATTATTGCTGTGTATTAACTTTAAATCACAATGAGGCTGGCGTTGCTTAGAGAGAAGCTCCCGACGACCTAGAAGATCGGATACAGAGCCAGAGGAACTAGGATACACAGAGAACATGCCTCAGACAATGGACTGTTATCTGAGACTAAAGGCTGTTTTCACGGCCTGAGGACGACTTCAATAGCCGGTCCGCTACAGCCATTGTCTTAGGGCTAATCAACCTCCTGCGGGGATCTGAGGGACCGACTTCTAGGAAACCACAATACAAACAGACAATGCTATTGTCAGGCACAATGTCTATTTTCCATATATGCCTTTTATTGGAAGCTAATTAGGAGGCCCTATCTTATTGTATCTGGGGTGCGTGTCGGTTTGGGAATTCAGCGTCTGCATTGTTTATCTCTTGCACTAAGGTGTTTTTACCTGATATATCTCAGATGATAAGCAAATAATTTTGAACTTTGGCTGGAGGAATTATTGGTTCGTCAATCATCGGTTATTCTTTCGACAAAAGAATTTTATCCAACAGTCTCTGTTACATCAAATTTTATGAACCCTTGAACGCACAATTTTTTGTATGTATGAAGAAATTGCTTGGCTTGGGATTATTGCTGTTTATAACCCTAAACTTTCGGTTTAGCTTAGATTGGACTGCAAACCGATATTATTGCTCTTGCAATAGGGCAACATGATTTAATTATTTATTTAAAATAAACAAAAACAAATATAAATACAAATAAAAAAGAGAAAAATCAATAGAAATATCTGTGATAAACGTATTAAATATAGAACCAAAAATAATTTAAATCAGATGAGACATGTTTTTAATCAATTCAATGATTCCTTTAATAGAAATTTCATTTTCTTAAATGAAAGCTAAGGCTCACAACGCACACCACGATTTTCCAAATCTCTCTTACAACGTGGACATTCCTCGAAAATATTTGTACAGAATGGGTACTGATGAGGCCCTCACTTTGGGTCAATAAAGATACAATTCAGAAAATATACTATATTCGTTTATTCCCAAACAGCCTCACCACCTTAAAATCCCCATACAATGAAAACCCCAAAGTTGAAAAAATAAGAACTCGCGTTAAAGCTCTAGCGTAGCGTGGAACACAATTGGTCTTTCACTGGATACTGAGACATTGATGGCTAGTAGGTAATGAATGACAGCAGACCAACTTGCCAAGGAAGATGCCCAAAAGCCCCAACCGAATTTTCCTTGTCACTATCGTAAAAGAATTGTCCGAGGAACCCTCCTCTACCATCGGCAGCAGGAGCATGTTAAGAAAGCTGAGGGGAAGCAGTGGCAAGCTCTAATTGAGAAGAGCTGCCTTCCTCAAAATTTAATTAGAGCTCAGTCGGTTGCTGGCTTTCGTTTACTTAGCGGCCAAGATTACCTGTAAAGACACCTCTATATTGTTCTATCTGGCTTATCAGGAAATCCAACGTTTCCTCTTTTTAGTAATGGGGAAATGACAGGACATCATCTCAACTCATGTCCTGCTCTTCAAGACATCAGAAATACTTTCAAGGACACTGACGACTCATGCTACAAAATGGGCAAACTCTGTCAGATGAGCTGCTAGAGCACGAATGGCTTAAAAGTCAAAGCTTGGGTGTTACATAAAAATAAAAAAATATGGAAAATAGCTGTACAGAATAGGCTCTCTCTTTTTCATCAGATAACCGAGGGTTAAACAAAAGTGTCAAGTTCTGAGAGGAAGAATGACTATTTTTCGAAGAATTCTGCTTCGGATATATAAAAGGGCTATTTTATTGTAGTGTACGGTCTTCTGCTGCTTTTTAATTACCGTTTCAGTTTTTGAGATCATTTATTTGAAAAGTCAAGTATTTGGGTTCAGTTAAAAGGTAAATATATTGTGGTCATAATCTAATCATAATATATACTTTAATCAACAAAGCATAAGACCATGATCTTTTTATTTTATTTTTTAAGTTGATTTTATTGATTAAGTTGACGGGTATTCCTTTAGACTTGATTCGTTGTAAAGTAACTTAAGTTTTAATGATTTATGAAATGTTCAGATTTTTTATCAAATACCGTAAACTGTTCATAAAAAAAAGATAAATTAATTATGAAGTGACCATTATTATTCAAAACTGCATGATTTTGAACAAATGTTTTAAAGATCCTTATTCATTTGTGGGACCAAACCATGGTTTTACTGACGCTTCTAGAGTCCTTATAATCACGAGTCCTCTTTAAATTTAGTACCTTACTCTAGTCAATTGGTTGAAGCACAATGCTGACCACAATGAGTCCCAAGAATACTGTTGATAAATGTCCATCAGTCAGCTTATGTCCTTCAAAGTTTGTGATATAATTTTTTATCTCACTTTATCAGGTTCTTTCATTTTATCATTTTTAGAGTTTTCATGAGAAATCTGTGAGGAATTTTTAATTTTTTTTTTCCGTCCAATATGGTAATAGATTACTCGGTCAGCATATACCGATCCTTAAACATCTTCATATGATATTATCCATCTCACAAACACCTTGAGAAACACTCACTTGTCGAATGTGGGTGAGATAAACCCCTGCTTGCACCTCGTTCGCAGGGAGATACCTATCTACAAATCGATTCGGCCTATCTCGACAAGGTTAAGACCTATTCGTGGCATACATAATGTTCTGTCAATCGCCTGTTTGAGGTTTCTCAGCCTATCACTGGCATGGATGATTTTAAAAAAAATGTAATACTTGTGTCTTGTGAAATTTATGGAATAATTTTTTTCGAATTATATCTGTGAATTGGATTTTATCTTCAACATACAAAGTACAAACTAATATATATAGAGAGAGGCAATAGTAGCTGATTCATATCTAGGCTAAAAAAGTTTCAAACGAAGTATATGAAAAATAAATTTAATCTCATCTGAAAGTAAATAAAATGACGTTTTATTTCCAATAATTAATTTATTAATTTAGCTATAGTAATTAATTATTTAAAAAAAATAATGTCGGATAAGTTAGTTCTGTTGTTAGGTACATAAAGGGTCACGAAAGTTGTCCATCTCTCAGCTGATCATTTTCTTTGGAATGGTAAACACTTCATGAATTGCTTGTTTTAATTGGTCGATTAGTGCGCGGACGATGAGTGTATACCTTTGATTTGAGGTAACTCCAAAGGAAAAATCACAATAGTTCAAGTCCGACGCCACCCACTTAACTCACATTATACCATTATAACACTGATTAAAATGGCATTTTATGTATATAAATATGATAATAAAAAAAATTTCATATAGTTTGATTGGATTTTATTTAGCCTAGAAATGTATCAGTTGCTTTTGCCGCACCCTGTACATATGCCAAGAATTAAATCGGTTACATCTTTTTAAACATTCCTACTGTTTTGAGCAATTATGGTTAATGTATTACATTTTTTTAAATGTACAAACGGCGATACTTACATATTATAAATTTCTGAACACTTTTACACAATGCAAGTGTATACACGTTATACCGTTTCTTGTGAAAATGCAAAATGCATTATTATGGATTTCTAAAGAAAATTAGGTAATCTTGCTGAACAAAAAGAACTGAACTCCATACGAGGATTAGTTCTGAGGCGTTTTTGATTCCAGTTTGAAGATCGAATTTTTTCGGAATTATTTGGGTTTTTCTCGTTTTTTTTTAAATCCATTCTCCCTCAAGCCATTTTGTGGGTGGAAAAGAATGCCGCGATCTTATAAAGAAGGCGGAATATGGAAATAATCGGCCTGGGAGGTCCCGTTCGCAGCTTTCCTCGAAACGACAAGGATCTACTCTCAGCTCTATAATATAGTCGATAAGGGGGTAATAGAATCGAGGAGACAGAGAATCGATATTTATCGGCTCGGGGACTGCATTCCGATTCCTGGAACCTAACGGCCCATCTTCTACTCGGATGATTGATGATGCTCCGGCTAATTTATCTGTTACATCATCCTCCTCCGACCCAAATCCTCAGTCGTCAAAGGGCTCTCGGCTCTTCTGCATGTCGCGTTTAAATGTCTTGTCTCAAATCTCGCCGTACAAAATGGATACGGTCAATCCATGGTAGAAACTGATGTATTCAGATTTGTAAAATTAAAATAAAAAAAAAAAAACGAAAATATATTAAAATTATATTTATATTATAGTTTGGATCAGGAATTTTATCGGCTAAAAAATATTAAAAAAAAAATAAGAAGTAAACGTAAGAAAACTAGCCAAGGTTTTATAACTCCACATATTCAAATTATGCCGTCCCTGCCATGTCCAACTATCGAATATGCAAATATGCGATTTTCATAATCGTAATTTTGAAACGCTCTTGTTGAGGCCGTAGTCTTCGATTCCTAATCCTCAATTGATGCCTTTTCTCATTTGAAGGTTAAGAATTCAAGACTATGCACGCCTCAACAGTAGCCTTTCGAAGTGACGAATATGAAAACCGCATTTTTGCCTATTATAATTGGATATAGTAGGAACGGTATATAAGAAAAAAATACAATATGTAAGTAAGTGGCAAGCACTGTAAGGAACATTAATGCTAAAATTCTCAAGAAGATCCCATCAGGTCAACAATCAGAGTTCAAAACATCAATAAGCAAAAAAAAAGTTTAACTATCATTAACTTAAGTTACCCGAATATGGAAGGAAAAAGCTAAATATATAAATAATTGTCAATTTAATAATTTATAATGAGAAGAAAAACAATATTATATATAATGAGTATCTATAAATAATATCAATTAAAATACATTTTGCCTAGAAGGCAAATTGTCTTCAAAATTTACTAACAAAAAAAATTACTTCATCTTTTCATTATTCAAAGAAATGACTACCTTAGAAGTATTGGACGTTGTAAGAATCATGTATTTTAAACATAAGTAGATAGGAGCTTCAAAAATTATAAATATTTTTATTTTTAATGAAAGGAAAGATTGTCTCAGAAGAAAGCAGTTATATATCCATTTAAAAACTATAAAATATTCTTTTTTTATATTTTATTTTGCATTATTTTTAACAGTATTTATAATGAAATAAATTACTACTGATGTTAGTTGATTAATTTTTTTCTACCATTCCTATTTGTTATGAATACAATGACTCCATTATCCCTTCAGTGGAAAAATATATATTTATATAATTGAAAAATAATAAAATATTTGATAATGAATTTGAAAATATTTATTGATATCACCTAAAGAAAATTTAAAATTTGGCTAAATATTAATTTAAATACGAAAATATTAAAATAATAATACAACCCCTAACTATTAATAATTTAAAAACATAATTTGTAAAACTACTTAAACCGAATTTGTTGCAACTTCTTAAAATTCTTCTTAAAATTATTTCTGTTAATACCAAACACTTCCTAATTTTTTATTACATTTTCTCCAAACATTCCCATTCAAGTATGCATAAAATGTAAATATTATAACGTTTATTTAATTATTCAGAACTTATATTTCTATAAGACAATAACAAAGTCGAGCACCGTGTTGCAGAGTAAACTGTTTTTTTAATATATATTCTACTTAAAGTCGTGCTAAAAATATTAATAGTTTTTTAATATGAAGGAACCTTTGAGGGATTGATAGATGTATCTCCGTAAACATCAACAAAAGGGGAAAAACTTTAAAAAATAAAATACAATAATCAAGAAGACGGGACTAGAAAATGAGAAATTTAATCTTGAAAAATCAGGAACACTTACTGGGCTTTCTAACGAACATTAAAATGATAAGAAACAGTGTAGGGGCACAAATCTAAGATAAAAAACCCGGTAAGCTTGAATTCTTATCTGGACTTTTAATTTTTTTAGTGGAAGTAATGCTAAAGTTTCGTGAAATGTTAATGATTATTTTCTAACAATATGTACATAACATTGAATGATTGGAAATTTGTTTGTATTATATTTACAAAATAATATATTAAAAAGAAGTGTTTATCACGTACCACACTTCAATTTATATGAACATAAAATACACTTTTAAAAGTCCTTATTTAGCCTTAATTACGCACATTTTTTATATATATTTATTTAATGAAAATATATATAATTAATATATATATATATAATAACTTAATATTGATCATCTGGTTTCTATATTATTTTTTTCCTCTCTTGGTTGCACATGAAATCCTTCACACTGGATTTTTCGTTTTAAAATTTTCATTCATGTTTATAGATATGGTATATGCTTATTTTTTTATTTATTAATAAAATTTTATTTTATTTTTGCCTGAATCTATCCATACATTGCCTACTATTGCCTGTCTATTATTTGTGTTTCTTTGGGCGATTAATAAAACGTTACAATATCCTGTACCAGTTCCTAAACTAAAGAATGTTCTTAACTCTACAGTAAATGTTATTATAGGTCTTGCTGGCTTGAGATATTGAGAGAGGTCTAAGATCTGTTATTGTGCTCGGCAAAGGGCAAAACCCCAATTACCTTGACATCAAAACGGGCGATAGCAATGCAATCTATTAAGAAATTCGCGGGGGGCTGTCCTCAACTTTATTGCGTAAGTCGACTGCCAATGTTAGGCATCTTCTTTTGTATCCAATACTCAACCTCATTATCTATATTCAAAATATAAAAATCCAGGAATTTTAATCAATTGATAATAAAGATAACTTGGAGATAATTGAAGTATTATATTAAATTTAGATAATGTATTTAAGTATACAAAAAAAAATTGTAGCTCTGTATTCAACGGTTTCATAGAGAATTACATTAAAAATAAAATTAATTGTTTCAAACAAGATTTTAAATTAGCTATAAGATCGTCGGTATTTTAATTTCAGCTTAAGCCATAAAGGAAGAATTAATTATTTTGGAATTAATTAGACAATATAAAAAATATTATTAACATTTTGGTCATTGATAATTTTATTCCTTTTGTTTGTAGCCTCTAGCGAGTATAATTGAGACCAACTATTATTTATTCTCTGACATTATTTGAGCTACAATAACTTAATTTGGTTTTAATTAGGCAAATAATATCTTAGGCTATAGCTAAATAAGGTTAAGTTCTGGATAAATCAAATAAAATAGAAAAAAAAAAAAAAGGAAATATTATAAAATAATTACATAAAACAATTAATTACCGTTCCATTCGTACTAATTAAATCTAAAATAATTTAGAGTCCGACGATGCACTTTTTTTGTGGGGTTTTTTCCTGAATGGGGGTAAGGACTCCGTAATGTTTAATATATTTCTTTTTTACTGTTATTTCTTTTTTCGAAATATTTTTCCAAGGAAAAATCCTATTTTCCTTTTTTTCATTTTTTATTTAGAAACTGTATTCGCAGACAAATGAATTTGACAATCAGCAAATGTTCCAAAAATCAAAAAAGTTAGATTTTCCCGCTTGGTAATTTCTTACACTCATTTCGAAGTTATAATTATGGCCAATCCGATAATTCCTGACAAATACTCTGCGAATCAAGTGAATTATTGATACTCTAGATATACACAAGATGTTTCAACTGGCGAAACGAAACAGGTCTGTATTAAATTTTTATTTGAGAGATTTAAAAAAAAAAATTTTAACTTTATTTATTATTTATTTAGTAACATATGAGAGTCACAATCAGCAAATGTGAGGATTGAAAAATATACAAGGCATGTTAGGCATGGGAAAGAATAATGCCCAGCAGCACCTCTTCTTGGTCTTGAATATGTCCTTTAATTCAGGAAAGGAGACCCTCATCCAGCTTCTTTTCAGTCGTCCCCTAATTGACTTGGCACCGTAGTCTGGTCTTATGTCCCTGAAGGTTATTATGAAAACGGAAATAAATAGTACGTATGTATTGGTATGTATGGATAGTTGGTTGTTGCAAGTCGGCATTAGCATTTACATACCATGGAGTTCCTTTATTAGTACTAAAATTTTGGTTTGAAAATAAAGTGCGTCTTTTTTGCTGAACCCTCATTCAATGAGGGGTGCGCTTATATGGGTTTAAGTAGGTAGGTTTATGTATTTAGTTCTGCCTAATTTTCAGTAAAAAAAAAAAAGAGTACAGTAATTTCAGTCGTTTTTTTAGTCTTCATTTTCATTTTGGCGTGTGGGCACTAGATCCAAGGAGAGATTTAAATCGATTAATTCGAGTTCTTCCTAATATATATATATATATATATATATATATATTTATATATATATATATATATATATATATATATATATATATATATAAAATCGTAATTATTTATTAAATTTATCCTCCGAGTGTTGAAATGAATTTTTCGGAATCCGACTAGTATTTTTTAAAACGTCCTAGTTTAATTGAATTACTGCCGGTAATATAGATATACGACAAGAGGATAGGAGTACCCGCATAGACGACAGCCACTAATTACACATTGAACCTTGCGACAGACGGACTGATAAGGAGGATTATTTCGCTTTCTCCGATATCTGGCTCATTATATCTGCACCAGCCGGTAGCATCTCTCGTCTCTTTGTTAATTAATTGAACCTGTTTGTACTCAATTAATGGTCCACGGTAGCTGTTCATTGTCTCCTGCTCTTTCAGTTGCTCAACTAATGTTGCACAAATTTTTATTCATCTGACAAAGCAGGGTTCTGTTCCGGATTCCGGGCCCCACCCTTTCTAATCGTCCTTATATATTTTTTCGATTCTGTCAGCTTGTTATAAATTCAATTCAAATCTATATTATATTTTTTTTCTTTTTTATTGGTACCTTAGATTATTTTTCTGCCGTACCGAATTGACTTTAAGCCATCTTCAATAGATCAGGATCATTCTCTATTTCGGGTCCAAGTTGGCTACCCTCACCGAGATAACAAAGCTGGTGAGATGCCAGGGAGGGTTGTTGAAGTGTGGAGTTGTCAGTAGATCTGACGGTGGAGACGTGGAAGACAAGACGAAGAGAAGATCGAGACAAAAAGACGATAGCGAGTCGTGCACCACAACCTTCTCTTCTCTCCATTTACATAACTTCTGGCTCCTCCTGACTCTCCAATGGCGATGTACTTCTCTCACCGTTACGGTTTTTTCTTATTTATTTATTTTAATTACTGAGATTCCCAACTTCATTACAAATACAATGTAAAGCTCTGCCTGAAAAATAAAAATGACAGGAACTTGTGTAGAAACTAACAGTATCTAATAGATAGAATTCCTATGTCAATTGTATGTTAGAAGATCCGGAGGCCGTTTTTTATTCAGACTTCACGGAAGATTATATACAATTATTGCAAAGCAAGGTTTGAAACATGTGGATTTAAATAATTACGAAGCTCAAATTGGAAGGATAGATATCTGTTTCGTAAAAAATCTGTAGCATATGAGACATTAAGGTCACTATAGATAATTGAATTTATTTCAAGAATTAATTAATTTCTTAAACGAATTTACTACCGCCGATGAAAGAGCTAGGGTGATAAAAAAATCTTGGTGCCAAAAACATTTGTTGTACATTTTTATAGATTTTTAATAAATTTCATTAAATCGAAAACAGTTGAACCAATCGAACTTTAACTGAAATACTTAGAAATCGGATATATTAGTCAATCAGACATCATAAAGAACAATATCTTTTATTACTTTTTTACTTCCTTGTACGAAGTAAAGGAAGTATTGTAATCGCTAAAATTTTCGGTTTTCAGATTTCAACGGAAATATCCATTTTGACCATCCCTGAATCCATTTTGTCTAGTTTCGTCGTGGCGTCTGTACGTACATACGTTCGTACAATCGTATTTCGCATAACTCAAAAACGGTTAGCCGTAGAAAGTTGAAATTTTATATTTAGGATTGTTGTAAAATCTAGTTGTGAACCTCCCTTTTTGGTCACTGCTTAATCACCGGAAGTGGTACTTTACTTGAAGGTCATAATTGATTTCCATCAAAAATTATATTAAAATACTTTGCAAAACTTCTCAAATTTGGTATTTATAACTTATATATTGATTTAAATAACATACTAGATTTTGGTCTAAATTGGAAAACCGGAAGCGGTACTTTACTTGAAGGTCATATTAGACTTTCATCAAAAATTATATTAAAATATAATGTAAAACATCTCAAATTTGGTAAATAGAACTTTTATATTGATTTGAATGTATTTACTATATTTTGGTTAAAATTGGTGAGCCGAAAACGGTACTTTACTTGAAGGTCATAATAAGTTTACATCAAAAATTATATTTAAATTAAATACATAAATCATATGTTTCGGTAATAAATGTTACAAACGCAATTTGGTTTCCAATCCAATTAAACATTTTTATTACTTGTTTTAAGTGTTAAAATTTAGTGTAAAATACTGGTTTTCCTCCCTATTTGTGTGTGTGTGTGTGTGTGTGTATGTAAATAGATGGATGTCGCGACGCCGAGTGTTGTTTTTGAGATATTGCGATCTTCGGAAACTAGTAACCAAATTCAGGATCACTTTTTGGAGCCACCCATTTATAGTTTAATAGGCGTACAAGGAAGTCATGTATTGTCCACATCAGATATTTATTTAACTTTTTACCAACATACATTACTATTATTATCGTCTCTTTCATTTTATTTGTTTATTTCTTTATTTATTTGTTAATCTCTCTATTGCATTTTATTTATTTTATATTTCCTTTTCATGTCATTTTTTTTATAATTTATAAACATTTTAGATCTAATACAAATTTTTAAATTAGTCCAAAGTTAATATATTACAAGTTTGCACACGATCTAAATATCCATGACAAAAATATTAATAATATTTTTTATATTGTCTAATTAATTCCATAAAATAATCAATATTTCCTTACTGGCTTAAGCTGAAATTAAAATATGCCGCCATTCTTATATTATTACTTTTAAACCTTTTTTGAAACAATTAATTTTATTTTTAATCTAATTCTCTATGAAACCGTTGAATACAGCGCTACATTTTTTTAAAAATCAAATCTTTTTTTTTAAATCTCTCTGTGGGTAATTTTTGATTTGTAAATTATTATAAAGTGACCAGATGCTTTGCAATGGCATGTGGGACAGGCGCCAAAAATGTTTTACTTTTATAATCAATTATATAAAGTACATCGTAGTTGTAAAAATGTAAATAATTAATGAACATAATATGTTTTTAATGCAAAAGACAATGTGGTATAATTTTCCACGTGTGAAGAGGACCCAAATTTGGGACAGCATCAAGTAATGTGGTACGTCTGGCCATTTTAAGTTATTATCTATTAATATTGATAATAAAGTATAGCTAAGCCGGAGATTCAATTCTAATTCCACCTACTTCTCAACACAGAATCCCGTCAAAACCCAAATGTACAATACAATTCCAAAGGGCCGGAACTAGGATTTCTTACAGCGGGGCAAGCTTAATTTTGCTACCGCTTTCTCCAACCCTTCCCCTCCTCCATTAAAACAGTATTTTAGGTAATATTATTTTGAAATAAATATCATCACATAGAATTAACTCATTTTATTGACTGAATTAATGTCAGCACAGTCAAGAAAAAGAAACAAATATTTTTTTACTTAAATTAAAAATAAATTTTCGCTCGCGATTTGCCGCCCTCTAAATTCTGCCGCTCGAGGCAATTGCCCTCTTTGTCCCCCCTAGTTTCGGTCGTGCAATCGTCCCATCTACTTATCGGTCAAACAAATCCCTACCTTTCTCATGCTTGATCTCGTTATTTAAATGTAGTACAACGAATGCGTTTATTGTTATTGAATTAAAGTTATTAAAAATAAACAACATATGTTCATATTTTTTATGATTTGGGTTAATTTTTACCCACTGAGAGCCCAGTCCTATAATTTATGTTTATATATTTTTCCTACTTTATTGCACAAACATAAGCACAATTACTTTATTTTATTATTAATTCAAACATAATGCGTACCTAATTTTTTTAAGTGTGTGAATGATAATATGTGTTGGATCAAATTTAGAAATTTACGGGATGTATTAGTGAGTACACGATTCCCAACTTCTATTTTAAACCATTACTTCATTAGTTTTGTTCGTCTTTTTTTTTCTTGACGCTTTCAGTCCTGACACAACACAAGGCTACGTTTATTTTTATTTCGTTATTAATTGTTTCATCCTTATTTTTAAATCAGAAATCAGCTGATTTATCATCAAATAATTTATTGAATAATAGCACTATCTCTTTGGCGAAAGTGCCTCGATACGATAATTTAGGCTCCAGTCTGGGTCCTAAATTTGAGAAAAAAATTATAATTTTTTCTTTCGAAATGACATTTTTTTTTTTTATTGTTTGATATCACTGTTAAACATTTATTTTCTTCGAAGGGGTTAGCTACTATCATAACCTTTTGAGTCTTATCTGACACCATGAAGAATCTTAGCGCCATCTTATCAGGCGCCTATGATCAATTCTCGCCGAGTTCTCTGAAATCAGGTTTCTATGCTTCCACGAAGATCAATGGCCTTATTAGAACATCGTATGCAAAAGATTGCAAAACGATTTTTAAATTTTTCTTTTAAATTTTATTATATATAAACAATATTTAAGGCGAAGAATTTTAAAAAAAGATTAAATACAAAAAAATAGTAATATCATTATAAATTATTTTATTTCAACAGTCTATGAAAGTAATCTTTGGTGTAGACTAGGTGTCCAGATTCAAATTTGTCTTGGAATACAAGGTATGCTTTAGATTGCATCCTCTTGAATACGGATCTGGTTTTTGACCTGGTTTCATTGACAAGGTTTTCTAATCATTCTTGATTTTTTACTTAATAAGGAATTTCTATTCCATGGTTACCACAAGTGTTTCAAGAATTAGTAAAACCAAAAATGAAACGGCGCAAATGCAGACAAAATCACGTACATCGTTTCCGAAGAAAAGCTTCCTGGTCTTGAGAGACTATTCTTTCTCAGGGCTTACATTTGCGAAAATATTTACAGCTTAATTGCTTCGTTTCTTAATTGAACATCATAAAGCTAAATTCAAACAAAGAATTTTTTTTGCGGCTTGTGTTGAAATGGTCTTACTTGCTATTTTAGGAAATATGTTTTGTCAAAGCCTACTAAGGTTAACCTTTGCAATATTGCTAATCCTCCATTGTGGTTCAAATTTAGGACATTAAATAAAACTGGTGAGACCATGGGTTTCGATGAAAATATCCTTCAAAAAATATTGTACGAATATCAGCAGACTGAGTTTAAACGGACGATCAGCTATACAAATCTTAACAGAAGTTATTCACTAAAGGCAGGTCATAAAATATAAATATTAATTAATTTTTTTTTAAGGTGAATATAAAACGAGAGTCTCAAAATCTGGAAAAATGACATATACCTGAGTATTTTTCTGACTCATTTTTTCAAATATGTACCCATCTTAGTAATATAGCTTTAGATACTATGGGATTTTTAAGTTATCTGTATTTTTATTACACATTAAAATACATGTACAACTAGTCACATTTCTGGACTCAAGTTTCAGGTTTATAACAAATAATTGTTATAACATACAATATAATGAAGTTAATGTAAAAATTGAAAAAATGAATTTTGTTTAGATTAGATTTTTATAAAAAATCCTCAAGTCTCTTAATTTAAAATTATCTTTCCCGTTTTTAGTATGAAAAGATCTAAGGGAAATAAAAAGAAAATCGTTTGAATTTGTTTATATTATATATATAGATGGATATCTTTAAAATGGTCCTTATACTCATCAACGCATTCTCTGACATTAATTTTTCTAAAGTTGAAAATATATTAACAGATTGTTAATTAACATATTATTCAATTGACAACCTTAATAATTCTTAATTCAAAGTGGATTATATTTTAATTTTACTTTTGAATAACTGAATAATTTCAAAAGGTTTCTTGTTTGTGTAGTTTCTGCCAAGTTGGCTGCGCTCCAAACCCTTGACAGAGAATGCGTTGACGACCCCCTCACTACCATTATAAAGAGTTTGTATTTTATTATTTATATTTATTAGTATTAATTTTAATTAATTATTATAAAGTAACGAATTAATGTCTGACTGCTATGCAATGTACTGAATTTTACTTGATAAAAATTATAATCGGATATCGGCCAGATACTGTAGTTTTATTATGCCTGTCATTTTACACTTTTATTTCATTTAGCAGCTTACCTTACCTTCTTACTGATATGGACTGGTTGCTGCGAAGTAACCTGCAATTTCATGAATTACATGAACTTATGTCAATTTTTCATTCCCTTATCAATTTAATAAATAAATAAATAACAATAAATAAAAATAAATTCATCATCAAGATTTTTTTTCTCTCCTTTAACTTCTATTTAGTTTCAATATAAATAATAATTCCTTGCATTTAATCATACCTACTCAACATAAGCAATCGTAACTAAGTGATTCGTTTCACAGGTCTCTATGACATGATTTTCTATTCGCCTACATTTATTTAATGCCTAATTTGTAAGTTGTAAGCATGCTATTTCCTTAAGTTGAAGAAAGAAACAAATCACTTTGTAAATAGAAAAATTCAGTTCAAACCAAAATATTATAAAAACGTTTGAGTTAAATATGTATTATAAAAATACAAAACATATCAGTTGTAGTTATTGTGTTTCCGAACCAGATGGTGGTTGTTTGTCCATTGAAATAGGTTTTGTTCTTTGAATTTAATGGAAAACTTATGTTTTCAGGTTGTAAAAAACAGAATATTTTAAAATCATTATAATTTATTAATTTAAAATCGTTATATTATATCGTCGACATCAGGGGTGTACGCAAAAAAAATGTCTGGGGGGATTTCAATTTTTTTTTTGGAGGAAGGATTTAATTAGAAGGCAAATAATCACCTAAATGTCTATAATTACCAGATTGGGAGTAAGTTTTATGTATAATCATGAAAATTGGATCAAAATTATTTTCAAAAATTACCAAGAATTAATTACTTAAAACATAAACATGTTTTTGTACATTTCGGGGGGAGGAGGATATATCCTTCCAATTCCGCTTTGCATACGTCACTGGTCGGCATATTATCGAAACCAATTAAATCCAAATTTTCTATGGGTTTTAATTTAGATTTATTATTTTTTCACATTTGGTATATCCAGGCAAAACGACTTATGTTTATATCGCAGCTTGCTCATTCATTGCCTGCGACACTGATCCAAGTCGGTTTTGCAGGATACGAAAGGTGAAGAACAGGGCTCCAAAATAACTGTGTACTTATTTTGTTTGAAATTATTTTGAAAAAATTCTTGTTCTAAATTAAACATTTTTTAGGAACATTTTTAAAACAGTTCATGTAAGAACTTTGACGTTATGATTAGTTTTTACGATAACGTTTGGGTCACGTTTACAGTTACAGGTTACAGGAACGTTTACAGTTCCTAAAAGTTCTTTGATAAGTTCTTCGTAAGAACTTTTATAATAAAAGCACCGCCGAGAACATTTTGGCTAGGATTTTTATATATGAGTTCTATATTGTAAAAGTTCTCGATAGAACTTTATATTCAGATTATAATGAAAGTTCTTATAATTAAATGTGGAAAACACTGGTGGATTGTGTCTTGACAGCTTTTCTTTCTTTAAATAGACACTCTGTTGGTGATTTTATTAAAATTAAAGCAATTTATCTATTGAAATTAAAAATGTAATGTTAAATAAAATAAATAAAAATGCAATTGTTTTTTTATTTGTTCTTTTATTTATAACTATTTAATTTATAACTATTAACAGATTTTTTAATTTTTTTAACAATACTGCTGTCATAATCATAAGTATGTGAAAACTTATAATTGAGAACTTCTATTTAAAATGTTCTAGTTGGAAATTTCATCAACAGAACTGTTATAAAAAAGTTTTGGTAAGGACTTATATTAACAGAACTTTTAATGTTCTTAAGGAACTTTTTATCAGAAGGTTCTTTTGATGTTGAACATTTATATTGATTAGTGCATCACTGTACCATATTATGCAGCGTGAAGAAAAAACTTCGTGATACTGATTTCCTAGCTGCTATTTACATTTGCATTTACCGATATTTACTCAAAAGAATTTGTAATAAAAATAAGTTCAAGTTTACTCTTCCATGATTAAATACTTTAACAATCATTTGCTAATCGTCTGGATACCATCAGAGGGAATCGGAAGCGACCGATCAAGCAACCAAGGAAGCATCATTATCGTCATTAGACGCAACCAATATACACACCACATCAGGTATATGCAGCTATCTGGAATTCCAAGCTAAGATGACAGGGGACCTGCTTTGGAAATGGAAGCAAGATTTGAAGAAGGACACTAAAGACCAAAGTCGTTGAGTATCCATAAGAAGCATAACCTAACCTAACCATTATGCTAATACTTTAACTGTAAAAGTATATGTAAAACAGTTGAACTAAAACTTTTTGAAAAAGTTCATTAACTGTTTCGTACCCTGCAGAAGAAATAACAAATCTAAATAAAAACCCGTTTTGTAGAAAATTAGGACATAAGGGGTTTTGATAGTATGCTGACGATATATTACTTTGAAATCTCAAACCCTCTTCAAAGAAGTCACAGTATCTGAAGTAAAAATATTTCTTCTGTGACTCCAAATGCCTATGAGAGAATCTCTGACTCTATGAACTATGAATTAATCGTTGTACCATAGTGTATGATGGTGGAACCGTCTGGTAAGCTTGAGACAGAATTCAAAAATGAATTGTTTCATCATTTTCATCTTCTAGGTCTCTTGGTGGTATGCCCAGTTAAGATGGCTTTATCCTGCTTCCAGATGGCAATAATTATGCCTTTCTCTTCAGATCTCTCAAGACCAAAAAGCCTCCGTATGCTCTTTATTTACTCTCCCCGCGTTCCTCTGTCCACTCTCTGAACTGCTTCCATGAGCAAATTCTTTGTAATCCATGCTACTACGTTCTAGAATTCCTTGCCTGTATACATCCAAAAATCATTCTGGAGCGTCATTTAAACCTCACTTATTACTGCACCCAGTCAATCTCATAAAATATGTGTCGCTTATAATAATTATTTAAAATTTATCTATTGGTGATTAATATATATTAGTAGATAAAACAAAATGAACATTCATTTAGTCTTACTATTACTGTTATTAGGAGAAAATTTGTCCCTGAATAAAAGTAGCTTTTCATTCATAATTCGGGATATTTTGTTATTCTAATGAAACAAGATTTATCGATAAATGTTTGATTATAATAAATTTATAGTTATAATTTCCATGTAATAAAAAATCGCATGACTCCCTCCGTTTAAAAAAGTGTGGTAATATCTAAATATTTATATTTAAAAAATATATATCCATTTAAATCAGCTTGAATATTCATTGGCTCTCATGTCAGCTAGAAGACAGCTACTATGTTCTAAGGTTGTACCCTGCCACGGAGGATGATGTGCTCCTTGTCGCTGCCATCCTCTGCCAGCGCGAAGACATGGAACAAGAAGTACCGGGGTACGAACGTGGTTGACGACTGTTCCAGGAAGTACCCCAGGCTGGAACACACGAGCCCATTGTCTCCTCCGGAGTGCTATCACGACTTAGATGCCAATCTCTCATCCTCTCTCTCTCTCTCTCTCTCTCTCTCTCGAAGCCCGTCACGAGTTTGTACACACAATCAGCCCGACGACAAGCCGCTCTGCCTGTCATAGCTCCAGATGTCGAGATAGCGTCTCCAAGGATAGCAAGGGCTATCTGATCATGGATTAATTCTGATCCTGGACCGTTACGACATTTATTCCTTCACGTTAGGGAGGATGAAAAGCGAAGCGGATCTCGATTTCATTCTGAGTAGCATTAATTTGTAGTACGACGAGGGAGAAAGCTGCTGAACTTGTTTGCGAGACGGGATAAAATATATAATATTCGGATAAAGAAGAACCGATGGTTCAACCACTGGTATAGGTGTATCTTGATGCACAAGAACGTAAAATGCTGATATAAGCATACTTAACTTGAAAATTTTATATTTCAAGAAATGTCATAATTTTAAGAGCAATAAAATTTATATTGAGAGAAATTATATTGGGTATTATTTCCTTAAATATTATTTAAGAAAGCATAATAGCTATGTAAAAATAGATCTTTTTTTTTTTTGTCATGTATTAGACCCATATTTATGCTTCTATCAATATCTTCTTAAATTCTTAATAAAAGATAATATATTAATATTTCAATGAGCAAATAATGATGTCGAGGAAGTTGTAACAGAGATTCAAATTTTATCACGGAAAGTAATAAATTAATTAATGAATTAAAATTAATTTTTTTTTTAATAACCGCATTTTGACCAAAATAGATAGAGATGGAGACGTTAGCACTATCTGATGTCCCTAACTGATTGCGCTTTGGTTATTGTTCAAGATGCCAGCTTGAACTGCCTGCTCCATTTGTTATTATAGTCAATTAGTGCTATCTGTGCATCTCTATCTGCACTCTGGTAGCTCTTTCAGGTCTAACCTACGTTCGTTTTCGGGGGTTTGGAATGTTTTGATAATATTACTTTTCAAATCCCTTTGAATATATCATATATAAGTATGTAACCAACTTTTTTCGCTTAGGTTAAGGTGAGCAAAACAAACTATCAAATATGAGAAAAATACTGATAGCAAAATATATATTAATACTTCACTTATCTAATAGCGCTACTCAAATATAATGAGATGCTTTGGTACATTGCTCACCACATCAGACAGATAAACATTTTTTAATTGATATTGCATTCATTTACATGCATTTATTATATATTATTTCTATTATAGTTTCTACTTTACATTTTTTTATCCTTCTTAATGATTTAATTAATTTTAACCAAGGGTTAGTTGTTGAGTTAATCGGATTTAACCTATTTCCGCTGCTGAAAAAATGCATTCTCGGCTCCCTTTTAACCTAAGAGTTAACTAGGTAGTTCTGTGTTCGTTATATTTTTGAGCTAATAATATCCCGAATTTATTCCGAAACAAACGGGATTAGGTTAGCCTAGGATATTTCTAGAATTAAGTCTAGAAAAAAAAATTTGTTTCTCAAACAAATTTTATCATTGTATTTCTATTTAAAAATCATTTTTAGGAATGAAAAGTAACTTTTAAAAAATGAGTGTTTCAATTTATTTTGTTTCTTGCTATGTTATGCTGGATTTTTTCAACCATTAAGGATATTTGATTAGAAACAACTCTTTTCCATTAAATTATAATTATTGTAATCCTTGTAATTGATATAATGGCTCCAAATGATTAAATAATATTTTATTATGCATCCATTAGTTAATTTAAGATAGAAACCGCTCATAATTTTATATCTATATGGATAATCAAAACTTTCTTAATTCCAAGATGTATTTAGGTAAAAAGTATGGTTAACTACTAAAAATATAAGGAAGAAATAATATTTTAATAATTTAGAATTTATATTTAATCCTTTTAATATAATAAATATTGTACGGATAAAATTTATCTATTACCAAATACTTCTTCTGTTAATAAAACATAATGTGAAAAACTAAAAAATAAGTGTCATGATGAAAAAGAACTATTGATGAGTTAAAAATTTTTTGATAATTCTCTAATATTGAAAACTAAGACATTAATTGTAAAGCATCGTTGTGACGGCTGTAAGTCTGTTGCAACTGATTCACTACTTCCAAAGATTGAATTCAGTAAAACAAAATAGTAATACAGACATTTAATATTTCTGCCAAACCGTAAATATTAGAATGATAGAAATAGTAACTGATTTATTTTAAATACGAAAAAAAAACTATAAATCCTTGTGTATAAGCTAGACTTGGAATCACATGGTATTGGTAGCAGCAATGGTGTAGAAAAAACGCTGCAAATTATTACACAATGGTTTATTAGTAATATTTCAAAAATATCTGGTCTGAACAGCGGGCGGATGGATTTTTTTTTTATTCGGTATTTGGATTCTACCTGTCTTGAAATGTAAAACCTCAAATTTTTAGGGGGGTTAAAAAAAATTTTCTTAGTTAATTATGATTGTCTATTATTGAAAATAATAAACTAAAACGTTGCAAACTATTGTACTATGGTTTATTATTTCTAAATAGATAAATATATATATATATATATATATATATATATATATATATATATATATTCACGTAAAATCATCCTTATGATTTTTTTTTTTTTACACTTGTATGCTTGTTTTACTTTAAAAATAAATTAATAAACAACTATGACTAAACTAAAAGTCCAATATTGTACGAGTAATATATATATATATATATATATATATATATATATATATATATATATATATATATATATAGGTAAACATCCCCCAAAAAAATTAAAAATTATCGGATTTAATATATGTGATTTTTTAAGCTATTGGTATTATGATTCGAAAATATTTTATATTTTCCTCTATCTTCCAAAATGACCAAGATATACGTGTATGAAACATTTAATTTCTGCAATTTTAAAATGAAATTGTGAATGGAAATGTCGAGTTCTCAGGATTAACCTGGGGTGACCTGTGATTCTGAAAACAAATCTAAAAATGATCAGCCCAATAGTTTCGGGGGAAAGCCGAAGACGGCCGGATTTATTTTTGTTTTTTTCGATTTTTGGATTCTACGTCTCTTGAAACGTAAAACCTCAATTTTCGAGGGCTGAGGGTTAATTTTTTTGGGTCGAATACAAAAGTTCATTATTCATGATAATGATAAACAATTGAATACATACGTTACAACTCCTCCATTAAAAATATTTAATTAATTTTTTTTAATTTCAAGCTTAATTTTAAATGATTCCTGCATGTTGTATATGCTTCCTAAAAGTGATGTATTTCCATAATATTATTCTGATTTATGATAGAAGTCAAATTCACGTAAAATCATCCTTATGATTTTTTTTTTTTTACACTTGTATGCTTGTTTTACTTTAAAAATAAATTAATAAACAACTATGACTAAACTAAAAGTCCAATATTGTACGAGTAACAGCTGAATAGAAGAGCCTATAATGCAAGCCATGTCGTTGAATGCCGAGGAATCCTGAGGCAGCTATTCAAGGCATCTCCTCTTGCACAAATAGATTAGAATTCCCTTGCAGGCTACCCCCAGCCAATTTCCTGCCTACCCTCGTCTTCCGTAGGTGTCGGAGGGCTCCTAGTTCCACCGGCGTCTGGTTCTTGAGAGAGAGAAACACAGTGTGGGAGATTGGAGTTGATATGTTATAACACACAGACAAACTAATATATGTTCAGTTAAAATTTCAAAATAAATTAATGAGGAAAAAAACTCATACAAGATCCCAAGAGGCAAAAACAATTCATGAAATATGCGTTACCATCATTCATTTAAAAAATTTAACAAAAAAAAATTATAAACTTCTAAAAGTATGAAACCTACACTAAAGAAATAAAGTACCAAAATAAAATGACGATTCGCAATACTAAAGTATACAAAATAAATTAGTATCACATAATCAATATTCATTAAAATTATTTCATTAGTAAATAAAATCTTTTTGATTTATTTTCAGGCTAGTATTTTATAATATTTTATGTTTTAGTCATCTGAAACTACGGTCTGAAAAAAACGGTCATGCAAAGTTGTTTTCTTGCCATTTTTTTTACTTCCTTGTACGAAGTAAAGGAAGTATTGCAATCGCGAAAATTTTCGGTTTTCAGATTTCAACGGAACTATCCATTTTGACCATACCTGAATCCATTTTGAATAGTTTCGTCGTGGCGTCTGTACGTACGTTCGTTCGTATTTCGCATAACTCAAAAACGGTTTGCCGTAGAAAATTGAAATTAAATTTAGGATGAATTGAAATACAATTGAAATTGTATTTAGGATTGTTGTAAAATCTAGTTGTGAACCTCCCTATTTGGTCACTGCTTAATCACCGGAAGTGGTACTTTACTAGAAGGTCATAATTGATTTCCATCAAAAATTATATTAAAATACTTTGCAAAACTTCTCAAATTTGGTATTTATAACTTATATATTGATTTAAATAACATACTAGATTTTGGTCTAAATTGGAAAACCGGAAGCGGTACTTTACTTGAAGGTCATATTAGACTTTCATCAAAAATTATATTTAAATTAAATATATAAATCATATGTTTCGGTAATAAAGGTAACAATCGCAATTTAGTTTCCAATCAAATTAAACATTTTTATTACTTGTTTTAAGTGTTAAAATTTAGTGTAAAACACTGGTTTTCCTCCCTATTTGTGTGTATGTCAATAGATGGATGTCACGATGCCGAGTGTTATTTTTATTGTTATCTTCGGAAACTAGTAACCAAATTCAGGATCACTTTTTGAGCCAACGATTTATAGTTTAACAGGCGTACAAGGAAGTCATGTGTTGTCCACATCAGATATTTTCTATAAACCCTATGATTCTTTTATTTTCATCAGTATTTTGCAAAAACGTGTAACATTTTTATAGAACTGTGACCGTATTATAAATTATAAACTGTTTACATTAATAATTAAAAGACTTTATATTTGTGGAACTTCATGAAAGTGATTATGCTGTTATAGAGAAAAGTGTATGTATTAATGAAATAATATTATAACATATTTAGTAGTACATTTCCATTATACGTTAATGCATACATTGATACATTTCCATAACTGATTGTTTTTATATTTATCTAGATATTTTTTTTATTTAAATCATATGAATAAATTATACTATAATACTTTTATAAACATATTCGAAGCAGGTACTATCCTAAGCTAGGAGACAAGAGCGATGGAGGCTGTATTTCCCCCACCACCACTTCCCCTATTCAGCCATTAATAGGGAGAGCAACTCCTCTGTAGGTACAGCATCTATTCCGCTGTATAGATTCTACCGAAGTCCAAAGAATCAATAAAGAAGAAATGGCAATAAGCTGACTCAATCCTAAATATTATATAAATAAAACAAAAAATAAGGAATAAAATTGAAATGGAATGATTTATTGAAAATCAGACATTTTGAGGTGCAGGTCTCAGGGTCAGAACTTGAGATGGGATGTAAAAATTGGGCAAAAATATTTGTTTCTGCTTCAAACAGCGATTTTAGCACGAAATAATTCAAATTTTGAATATTTAAAATTGAAATTGAAATTGTCCGTATCAAAACTAAACTAGTTAGTGACATCTGACCCGAGATATTAGGTAGCCTCGATTGTTTATGCTAATGATTCAATAAGACAGGTCAAAACGAAAACAATAAATTCTTGTATTTTCTCTCATTATGCGTTTATCCATCGATGAGTACAAATTTTCTGTTAAAATGGAGCTATTTAAGTTAGGTAACTATGAAAATACAAATTTTGATTGATTGTATATTAAAGTAAATTATAGCGCAAAATCGATTTTAAAAAAGGACACGATTGTATGTCTTGTGGCTGTTATTTTTATATTCTAAATGCATTGCCTAATTTTTAATTAAGAAATCATCTGCGAAAACTTGTGAAAACAAATGTGTTATTTTTTTTACTGGGAGTTCCGGTCAAATGAAATACTCGGACCTGTTTGTGAAATTATTGGGTTTAAAAAACATTGAATAACAGCGTATTGCTGAATAAATGCAAACTACGTTATCTGTGCTAACTTCGTCTCGGTTCGATGAAGGAAAAAATTAAGAAAAAGTCGCATTCTTGCTTTAATTATTACATCACTATGCAAATGTTTCTTTTGTGAAATGATATTATCATGGAAGCCGCTCTTCCTACGAAGATAATCCACTAATATTACTTTATGGTACATTCAATTAGCTTCAATTGGAATGACAATAGACATATGTAGGTCTAATAGTTTTTTGTCCAGAAAAAGAGAAATCAATCACTATTGTGATTATATTTTGGAAAATATCAGGAAACAGTTCATCCAACGAAGATACCCATTATAGACTAAGTTTTTGAGCATTCAAGTAGCTCTAATTTGAATGTTAAAAGATATCAGTACGTCTAATAGTTAAGGATATCTAACTTTGCTCAAGATATATGGCGTTGCATAATTTCAAAATCGTGTACAATATATTTTTTTAAAAAAAATTATCTCGGTAGCTTTGATGTAAATATGTCAGTTACCACTCGAATTAGAGCTAGTTTAATGCAACATAAGCACCATAAATGATATTGGCCAAAATAAATTCACAAAATGGTGATGTCTCGTTTTTTGTAATTTTTTTTAACGTCTTGTTCTTAAGAACTAGAAAACATAAAGAGCTCTATAAGCAATCAAATTAGAGCTAGTTAAAAGCAGCATAAATTAGTTTAAAACGATTATCTTCGTAGGAAGAGCAGCTTCCATGATATCTACCGAAATAAATTCACAAAATTGTGATTTCTCTTCTTTTTTTTTTTTTTTTTTAATAACATTATCTTGGGAACAATTAGACTTGCAGATGTTTATTACCATTCATATTTGAGCCAATTAAATTCACCATAAAGTAATATATAATGATTATCTTCGCAGTAAGAGTGGCTTCCATGATATTTGCCAATATAAATTCACAAAATTGTGATTTTTCGTTTTTTGGAGAAAAAAAAATTGTTTTTTGAAATACTTTGTGTTAGGAATTAATAAACGTGTAGAGCTCTATTAAGGCTCAAAAGTTAGAAAATTTAATTTCCTTTCATAAAGATATTGATAATGTTTTTCACGTAGTAAGTGGTCTTCAAGATATTTAGCACGGTATGAAAAATTAATGAAAATATCAGGTTTTATCTTGAATAAAATATCACTGTTTTTTAAGGTAGCAACTTTGGACTGGTAGACAAGGCTTATTTTAATTATAATGCCCAACACTTTCGTAATTCACATGGAAAATAGGGGTTTCCGCATTCATGCGGATGCGCAGTCCGCACGTTATATCAAAGTCAAAAATGAATAAGACCAAACATTTAGAAAATTTCATTTTATGCGGATTTTTTTAATTACCCTTACCGACTTAAGATACTTAAAAAAGGAGATATTTCGAAAAAAACAAACAAACAGTTTTTATCAATTTTTTTTTGCCTTTGGCTTTTAATAACTTGAGACGCCGACAAGAGCTTTTATGCGACTTTTGGCCAAACATCGACGTCGTTTTTTGAAAAAGTGCCAAAAATTCGAAATTTAGGTTTCAAATGATTATGGGACATAAACACTACCTCTATTGATTCCCGCTCACCACATTTAAAAAAAAAAGAAATTGGAAATGGTCTAAAAATCGAATACTGATGAGGTAAGCAACAAATACTAACGACTCTCAGTCGTCATTATAGCCTTAACCAGTATTACAATTCCCTAAAATATATTGTAACTATAAAGGTTTTGCCAGATTAATAAATTCCTACTGTATACAATAAAGAATAAAATTTAAAAAACATATATTGTTTTTTGGGGAAAAATCGTTTCATGTATTTCCTGTAAAGTTTGCTAAATGGCGCTTTAGCCTTTTTCAAAACCTACGTCGATGTGATGTGTCATAATAAGGGTTCATGTATATTTTCAGCTCAGTATCTTTCATTCCGAATTTGAACCTTTATTTGACATGGGCTATGTAGTTATTTATATGTTTTATCCCTTTCTTTTTTAGTTTTCGCTCTCATTATTTATTAAGAATTTAATTTTTAACTTACCAAATACGATCTCCGTTAATATTTTTATGAGATAATTTACAAATAAACAGATGCGTAGGTGGTATATAGATTGCTTCAATGAGTACGACCCGATGTACGTCGGACAGCCGCTGACGGCCGAAGCTGACATGTAATCTGGGGTCTCGTCAGTTGAGGCATGTGTTTATCCTCGGTCAGCCCTGGCCCTCCGTTTAATTTGGATGCAAATAAACCTCCGATAACTATTAGTGTCTGTACTATCCAATCTATGTTCACAAATGGAATATATGTTTCCCAAACATAAAATACTTTTGTGAATATCTACTTAGGCGATGGATGATTATTGAATATTATGTCTTGTACAAATTACGAATTATTTATATATAATAAATAATTTAAAAAATATTAAGTGTACTAATAAGGTAATAATGTTTGTGCGGTTTTTATATATGACGTCAATATTCTTACGTAATATACTTTTATTTTTTTAAGAATATCACTCAACGTTTCCTCCAAACTATAGGCTGTCTTCAGGACTAGAGTGGCAACTACTAGCCATAAAGGTGTTGGTTGTTATACTAAAGAAACAAAATAACACTGATATGCCCTTGACAAATAATTTATTTAAGTGGGCATAATTCTCTTAAGTGTTTATAATTTCTCAATATTATGTCATATAAGCTGAATCTGACTATGTCATTTTTTCTGTTTCAGTCAGTGGCAGCTATCAACCCGGAATGGAACCAAAACGACAAAGGACAGCATATACGAGACACCAAATCCTTGAACTAGAGAAAGAATTCCACTACAACAAGTACCTGACGAGGCGGCGGAGGATAGAGATCGCCCACACCCTCTGCCTGTCCGAGAGGCAGATCAAGATCTGGTTCCAAAACAGAAGGATGAAGTGGAAGAAGGACAACAACCTTCCCAACACGAAGAATGTCCGACGGAAGAACGGCCAAGGAGGCGCTACGGCGAGTAAAAAACCTGCAAGGTCGCGGGTGCCGGACGCCTCCAGACAGCAGCGGCGACCGACGGACGGACTGGAGGAGATACCGCACCTCCACGACCTCCACGATTACCCTCCTCCAAATCTGGCGGTACTCAGCCAGCAGCTCACTCCTCTACAGCCTTCCATGCACGCTGCCTGCGGACCCATCCACCAACCTCCGCTCCCCGTCAAGACCTCTGACTACGGGCTCACTGCCTTATAACGGGGTCTAGCCCTCCCTGGCCCCCTTGTAAATAGCCCCCAGATTCCGGGCGGTCTGTAGCGGATCAGAGCAATCCACGTTCCTAACGATAGGCTAAGGATGTGTGCAATAGAGGTCTCTGCTTCGGAACAGTCCGGGACGAGCCTCTTGAAGTCGGATGTTGACGTAATCCAGACGGAACTGGACCATATCCTATGCTTCAACTTACAAGCGTTTCTTGGAAGTGTACTTTATTTTCCTACTGGATCGTTATATTTGCCCATGAAATACGATGCAAATGTACTGAAGATTAAATCAATAGAACGAAGTCTTTTTTCTAATTATTATGATTTGCAGATTCAACAAAACGTTTTGTTGAGTTATACATGGGTATAAATCGTTAGTACGATTCAATATTACCTAATCGTTAAAAATCAATATCTCCAAAATAGAGATTAATCTTACTTAAATTTAATCATAAGAATCCCTGAAACAAGATCATAATATAATAATAACATTTATTCTTCACATTAAAAATCCACAAAAAATTGTCCAATTTAACATGAAAATAAAAAAAAAATCTAAAAACACTTGATGAACAAAAGTTTCAAATCTATAAATTATTGATTTTTTTCTTCTTTGAGAGAATTGTTTGGTCCATACTTATTTTAAGCCATAAAAAATTTATTAACTTTAAAGATTTTACTAAAATTTAGATGCTACGAATTAAAATTTGTCTGAAATTTATGTACATATGTATTTAAATTGGAAAATTAGTTGTTTAAAAAGATTTTAGCATTCCTACCGTAAACAGAACAACATAATAGTTTATTAATAATTAACCAAAAAATAAGCAATTCAGATACCATTTTTGCCTTCACCCTCACCTTGACCATCCCAGTGTTTTTTCATCTATTTGAAAAAAAATTAAAACTCAATTAAAGCTCTGTTGAAATAAGTAGTTTGTGTGCGGCTATAAAATACACAGAATGTGAGTAAAAAAAAGTTATTAAACGTTTTTTTTATTTTCATATTTAATTGAGAAATCATGAAGATTAAAAAAAAAACAATTCCGGTTTTTTCGTAATGACCTTTTAAAAAAACAAAACTGTCGGTTTTTTTTTTTTTACAATACAAATAAATTTTTCCAGATAATATTAGGAAATAATACGACATTTTAATAAAAAATGTTATTCACATGATTAAAATCGTAAAAATACATTTTAGATTATACATTCACACATTCATTGCTCTGATCCGATCAAATATAGGCTCTGTCAAAGAATTCTTATAATTAACCAATTAAGACTACACAGATGTCCACTTCATCATTTTGATCGAGTGCAAAACGAAACCTGATTGTACTTAAATATAAGATTGAAATAAATAACATTTTTTGATGTCGAAAACCTTTAGTTTCTGAATTTTAAAATAATAAGATCTCAGATTGTGCTTGAGAACATTACGTGATGTATATATGCTGAATGTTAATTTGTATGATTGTTTAAATGGGACACATTGTTTTGTATATTATTTGTATTTATCTGTTAATGTATAATTTAATTTTATTTTTAGCATTTATCTTCCTCAAAAAAAGTTTAAACTTATCAAGATCATAATTATTCTTGGATATCTTTTTCTGTACATTCTTTCATGTTTTAGAGTTTTGGTAAATTGTGGTTTATGTCATAAAAAAATTAAATTTGTATTTTTTTATTTTTTTTTGCTCATGTTTTGATTAGGAACATAAACTTATGTTGAAATTTTATGTTGATAATTTTATTCCAAACATAAAAAAAACGTTTTAAAATATCTAGTTATGTTAAAAAAAGGAATGGCAAAAAGTAATATGCTCTTAAAAACATTTTTGAAACTCTTGTGCACATATAAATCTGTTTCATTGAAAATATTAATTCCTGTAATACTCTAAATTTAATGTATATCGTTTATTTTTTATAAGAAAAGTTTCAGAAATAATTTTCAATTTATTGATCAGTTTTACAAAAAGAGAATTTCCAACTTAGCACAAGGTAAAATTGATTGTATATTTATATTGATTTCTTGTAATTTAAATTATAACTAATAAGGATATTTTATTTTTTAAACAAACAAAGAAAAAAAAAATCTTTCAATTTGCATGTATATAGAATCCTCAGCGTAATTTAGTTTGACCACGGCTTAACCACTTTTTTCTTTAAACAATTGTAGTTAAGTACGAACAACTATTTTTATACGAAATCTGAATTATGTAAATATGTGTGTGAAATTATCTATTAGTTATTAGGTTGTTTATTTTTCTCATTTGTTCTATATTTAATTGATAATTAAAATTGTATAATAAAAATATATAAAATATTAAAAAATTGAAAACTGAAAAGTATATTATATTAATTTATATGTTAGGATGTTGGGTTTTCAATTTATTTTATGCGAAACAAATTTGTAACGCGCTGTACTTCAGCGTCGTGCTATTTTAAATTGTAAATTTCACAATAGATATAAATAGTGCCATATTTTGCAACCTGTTGTAATATTTCAGTTATAAGATGTAGATTGAAAAGTTTACTATTGTACACTATTAAAATTGTAATTATAATATCTGTTTTTTAATTTTATTCAACCTTCCTTTCTAATAGAAGTTTTAGATTATCGTTTTAATCCTTTAATTTTTTTTTAACAATGATTTATAACCACAATGGAATAATATACAACAGTATATATCTTAAGAATAAAAAACAAAAAAATATAAACATTTTTATTTATTTTTTTAATTTACAACTATAAATTAAATAAGTAACTGACGAATAAAATAACATGATGGAACTTCTTTTCATTGGCAATATTTAAATTACTGTTTTAGAGAAAAAGATCTCATTTTCCATTGTCTATTTAGATTCCTCAGAATTAAGAATCAGTTGATTTCCGTGATTTCAGCTTATAACGAAAAACTAGTATCTATTTTGGACAAAATATAAAAACATATGGAATATTAAGATTTTTATGAATAAGTTATGTATAGAATATATATATATGTATAATAGCATTGTAAATCATTAGTATTCGATGAGCTGTTTCTTGTTTTTTCAGTCTTGCCTCTGGATTCCATGAGAATCATATGAGGAGACGAAATATGCAAGATATAGTTCTGCATATTACATGGGACATTATTTAAGGGTAGGTTGTCACTAGGTTTTGAACTATGCACCATATCTTGATGTCATTATTGATAAACAATTAAAATAAATTTAATTAATGGATAAATCGAATTACTATCGCCAAAAAAAAAACTTTTTAAATGTGCACATTTAGAATAGGCATAACATCGAAATTTATTATTCAATAAAAATAAATATTACTGTGGTAAATTTGAAATAAATAATAATAAATGTTCACGCAATATATACTTGAATATGTTATTTATCGCCTCATTAATAAAAATTTCATAATCAGGCTTAATATGATAGGCAAAGTAAATTTCTAGAAGATACCAGCGCTTCTCTCAAATCTGCATCACCGACATTAAAATCAGAGGATGCTGAGTAAGAATAAGCTATAAGAGATAGTGGACTCCAACAATCGTATTAAAAAATGTCTTAAGACATTTTCAGTCTTTGTTGAATACTATAGGGGTAACACAAGATGGACAGGGATTGGTAAATTAGAAAAGATTATAAAAGGTTTTAATGGAAATTTGAAAGGTGTAATGTCTAGGACTTGTGGAGTAATGAGGGTACCATGCAGATGGTTAAGAATTGAAGGAATCGGGAGTAGCAGAGTTTGTGCCTGTTTTTTCAAATAGATTAGGAAATAGATTTACAAAATCGATGTTTGTAATCTATTAAATGATGAAAGTTCTGTTTAATAGCTTGTAAAGTTAAAATCGTCACTTGTCTCATTGGTTTAGTATATTGTTTTGATGTGAAGTCAGAATATTTGAACGATTGAATTCAAGTGTGCCCGCGAATGAAAATATGGTTTAACAAATTCATTTAAACATTAAATACTTAAAAGATCGTTAACAGAGTTTTCAAATAATTGAGTTATATAGTGCTCTAGATCAAGAGTTGAAAGCGGTTTTAAAATGAAGTTCTGAAGAGTCCTTTGTGAATACTCCACTGTCCAACCCATTGATGGGGCCATTGCTTGATCGTGAGGACCAACAGGATACGCTCCATTCATTTGCTGGCCTATGGTCAATGGGTCGCGGGGACTGATGATTGGAGATTCCAACACTCCATCTCCGTCGAACATTTGGTGTCGCGTGCCATCTTGAAGAACGATTTGTCAAACGGAATATTGTCACTGGATTGGACGATTGCCGCGAGTGAAAGCCTGGGAACACCGTCGAGTACTGTCTTCAACTTTTAGAAACGGACTCTTCTCTGCTGAGTCACTTACGGAATACATTAGCCCTCTCGCAACTTTCCAGTACATGAAATTTAGTTTCATGAAATACATGAGCATATGTTCAATATCAGTATATTATTGGATTACTATCAAGACCTCTTTAGTCTGATTTTCCTACTTTAATGAGTTCTGATTTTAGATTTATTATTTCTTTTACTTTTGTATCTCCTGGGAAAATCATTTATGCCTGTCGCAAGATACCTCATTCTTCAGCAGGAAAGTGTTTAAATAAAGTCGACGATATGTTAACTCTTGGTGTGATGATTTGTTCCTGCTTGGTTAGTCTTTATCACCTAATAATAAAGTGTTTATTACATTTTAAATTGATGCTGATATGCTGTCTCTGATATCTTGTATTTTTCTGTCCTGATGATGCTTGAATTGGCTAGACGTATACTGATCAGTTGTTTGCTGGTATTTTTGAGACTTGAAGTTTTGTTTTGTAATCATTCAATATTAGTTATATATAATTTTATTTTTATAATTATAATTTATATTTTTATAAATTTTATTATATTTTTATTTTTATAATTTTAATTATATAATTTTAGTTTTATTTATTAATTAATATTTACTACTGTATTTAGATTACTATAATCAAGTTTTTTTTCCTGAATTTATGATATATCAGTGAACGGGAAAGAAACATCCAATGACAGTTCTGTAATTGAAGTCCCGAGGCCATCTTCTTTTTGGATCTTTTTTTATTTTTTATACGGAAATTGATTGGAAAAAAAAAGGTTAGAAAATAGTGGATTTCCGTGAGTATGAATCACCATACAAAAATGTGCGAAAAGGTATAAACCTCGGATCATTCCTCTATGGCTCAGAAATCAAATCTGGCTAGAAAAAAATTGGAATTGTAAGTTGGCCGAATACTTTAGGCTTATGCTGATATTGTCTAGTTTACTTTCAGGCTTATCAGCCTCTGTTTTTTTTCATTCCAACCCTCGCATGGGGAGATCAAAACATCTACGAAGTTAGAATTACTCGGCACAGAAGAAGCAAATTCTCTTCAAATTGTAGCAATGAGTAAGTGCTATTATCTTTGACATTTAGTATCACTCGCTCATAATTCTTTCCTTTATTGTAATAGCGTCATTAACATTATTAAAATTGTAATAAACTTTTTAAAAAATCATATAAAATCAGTTTTTTTTTTTTGTTTTTTTTTTGGTGCAATCTGGTAGGCCTAGTTGTATATTTTATTTGCATTTTAAATTCTGTGCCCATTTTTGCCCCCTTAGTTTAGAAATAACTATTTATTTGCGTCACACCCGATAAGCAAAGCGGTGTAGGGGTTTAGTTGTTGAAAGCCAAGAGATAAAGAGCTCATTTAAAAAGTATTGTCCGTTAGATATTCTTTTATATATTAAATACTATGAAATTATAATATCTTATACTCGGAAAGGTCGAAAGTATTTAAAGTACTGTGACATAATGCATGCACTCATATACTTATAATGCGTGACAAAATATCAATCAAATTTTATATTTAGCACTGTAGTAGCTAATGGAACATATTCTTTATTTAAAAAATATAATTTTATCCCGCTAGATTTGATTTCTGGGCCATATTGCATCGAGCTCATTATCAATAACTTTATTTATGACATAATAAAGAGTATTGTGGATTTTAGGAAGGAATTTGGATTGAATGGATTGGAAGAAATTTAGTTTTTTCGATATTGTTTTATTTACTAATTGTTGCATATTAAAGTGAGAAAAGATGCACAGATACATATATTTGTAACTGGCTTATAAAAAAAAAAATTGAAAATTAGGAATATACTTAAATCTAATTTTTTTTCATAACAATGGCAACATTTTAGCGTGAAGAGATTCAATTTCACCGTATAAAATACGACAGCTAAGAAAAAAGAACGAATTTTAAATATACCAACAAATCCTTAGCAAACCATTTAACAAACCATTAGCAAACTATTCCTTTAAAATTTATAAACAATTTTTTTATGACTATTAGGATTTCTCTAAAGTTGCTACAAATATTATCGAAAAAACAGATGATTAAAAAGTCATTGTAGGATCTTTCACATATTTGTATGTTCAATTTTGCCTGCAAGCATGTGAACCCATTGTGAACGCTTAGAGAAATTATTCAGTGTTAAAATGTTAAAATCAAATATAATAATAATAATATTAAAATCATATACCTAGTACAAATATTGCAGTAAGTTTTTGAAACTAGGATATTCATATTCATATTTAGATTGATTTGAATACAAGACAACACCCTATGACTGTTTCACATTACCAAAAAGGATCCGTCGCATTGCAAAACTTAGCTAATCAAGTGCTTTATCAATCTGCCAATCCGTCAAGTTCTTCAAGACAGTATCGGCCAATCAGGATCCGGCTTTCTCCATGAAATTCTTAGTATAAGGGCTTGTCACGTTCCCCTCAAAACAGAAAGTTCCTTCGTCGATGATCGCTGAGATGCAAATCGTAATAATGCGTAAAACGCATTATGTTACTTATTGATAGTTCTTAGGAGCTTTTTACAAATTTTTCCAGTCATTCGGATAATTTTTATATAATTTTGTGAAGAATCACATAGCCCTGGCCAAAAACGAAAATATTTTTGTTGATAAAAATTACCTTTATTCGTACATTTTGTTTTCCTCCACTCAGATTAAGAATTAGGCAATAGGGTAGAGTCAAATAAAAAAAAAATGGAGGTCAAAATCTTGATTGAAAGTCAAAAGAATTTAAAATAATATATTTTATAAAGACGCTAAAATTCAGTGAAAATGTTTAACCTTTCAAACTTTTTCTTCTTTATTGATTTCATTGACAACGTTTCGGACTGTAATCAAGTCTAAAAACTTAATTAACAAATCTTTGTCAACAATTACTTTACAAAACTATTTTTATAGATAAGATAGAAAATTTATTTAGTTGACATCCGCATAATGATATAGAAGGATCAATCCCTAATTAAATGTATTTATATAATGTAGTTATACAAATGTATTTATATTACAAATAAAATGTTTATTACGGTTTTTGTACAGTAATTGTTGATAAATATTTGTTAAATGTATTTTTAGACATGAAAATGGATCAGTATAGTCCGAAACGTCGTCCAAGTAATCAATGTAGAAGAAGTTTGAAAGGTTAATAATTTTCTATGAATTTAGCATCTCAATAAAATTAAAAAAAAAAAAAAAACCTTTCGGTACCATTTAGAATTACCCAATAATTTAGATTTAATTGGATTTAATTAAATATATTGTCTTTTGTTTTTTTAATAAATAACAATCTTCTTGCAAGTGATTTATGAACCGCTCGTTTACTTTTGATAATTAACTAATTCTTGATTAGACTAAATTGATGTTACCAATAATAACTAATACGTAAGCTCCTAAGCACTGGAAATATTTCATTGGTTTCTAGAGGTGAAGTAGCTTAAACATACATCGAAGCGCCATTGGAAAGATAACTTTATAAAAATCTATCGATAAAACCGCTGAAGTAAACTGGACGAAGTATTAATGGATTTTAAATTTTCAAAATATGGATCATTAAGCTTTATTTATTTAATAAAAAAAAAACTCTTAATCATAACAATATTGAATAAATATAATAATTATATTATAATGAAGCTATGTTTTTCAAGATTTTTAACTTACTTCAACTTAGAAGTGTTCGAATCAATTTCAGAAATTGTATCCCATGTATGTTCTTCATGTATTTGACATAATATTCGTGTAACATTGTACACAAATCCATATAATATTTATTAAGGTGCCCAAAATATTTATTTAAACTTCAAGAACAATAAATAAAACATCATGTATTGAATATTTTTATTTTAAAAAATAATGTGATTTTAAAATTTCAAACTGAAAAATTAATAAATTTTTATTTTCCTTTTATTCATGAGATGAAGTTTCAGACGGAGACAGCGATTTCGCTCATTATTGTATTGTTAGATTAGCCCGTCCACCTGTATTATCTATCATATCGCGATTTAATGAGTATTATCTATCATCGCCGCATACACAAATACATTCGGCCACCCCCGGACGACGATGTGTCAGGGGCCTTGTCGATGCCGGGCGATAGTCACTCATTATGTCACTTGGGTAAATAATTAATGGGGCTATGGGTCCCCTCCTCTGGTGGTCCTCTTATCCGCCATCTAGCGGCATAAATCATCACTAATAGTAATCTTCATGTCTACGTCTGGCTGTGCAGCGGCAAATGTCGTCAGGTTTGTTTATTTGTCTTGTATTTACATGCCTGATGAAAGGGATTCTCTGATTTGAACTGAGAAAGAAAATATGAATGAACTATCACGGCGTTTTTAAAGAATGATTGAAATTTTCATAAATAATTCACATATTTATATATTATATTAATTCAGATAATAACCTTAAGTTTTGTCTTTTTTTCATTATTGAATATGTATAAAAAAAAAGATCACAAAAATATTGAAATTAAATTAACATGATTAATACCATTCTGATATAAACCAAATACTGTGAACTTAAAAAAAATTAAGAAGAGAAAATACATACAAATAAATATATAAAACTGAAGCTTATTGAAATACAATAATATTGGTACATAATAAACGTTGGAAAAATATATGTTCAACTCCTCAATAAAGTAAAGAGAAAATACTGCATAAATAATAAGTATGTTTGAATAGTAAAATAACTAACACCAAATATTATTCACAACAATTAACAATTAAAAACTTATATACACTTAGATAGGATAGGAAAAACTGTTCATTTTAAATATCAGTAAATATTACAATCTCTAATTTGGAATAAAAATTGGCTGAGAGGCCTCTAGTAAATATGTTAATGAAGTTCTGATAACGGCTTGGTCCTCCACTCAAAACCTGAGCGATTACTGTTATAGAACCCTCACCCAGCCTCCACTGTCTTTCAATACAAATGGCAGGGATGAGAAAGAAGCGCCAGGATCTCCTGGAGTCCTGTTTACCATAATAAGAGATTGCTTACTAGCCACCAGGGGCGGATTTATTGTTCTCCGCCCGAGTTATAAAAGGTAATTATAGAAATACGACTTATAAACTGAATTGGTGGAAAGCCAAAAATTTTATAGTGGTAAGGAAACACTGATTAGGGTGTTAGCATCAATATTGAATAATTTTAGGGAAAATTTACCGAACTTTTATTAACATAAAAAAAATTAAATAAATTGGTATTTCATTTAAAATTAATACAATATATTTTTCTTCAATGATACCTTACTTTGAATTTGAATAATTCAAACTAGAGCAATATAGAAAAAAATCAGAGAGTCTGAAATTTTTCCTTGGAGGATACTTGGATTACTAAGTCCTGGTAAAGGAAAATTAATGCGGAAGTAATAAAAATTGAAATAAATTATTGCAAATTATAGTTTTTTATTTCGAATTCTTATTCAAAATTATTATAAATATCAAATGAAAAAAAAAAATGTAATAAAGTCATAGATTAAAATTGAGCACGGAATTCTACATCAAAATCATGCCAAATGAACTTCTTAACTTCAAAAGTAACACTCTGAACATAATTTTAAAAATATGTATTATGGTTTATCGTTTTCAATAATGAATCATTGTAATCGGCCAAGAAAAAAAAATGTAAACCCTCCTTCCAAATTTTGAGGGTTTGCATTTCAAGATATCCACAATCCAAAAATGAATACAAATAAATTTAAAAATCCGTCCGTATAATGTTCTTTCTTGATAAAGAATCGGGCATTTGAATCATCTAGGTTCACGTCGTAATTGTTCAAAACCTAAAAACAAAATAATAATACTTAAAGATATTCAAATAAGTAATTTAAATATATATTTATATACTACATAGAATTTTGTTTTTTACAATAAGATCAATCTGTGAGCTGTTCAAATTTTGATTAGCTTAAAAAAAATCTAAAATCCTTCATCCGGAAAAGTAAAAGTTATCAATTAAGGAGTATTTACTTATTTTTGGAAAAATGAACCAACAGATGTATAGATTAATCATTACATATTCATATATAAAATTGAATAACTGCCATTGATATAAAATGTATAAAGACCCTACCACATACTTCGCCCTCTCCTATTGTACAACTGTCCCTACGTGCCTACGCATGCATTAAGAGTATAATCTCTGTTTGTATAGAAGCTGAGGATTACCATCAACCATTCAGATTTAATCCTGAGTTTGTTTTCTTTAGCCTCGAAGTTAAGAATTAATAAACATTAAAACGAATTTGAAATTTAAGATAAATCGAAATCACTGCTAAACACCTTTGAAGGTTCTTTTATTTATATTCTAAACACGATTTTATACTATTTTCTATTTTTTTCTCAAACAAAAATTTTTCACATCTTAAACGTGAATAAATTATTTGTCGGCAACTTTATGGATTTTTTTCACCATGTTGTTACATACCGATTTTATCTAAAACAGTTGAGAAATTCGGTTGGAAATTTATTTAAAAATTAAACTATCCCGCCTGGACTATTACGTCTATGGTTACCTAAATTACGAGAATACCTCTATGAATTTTCAACCGTAGTACATGGGAAATACAAAAACCAATAACAATATCGGGGGAGACAGTTTGCCATTGCAGCTCCGCATGTATGGTCTACATTCTACTAATTACAACACTTGATAGCCAAAGGATCAAAGAACTTGTAACGCTGAGTTGGGACTGAATTGCATAGCCCGTTTTGGATTGTGGCTTTTTTTTTTAATATATTTTTTTCCCTAATTCCGTTTATAACAAAATGTTTTCATCATAAACTAAACATAGAGATTCTAATGATTTTCTAATGATTTTCTAATGCTAAAGAATGATTAAATCCTCTCCAAGAAATATCTGATGTGGACCACACGACTCCCTTGTAAACCCTCTAAGCTATAAATCGGTGCCTCAAAAAGTAATCCCGAATTTGGTTACTAATTTCCGAAGATAGGAAGCAGTATATCAAAAACGACACTCAACGTTGCGACGTCTATTGGCGTCGATGGCTTGTGACTGTGCCCTGAGTCGCAATTCTGGATGCGGCAGGCTCAGAATTTTATTTTCTAAAAATTTATTTGACGCTATAATTTTAAAAATTGATTGAGAACCATTTAAAAATACTGATGTGACCAGCACACATGACCTTCCGCCCACTTCAAAACTAAAAACCCGTTTAGAATTTCAAGTAAAGTACCACTTCCGGTTACTGAATATTAATCCAAATTATATAAAAGTCTCTAATTCTCAATTTTTAAAGAACTCGATTAAATTTAGACATCTTTTTTTGCAATGGCATAACGTCTCTAATACCAAATTTGAAAAGAATACGATTATATTTAAACAACTTTTTTTTACTAAAATCTGAAATCTATAAATAAAGTAGGTACCATTTCGGATTGGGCAATTATAAACAAAATTTTTATTATGTTTTCATTAACTTAATTATAGCTTTAAATGTTTAGATTTATTATATATATCGTATATATTATTTATTGTCATCAGTTTCCTATTTTATTAATTTATTCTTATTATTCATCCATAATTACTATTAATATTGTTTTGTGTGCGTAAGTTTTTGATTAATTTTTCCTACTGTTGTTCCAATATATAAATTCACTTATGAGATACGATTTATTCTCAAATATTATTAATCTCAAAAATCAAATTTGTTGATTTTAAGGATAACTTATCTGAAATCATGTTAAAATATTTGAAAATATTGTTAAAGTGTACATATGTAAATAAAACTTTCTATCTATCTATCATTATAAAAATGTTAAAAACGGTTAATTCGGTCCTGGAAACGCTAATCCATGAAAATCTTGATTTGTTAGCTAGGTTCCTATTCCTCCCTTCCAATAAGGTGGGAGGTAAAAATAAAAAATAGTTTCAGGTAAAGTACCAATTCCGGAAAAATAAATTTTAACCAAAATCCACTATGTTATTTATATAATTATTTATATTAATTAAAAGTCTTATATACCAAATTTGAGATGTATTGCATTATATTTTAATATAATTATGGAAGAAAGTTTATTTTAATCTTCAAGTAAAGTTTCCGGCTAACTAATTTTAACTAAAATCTATTATATTATTTATATTAATAAAAAAGTGTTTCTATACCGTGAAAACTTGAGATATTTTTTACTATATTTTAATATAATTTTTTATGATAGTTTATGATGACTTTCAGATAAAGTATCACTTGCGGTACGCTAATTTTAAACAAAATCTAATCTATTTTTATATTAATATATAAGTCTTTGAATTGAATTGAACTAACTTTGAAAAGTTTCATATTATATTTTCATATTTTATTTCATATTTCATATTATATTTCCGGTGATCATGTAGTGACTAAAAACGGATATCCATAAGTAGATGCTAGAAAAATGCCAAATACAAAATTTCAACTTTCTATGGTTAACCATTTTTGAGTTATGCGAGATACGAACGAACGGACGTACGTCACGACAAAACTTGTTAAAATGGATTTAGGGGTATTCAAAATGGATGTTTGAAATCTGAAAGCCGAAAATTCTGGCAATTACAATACTTCCTTTACTGTGTACAAGGAAGTAAAAAAATTTCCTGATTAAACTAAACTCTACTTTTTTCTCTAACGAATCCGATATGATAAACTGATAAACGGCTTTATGCAAATATTGTATAATTTCTAATTCTCAGATTTCGGTTTTATGAGACCAAATGGTAGTCCAAAACCGGTATTGTTTAAAATAATGGTTCCTAGTCGGTGGATCGCAGACCTCATCTGGGCCACGAGATACTCGGTGTGGTCTTCGAAAAGATCCGACAGCACCCTCTTGTATTCTTCGGTTTGAGTGATTGTTGAAAAGTTTTAACAGGTACCCAAATGTACAATAAAAGTGCGTCTTCTAAGCATTCTAATCCCTAAGTCGGGGGGTGGGGTGGTCCGCACATCTTTCAATTTCTGGCTTAGTGGTTCGCAGACTTCTACAGGTTGTTAACACGATAAATACATATATCACGCAGATAAAATTCAATAAATGGAAAGAATCTCCCTATGACTGATAAAGGAGAAATATGTTGGTCAAAGCAAATTATGTGAAAGATATTTAAACACTCTCATAATCATTATTTTAAACACTCTACCTATTTTAACCTAAAAAGCCAGCTGTGGCAAATAACATATATTATGAATGAGAGATCTCTTAAGTTAATCATATTTATTTTCTTCCATGCCAGAAGGATGTTACCTGAGAAAACTGTCTATCCACGTTTTATTGCGCATTTGGTTTATATTATATTTGTTGCAGGCGTAAATTAAGCAATTGTGTTTATTAAAATAAAATAATTTTTATTTAGTTTCATATGACTAATAAAAACTTATCAGAAATTCAAAGATTCTCTGCATTCCCGAATGGATATAATACACGCTAGTCAATGATTTCGAACCATTTAGTGATTCCGAGAATCTAAATTTTCGAATTTCACCTACTATTAGCAAACAAACGAGCAATAAACCATCGTCAAATTGTGAATGAATAACATAAGAGTACATTTTTACATATTTAAAACCGATTCATCTAACCTAAATTGCAAGAATATGGAAACTTTTAATAATGGTAGAAATGATGGATGTTGAAAACAAAATTATAGAACCCGACGTAATACAAAGCACTGAGTCCTCCTGCCGGTAGCATTTTAAGATGACGTTTCTGTAGTGGGTTAGTAATATAGGCAGATCGCCATCGATAATATGATTAGTGAGAAGGGATCATTCAAAAAGCTTTTCTTTATATACGGTCTGTATCAGTTGTCATGGTATCATAGACGATTCAGCTACACGAGGCTGTTTTTATTGCTTAGCCTTAAATGTAATTGCAGACACACAAGATTCAAAAGACATTCGTGATTTGAAAAATCCAAAGCCATTATCAGCAAGGACGCCAATCCTTGGAAGAAATTCTACACGTACGTCTCTGACGCAAGGTCCCCACCGTACGTTTTGGAGACACGTTAATTACGCTAATGATTGATCGTCAACGAAGAGGGTTCGTAAATGATGGCGTGTTGTCTTATAAATAATTTATGGGGACTGAGGTTTTCCTTGGACGAATCCTAATTATAGGGTTAATAGTTTAAACAGGGGATGACACGGCTGTTGTGTGCAATTTACCATCGTCCTTTTTCTTTTTGACAGTCGTACACTGGTTGACAACTAAAGAAACTTCGACAAGGAAGAAGTTTCATAGGCGCCAAATGATGTTACATAATCATGCAATAAGCATAATGGTTCGATACATTAGTCAATACTCAAAACTACCTCGCTGTATGAAATATTTTTTTTTATGGATTTCAATTAGCTCGTGTCTTGAAATTTAAGACAAACAACAAATGCACTAAAGGTATTAACAAAAATAGCACCCCAGTGGTTCCCTCTCCTAACTTGATTGCAGGGTCTTCAGTTAATTAATTACATCCTTTGTTTAACTACGCTTTGGCCTATTCTGTGTGTTATCGGCATAAGTAGTAGTTAGTATGGCATTGTATGTCGCATTGAAGTGGTACTGTAATGGAGCCTTGAGGAACTCCTGCTGAATAGATTTGATCGAAATAATTTTTGAGCTGTGCAGAATAAAGTAGAAAAAGTAAAATAATCAATCCTACGACACCTAATTGGTCTTTTGTGCCAAAACCTGAAAGCTGCCAAGGGGTTCCAACTTGACTTCCAGTGGAAGTGTCTCTGACCAAATTTATTTCGTACCGCTACCACGAAATAAATATAATTGACGCAAGTAGGGAACGAACCTTCACCGCCTGGAGACGTACTAGTATTGCCACTGGTTTATAAACAGGTACAACAGGTCGATACAGGTACAAACAGATCGATAGTGAAATAAGTCGTTTAAGTTATCCCGAGAGTAATGCTAAAAAATCAATTTATTTTAGAGTTAATCACAACAAGAAATTATCTGTTAGCATATGAGACATCCAAAATGTGAATAACTGAGTAGTTACTTGAATAAATAACGAACAGTAGGAAACAACTATACTTCTCATATAAAAAAAAAAGTAAAGGGAATACCTATCCGTTTAGAATATGTCTGTTTTGAAATTAATTTTTTGAATTCTTGGTTTATTTTTGAAAATCAATCTACAAAATAATATTAATTTTGACTTGAATACATCTACGACTTTGCTACCGTAGTGAAGGTTATCCAAAAAAGCAATGACAACAAAATCGATGAATACGTTGTAGCACCAAATGTATGATCTGCATCAAGCATTCAATTGATCCAATCGATAGCCAAAGGATCAAAACATTAGTATAGAGCGAAGCGGATAGGGGCGCACCGCAATTTTGAATTCGTTTCGCCAACTTTTATAATTTCCGCGTAATATAACTTTTGGTAGGGTAAAGCTACGACGTTCGTTCAATTTTTAATTGGTAGTTTGAAGTGGGTTGAATGAGTACAAACATGACTCAAGTTAAAAATTATCAAAACTAATCACAATGTCGAGTGATACCCGTCAAAAAGCCAAGTTGAAGTATAAAATTCTTAAACAGTTGGAAACAGCAGCTCAAAATAAATCCAATGAATCCCATGAAAGCCTATGTTAACGCTAGGTAAACATGTATGATCTACATCAAGCATTCAATTAATCCAATCGCTTACCGAAGCTTTGGTCAAAACATTTGTTAGGGACTACTACTAACGTGGACTACTACGTATAGAGTGTAGCGGACACCAAAGTTTTGAGTAGTTTCGCTAACTTTTAAAATTTCCGCGTAATATAACTTTTGATGGAGAAAAGCTACGACAGTCGTTTAGATTTTAATTGGTAGTTTGTGGTTTGAATGAGTACGAACAGGATTCGAGTTAAAAATTATTAAAACTTATCACAATATCGGGTGATACTCGTCGGAAAGCCAAGTTGAAATATAAAAATATTAGAACAGTTGCTTAAAATATTGTGAACCTTGTGATTACCATTGACATGGAATGTGAAAACTCTTTCATTGATTAATACCCTTTTTCTCAAAAATAAGTACATTGTGTAAATAATAAAATATAACATTTTTTCATTAGCCCAAAAAAATCACTTGTATCTCTTTACCATTTTTTTTACAAACGAAGCCTACGAAGACAAGTAGAAACAAGCAGGCAAATAATAACCTATTAATAAGTACCTATGATCGCCAAATACATTTTAATTCATTGTTATTTCGATTCGTCAATTGTTTTCTTTATCGTTACTTTTCATTTTATTGCATTAGTATTACTCAAAATGCAAACCTCAAGTTGGAGTGTATGAAAATAATATATTTCGAGCGCGATTGAATGCATGTTTACCCAGCGTTTACATAGCCTTTCATCGGATTCGATTATTTTAAGCAGCTTTTTCCAACTGTTCCAATATTTTTATATTTCAACTTGGCTTTCCGACGAGTATCACCCCACATAGTGATTAGTTTTAATAATTTTTAACTTGAATCCTGTTCGTACTCATTCAAGCCACAAACTACCGATTAAAATCTAAACGACTGTCGTAGCTTTTCTCCATCAAAAGTTATATCACGCGGAAATTATAAAAGTTAGCGAAACTAACTCAAAATTTTGGTGTCCGCTACATTCTAAAAGTAGTAGTCCCCATTTAGCGTAACAAATGTTTTGACCAAAGCTTTGGTAAGCGATTGGATTAATTGAATGCTTGATGTAGAGCATACATGTTTACCAAGCGTTAACATAGGCTTTCATGGGATTCATTGGATATATTTTGAGCTGTTGTTTTCAACTGTTTAAGATTTTTATACTTAAATTTGGCTTTTTGACGGGTATCACTCGACAATGTGATTAGTTTTGGTAATTTTTAACTTGATTCATGCTTGTACTCATTCAATCCACTTCAAACTACCGATTAAAAATTGAACGAACGTCATAGCTTTACCCTACCAAAAGTTATAGTACGCGGAAATTATAAAAGTTTGCGAAACGAATTCAAGATTGCGGTGCGCCCCTATCCGCTTCGCTCTATACTAATGTTTTGATCCTTTGGCTATCGATTGGATCAATTGAATACTTGATGTAGATCATACATTTGGTGTTGCAATGCTAAACTATATTCCCCGATTTCGTTACCATTGCTTTTTTGGATAACCTACACTACGATAGCAAATTCATATACACATTCAAGTAAAAATTAATAATATTTTGGAGATTGATTTAAAAAAAAATTGAAATAAACCGACAATATAATCATTTAATGCTGCTTGATTTTCAAAAGAAGTTCTGATATTTTTTAATGATCGGAAAAATATCTTCATGTAATCAGGTGTGATTTAAGTAAATTCGAAGTATTCCTGGAACTTGAAAAGTTTTAGAATAATATAGGAGCTAAATTCCAGAATCCGGGTGGATCAATACATCAAATTCAGACTCGGCTATCCCGGGGATGAAAAGAGTTGTGTAATATTACTAAACGAGGAGGCGCCAGGCGGAGCATCATCCCCTTCTTTTGAATTTCCTCCAGTTTTTTCCATTCCTTTTTCCTCCAAGCAACAAAAACGATCTGAGTGAGTTTCCCAAGGTTTCCATTTGCTGGGAATTCATTTACTCCGCTAATGGACAAAAAGAAAGGACGGCTAAGGGTAGAAACCCCTCACCGAATTAGCACCCCACATCCAAACCGGGCTTTTTGCCCAGTCTAGTGGCGTCACTGTCGTTATATCATTCAGGCAAAGCACTTAAAAATATCACATAGAATCAGTGTTTTAAAATAATAAAGCGAACAGAATTATTACCTCATCCATTTTATCTTATTTTTTAATTTTTAATCCTTCATTTTTCTTTAGAACTATGATAATGAATAAATAATACAATGCATTATTTTTAATATAAATAATAAATATTTAAATATAATTTAAGATTGTATCGCATTAAACAGTAAGTACCTATGATTTATTTATATAGTAAAAGATGATATATTAAATTTTATTTATCCAAAAACTCAAATCTATTTGCATTTTTTATTTCGGCAATATAAGATATAGTACGACTTAAAACTAAGTCAATTTTTTTTCTCGTTGTTTTATTTAACTCGAATGAGGTTCACTCAATACAAAAGTCTTAATAAAAATGTTGTTTACATCTCTCTTAGATGTTTTATTCATCCTAATTTCTGAAGACCTCTCGTTCCATTAAATTACTTCAGAAATGTAATAGCATGAAAGAAAAAAAGTTTTGGAGGGGAATGCTATTGACAGTGAACTTACAATATGTTTTATTAGTTAGGTTCTTACTAGATTGTTACAAAAGTCTTTGTGCATAGAATCAGTTTTATTTAAATTTCAGTTTATAATCTACACATTAAAATTATTCTTCAAAATATAGGCAGGCCTTCATTGTCAATTACTTTAACCCATCTTTCTCCCAGAACTTGAATTTGGTTGTCCTTGGTTTTCAAGGCGAAAACTCCTCACATCCTTATTTGACATTCCTGTAGCATTTGAAGTATTTTCAAAAAATATGCATATTTTCAAAAAGACCATAGCCAAACTGTGCTGTAAGGAGGGTGGAGTAAGATGCTAAAACCTTCCATTCCTGAGAATTTTTCTTTGAAAGAATGAATGATGGTCAGCATTTTCATGTTGAAGCATCACTTTAATGTGATTGACCAAAGCAGGGGACTCCTCTTTTAAAACTTTATATGCTCTTTCGAGTTGTTCACAGTAAAGCTAAACGTCAGTAGCCCGGCCATCTCGAACCAGACCAAAGTGTAAAACATCCTCATAATTCCACCAAAAACAAAGCATTACCTTTCAGGCTGTTGTTTGCAGAATTGAATCGCCTGAACCAGTGTTATCAGTGAAATTTATAAAATGGAATGAAAGGTGACAGTTGAAAGGAGACAGTTGGTATACATAATTAAATAAAGGATCAGTCAAAGTAAACAACGATATATGCATTGTTTACATCAGTGTTGAACAAGGATTCAAATGGAGACTTTGATGTCAGCAATGAATTAATACACCAAGACTTCTGTAACAACCTAGTAAATGTTACAGTGTTGCCCCTTAAGTCAGTTTACCTGGTGTTGTAATTTAACTCATTTAAAAAAAAAAAAAAGCGTTGTAAAACGTACCCTTATGGAAAATGTGCTCCGGTCTTCTCTACTATTTGTTTGCTGTGTTTTATAAAGCGGAGCAGGTACACAATATTTTTCCATATCTCTTCAATTCTGATGACTACACTCGAAGATGTGACTCACTGCAGGAATAACAGATAGAGCTGAGAAAAATTAGAATAAGAAGAAAACAATGTGGGCGCGTGGCTTCTTCCTAGTAATTGCTCCACAAATTGATACCTCGATGTATGCTCTGCTGGATACAGTGTTCCTAATGGCTCTCATGACAATGTTATTCATCTATTTAATTACGATTATTCATTGATTATCAACTATGAGATGTGTTAATTTAGGTATCGAGTAAAAAAAAAAAAAACTATTTTCTGAAATAATATAATTAATTACTCGTGTACTTGTATTGTAAATTAATGACTATATACTGCACTTTATAACTAATAACCATGGAAATTGAAGTCTAACAACACACTTAGTGACAAAGGCGCTAGATAGAATAGAGTTGAGGAGAGGATCCCGGCCGTATCGATCAAACAAACACAAAATAAAAGAGAGCAGAGGAAGAAAAAAGACAATGGTGCCTTCCTCTTCAACCTTCTCAATAGCATCGTCATGTCAGTCTGGTTCTATTATATACAACAGGCTTCGGTCGTCCTATCGCATCGTCCTTATTGGGAATATCGTTGTCCTTAAGGATAATAGCTGTAAGCGAAATGTAAAATATGCATAGGAAAACTTAGAGAAATTTCTGGATTAGTATAAAAGGCAAATTTAATCATTCACTTCAATGTAGCGTAGGAGGAGATAGTGGTTTCATTGTAAATGAATATTTTTGTAATTACCACAAATCTCAAACTAGAGTAAATCGTCGGTATACAATAAAAAACCTTCTACCTCCAAATTTTCTACTTCAAGAATTTTATGATTTAGATTTAGATAGATAGACGCAAAAACTGTGGCCACGAAACTATGGATGCAGATCATCAGGGAACCAACAGAGCTCTGGACCACTCGTAAGAAGATGTGGAAGACCCTGCTACACAAAAGCTCGTCTATACTGGCCAGTACGTCACAAAATGGCCCAACAACCACGAGTGGACATTGGTTAATAACAACAATAATAATAATAAAAAACCTGTACCACTACAACCCATGAAGGGTCTTGGGTTCAGTACTAGATAAGGACTATACTGTATCTAAGCCACCGGTTGTGCGAGGAGGTGATTTGACCGAGACCACGCTCAAACGCCAGGTTTTTCCCCCAATTAAGGGTATAGAGGCTGGGTGATCCCCAGGAGGGTCTCCCGATCTCACAGGGTCGATCCACGGCTGATAACAGAATAAATAATTACCTGCCACAGCCGGCCTCGAACCCGGGACCGGAAGAATAGCAATACAGTGCCTTATCACTGAGCTACTCCGCTCCTAATAACAATAATAATGATTTAGATTTATTATTTTTTTATCTTTGGTATATCCAGGAAAAACACTTATGTCTATGTTACAGATAATAAATGAGCTGGATGCAACAGGCAGTGGTTTTGGAACAGGAGATACCAGAGATGAAGAAATAATAAATATAAATCAAAACTTCTAAACCAGAAAATCCGTATTTGAGAGATTTTGATAGTAAGCCGACGTTTTTCTGAACTTTTTACAAATACCGTAAAGTGGGGTAACTTTAAGACTGAAAATCTGAATTGCATGATATAATTATTGTTATCCCTTTTCGTTTAGTTTACTATTACAGTATGTCTGTAACACCACTAGAGCCCACTACTATAGTCAGGTCAAGTGGTTGACCTGTCTATAGTAGCCTCTTTGTAAGCTTCTTGACAATAGTTAATAAAGTGGCTGCTGGGTTGACCAAATCTCTATTGCCCAGTCTAATGTTATTATCAGAGAGTATCAAATATATAGTTATACAATTATTAATGTTACCAAAATGACTTTATAATTTGATCCATTCCTATATTCAAACGTTTTGAAGACTGAATTAAAAAAAAATTAAATTTATTCAAAGTACTAAAGTAACTTTGCGGTATCATAGTAAGACGGCTAAAACCCATTTTACGTTAAAACGGTTAATCTGAGAGAAAAATGCCAGAGGAAAAATTGAAGAGCATAACGTTCTCTCCTAGAATATGCTCGTTATTTGATATCTTTAATTTTTTTAAAATTAATTAATTAGCATTTATTTGAAAAATACTGTCCCTACCTGATTGATCGTATTTTTATTAAAAAGGGAGTAAAAAAAAAAAAAGCACGTCAGAATTATGTATCGTGTTCTAGTAACCGACAACTGTTTGGACGCGCGTCAGGCGCGTTCGCGGCGTCAAATTTTCAAATAATAGATACATCCTGAAAGATTAACGTTAAATTAAAAAACGTTAAGTTCAACTTTTTTTACCTTTATTATTTTTATCTTAGACCAACCGTGATCCTGTAAAATGCGTTTGAGCAGTCTTAAGATGAACACCCTGTATTCAGCCAAAGCCTGCCAGATTATAAATATTTTTTAGAACACTTTCGATGGTTTTACAGGTTAGCATCGGCACAAACAATCGATTCAATGGTTTTCAAATTATATAAAAACAGAAAAATATCCTCACTTTCCATTCCTGTTAAACATATCTGAATATATTTAAGGTAACTAAAGTTTATAGCTTCCATCTCGTTTAGGCCAAAAATTAAAAACTTCTGATCAAGGCCATAAAGGAAATATATGTAAAATATGTCCTAATGTTATCCCGGTTTACGGTACTATCTCTAAGCTGCTTAATGTGAGTTTGTGGTTTTCAGTACCGATGATCCCTAAAATGGTGAAAAGTTGACCGGTTGATGATAATCTAATATTTGAGAGAAAAATATATTTGTTTAAAATCTTTTAATAATCTTCTTCTTCTTTATCTTCCTCCTTGTGCTATTAATATTTGCTATTTCCCAATATATTCTGCCCTGTCTGTTCATGTTGGTGCCCAAATAGTGAAAGTTCTCAACCTCTTCGAGAGCCTCACCATTACAATTTACTTCCACTGTTTCCTCCTCATCTTGGGACAGGACCAATATCTTGCTCATAGAATACCTCTAATGGCCATTCCTTTTCGCTGAAGTTCTTCCCCCCATTCCAGTTGGGCTTGCTGCAGTTTTTCTTTCGTATCGCAGATGAGAACCATATCATCTGTTTATAGGAGCGACTGGCTCAGTATCTTCCTCATATCCCACTTAGCTATGACTGTTCGGGTTGTTCTCCTTCTACAATTTTTATGGATTTCATCCATAAATACAGTAAACAAGAGTGGACTGTTCAAGATCTCCTTGCTTAGCTCCTCAAGCAGCGGGAAAAGAAGCGGATCCTGTTCCATTAATCCTTAAAAGTCCATTTGAATTCGTTTACACGGATTTTATGGCAGTGATGAGGTATCTTAGAGCATTTTTCTGTGCAAGAGCATTCTATATTTTTTGACGCGGGACCGAGTCGAAGGCAGTCTTTAGGTCCAAGCTAATATGTGCTCCTGTCTCTAATAATTTGCAGACTATAAATAGTACATCACAATAAAAATAATGTTTTCCCCTTGGCTGTATAGTATGCATTAATGCGGGCTCGCTTACACAAGTGTTAAATAAGCTTCAGAGAGGAAATTTTCAATTACAAACATATTATCATCTAGCTGAAATTTCATAGGTAATTATTCTTTTTAACTCTTAGATCTAGGATTTTATTGCAAGCAAATTGTAATAGGTCAAATATATGATCAATTAGTATTTCACATAGACAGTAAGTCCAACATAAGAAGAGGTTAAAGACGTTACAATCAACAAGCATAACATCTGCGTGAATATAATATTATTTTATTATTTTTAAATAAATAATAAAATGAGATAAATATCACAAATCATTATAAAATCAAGTAGATATAGAATTTAAACAAAAGATGAATTAAAAAATAGGTATAATTGCAAAATCCTTGCCAGCTTGAATGTAAAAAGTTTTTTTGTAGTAATATTATATTAAATTAGATATTGTAAAGAGAGAGAATGTTTTATCACATGCTGCTCACTTTGGGTAGTCTAAGATATATTTTTGAGCATTTGACTCATACAAATAGATTGTGTGTTTTATGGTTAATTTTATTATTTATACTTATTGTTTTAAATTTAGATGAGAAATATTGTTAGTATCATTGTTTTTAAATTTAAATGTTTTTTCAAAACGTGAATAAAAATTACCACTGACATGGACGAAACGGCAGCCCAAAATCAACATAAGCCTAAAGAAAATGATTATATTTTCTTCATCTAATATAATTTAATTATAAACAAATGAAATTACATAAATTATACCTTTTCTAAAACCACTGATTTATTTAAACTATACTACTGCTGATTTATTTAAAAAGTTAACGATTACTTTTTAGTATTAGTCACTTGAAGAAGAAAACAAACATTAAACCATGAAGGGCCTTTTGGATAATTACTTGATAAACGGTTATACAAAAAGTGAGATAGTCAACAGCCCTCAACTTCCAGGTTTTTCTTACAACCTATTGGCCAGCAACCCACTTTACAGAGAGACGCTGGAGGAGCTCCTGCCGGCCCGTGTCTCTCTATTTTGAAAATTCTCAAACTTGGTGACAATATTCATACCTTGGTAGCTTTGATCGCTTCAATAACATTCTCATTGAAAACTGGATAATGTTATTAATTATTAATTATCAAATGTTGGAATTACCGATAAAAGGTTTGAGCGAACATACCCAGTAGCTAGAGACAGACGAGGAATGTTAATGGACTTAGCCATTGTGAGTGGATGGGCCAGGTCCCCAGATTCGCACGTGTCATTTATAATCACATATAGTTCAGGAGCTTATGGGATTCCCCCGTCGTTCAACACCAGTACCTAGGACTCAGGGAGCTCTATAATAAAATATACATAAACTCACTCATATGTTTATGTATATTTTTTTAAAGTTTTAAATCTTCAGGTAAACAAACTTTGAAAAGATTTCTGTACTAGGAGGCAATGTCTATCATATTTATAAATAAATAAATCATAAAACCCTGCAACTTCTTGGTTTAATATTTATCTTTATTTTTATTATTTTTTTTAATACCTAATATTCGTCGGTGATTTAAAATTCTTGCTTAAATCATTTTATATGTTTCTTCGTGTTGATTTATTTTATTTTTTATGTTAGCCTATGTCCTGGATATTTCTTCGCATAGTGTAATATTGTAATACTTTATTATGAGTTATTAATTTTCGTTTGTTGTATATTTTAATAATTAGTTCTTTGGAGAATGATACTCTTTGAAACCTAAAAAAAAAACAATAAAAAAAATAAATAAAAAAAAAAACCTTCGATTCTAAGGTCTTATTTTAGTAAATACAAAATTGAAAATATCAAAATAGAGGAGGTTGGAAGGTTGGAAATAAAATTCCTCCCCTCCCTCCCTCCCTCCCGAAAAAAAAGATCCAAAAAAAGGCATTTCTCTAACATCAACTCAATTCAAGCTCTGACTCAATTCGGAGGCGATGTAGAGGTGTGCAAAACCTTAAAAAAATTAAAAGTTTAAAACCATTTAAACCAACCGAAATTTTGACTGGCATTAACAACCATACACACTGAATTTCAGCTAATTTGATCTAAAGAGGGCCGCGGAAAATGCGACAATATTAATTTTTAAAACATCCTACCATGAAAGGTAAAAAGCAGATGGATGAGGTACTTTCATTTTACCATCTCAATTGGTAACATGTGGAGATATATGTTTCATGTTTGAGAATGGTTATACTCAGTAATAATATTCTCAGGGAACTGTTTGTTCTAGAATACAGATTATTTTGTAATTCTATTTTTATTTCCTTAGTCTAGCAGCATTCGTTTTTTACCTAACTAATCTAAAAAAATGTAGGAACGCTTACAAATCAGAGGCGGTCGGTTAAGACATATGTTTGTAGGTATTGTTTTCCCCTGGAGTCAGTTTCCCCTGCTGATTCTTTCCCTTTCTTCTACCCTGACATGAGTGAAGAAGACACGCCAATAAGAGACAGGTCAGAAGAAGATAATACCATAAATAGCTTATGACAGGTGGACATAGAGTTCCCACAGACAGGTATGATCTCTGTCATCACTCGAACCTACTTCCTAATAGCTTTCCTTGAATAGTCAGTTCCTCTAACGGTACCTTTAAGTTAACAGTTCAGTCTTGGGGTTGTTTTTAGTCAAATCAAATATGTATCAGAATTATTTGGGACAATACAAACAACGAAATACAGATGTATGATTGTGTTTTATACGGTTCTGATTACTCTTGAGTCCAAGAAAGTTATTTTTTTTATGTGAATAGGCCGGTGCGTTTGCTACCGTTGTATAAGGTAGTTATAAAAAAACAATGATAACACAAATGGGGGATGCAGTTAGGCAATACATCTCCAAATATATCGTCTTCCACCAAAATTCAATTACTGCACTTGATATACAAAAGATCAAATAATTTGTTACGGACTGCGTTTTTCATCTACTTTTATTAGTTTCGCAATGTACGAGTATAATTATATAGCTACGCCGTCCCTTCAAATTTCGATCGAACTCTTGTCAATCAATATCTTACGATAGTTTATATAAAATCATTCGTAGTTAAAGTCAGTTTAAATAAGGTTCAAATTTAAAATTATCAGAAATGAACACAGTGTCAGCCCATACTTGCCGAAAATCCAACATGAATAATAAAAATCATATATAGTTATAAAGAGTAGCTGAACAGTCCAGAAGCGATACTTTATTTTTTTAAATAAATTTCTAATGGACTTTCTCAACGTGATGATTAGAATATGCTTATCAAAAATACAAATTGCGTGGAAAAAAAAATAAAAACTTTTCCTGGAAATTGAGAAAATGTAGAAACAACTGATATCGAAAAAAAAAAATTAACAAGAGCCAAAATGGTCCTAGAACGATTTTTCAAAGCGCTATTTGTTTCCGAGGAGTTTCTCAACAACTCTATTTTCATGAATTATGTGTGAAGTTGATTTAATAACTAAAAATGTGCTTGAAAATCGACCTTTTTCTTGCTTCAACTGGTCGGAGCGTGCGAGCGGTGGAGAAGTGACGAAAGTTGGGGTAGCCTCTCTCGATCTCTATCCAGCAATAGAAATCCGATCTTCAGAGTGGCTTCCCCCACCCCTTGTCACTTCTCCTACGCTCTCTCATCACTAGCGGCCGAAGCAATAAAAATCCCGATGTTCAAACGCGTTTTTTATCATCTTATATATTTAATAGAGAAATAGTCGTCGATTGTGTGCAATCGCTGATGATGAACACTGCTCGTTGTCCGTCATCAAGCTCAAATAGTTTAGTTGTCCATTGAGAAGTCCGTCTCTCTATCTCCAACAATATTGAAAAAATACCTATTTCATAATGTTTTAAGTATTCCCAACTTTTTGTAGCTATTTCATTTATGTATCACGTGTAAGTTCATGATCATATGAAATAAAATATAAATTGCAAATACTTGAAAACTAAAATATATTTTAACTCAAAAAGTTTTCGTCGGACCCTCAAGAAATTTATACAGAACCACCCCTAAGGTTCTGTATAAATTACCATCCCTTTGATTACAAAAAGAATCGTATGATCGGTTTACGAATAGCGAAGTTATGTGTTAGCCTACATTAAAGAAAAGTGCTTAACGGATCCTGATACAATTTATATGGGACCACCTTAGGGGTGCTGTTTTGATTTTTTTAAAATAATAGAAATCGGTTCTAGAATGGTGAAGTCATGTGTGGATATACATAGAATTTTAAGTCAAACTGATAACCTCCTTTTTTGTTTTTAAGTCGATTAATTATCTGAATCGGAGCAGTATTAGAAGTGTACCTTATAAGGACTACAAGACTAGCACTTATATGGAAAGTCGAGTGTGTCCGAAAGCAGACAGTTCCTACCGAACCTACGCCTTCATACTGTTCTCTACAATATGCACTGTAATAATGTAATGTAGGTAATATGAAATAAATAGAAATTATTAACTTAATATACTCATATATTCTTTAATGGAAACTTAATGAAAACTTTTTAATAATTTATTTTCAGCTTGAAAAACTAAAAATAAATAGTGCACAGAATGGTCAAACTCCAATTGTTCAGAAAAATATTTAATTGCACATTTCAGAGACATGAAGTAAAGAAGTACTTGCTAATATTTCAAGTAGGGTTTTAGTGAACTCTTTAAAATTATTTTTTTAAATGGATTATTATTAGAGGGTCGTAAGGGAAGGTTGTGTGATGCACACACCGCACTAAATTTTAAAGTTGTCCTTTTTCGAAGGACCAGGCATTCACATAGACTACTGAACCATTTTTGACAAAACTATAAGCATGCGTTTTTTTGACCAGTCTTAACGAACTTCATGGCTGTCGAATGACTGTTTATTCTAGCATTAATCACCAGACTTTAAAAATTCTATTGAGAATTCAAAATAGCAGTTACATTTATTTGATAAAAAAAATAATTAAATTACTTATTAAAATATATTGCTTAATATTTTATTTTAATAAGGAGATAATATACAATTTTTTGTGTAAACAATCACAACAGACTAGAAATTGATTAATTTACAAATATCTAAAAATGACATTCGAATTTTTCATGGTATAATTAATTCTCATAAATTTCTATTCTGATATCTGCAGATGGAGAGGACCAATGAATATAGAAATTAGCAAAGTGGGATTAGAGAGTTGTAGAATATGTAACACAGCATGGAGGGAAGTCATTAGGGTTATGACTTGTACTTCGTTTGAGTAATCATGTGATGTACAGCCTTCGTAGGGGTTGGCATGCTCATTAACTAATGAGTTTGTTTATCACGTTTCAAAATATACATCTAAGAGGGAGGGAGGGGATCAGAATAAAGAAACAATAAGTATCGTAGAGGAAATAATTTTAGAAGTTTTCTAGAAATAAACTTTTTTCTGAAAACTTAAAAAAAGAGAATTATTTTTTAAATGTTATATTTGAATTGTTTTACTGTATTAATTATACAATGGTTTGTGATAACATGAATAAAATAAACGAAATGACATTCATGATTTCTTTATTATATATCTTTTTTTTAAATTTAGGCTCCATAATCTCCATCAAACACTACCGATTTTAACAATTCAGGTATTTTCTTTTGTGAATTAAGAATAAAAATAAAAATTATAAAATTATTTAATATGTTAATCTAAATAGATGCTCTATAGTTAGACTAATTCTTCAAAAAATATAAACATTTGTATATATATTATTTTGTGAACTATGTCTCCCATATATATTTATTCTCATCATTCACATTTTGCATATACGCTTCGAGGTAGCTTTCCTCATCCTCGGGATCATTTAAGTTGAATTTTTCGATCTTCTAAACTGTATATATAATATTCCATACATTTCATATTCATATTTTTTTTCTAAATATTTTATCATTATAATAGTGATAAATAATATATAATATAATATAATAGAAATAAATAATCGAAATTTAATTAATATGGACAAAGAATAATTACAAAAATTTGGATATGAAATACACGACTATGAGGGAAAAATTAATCAATATTATATGCAAAGTTCAGAAAATGAAAAAAGTACTCAAGTTAGACAATCCTTAGGAAAGCTATCTCGAAACATTGATGTAAACTTTGAATGATAAAAATAAATATATAATGAAGATATAGCTCACAAAATAATTTTATAGAATATTAAATCTTCCCAAGTCATTAAAACTATTATCAATATTCCTTTTTGTCATTTAATATTATAGTAATCCTTTAGAATAAAATAATTTCGAGCAAAAGCAGAGTACGTAAGTTGAATGCCTTTGATTTCTTGAATCATTAATTAATCGCCTAATTTTGCAGCGATTTCATCATAGAAGACTAAAAGCTATTAATTTAGAGAACAGAAATAATCAGTTTATAATCTACACTAATAATGAAATAAAAATATCTGATATGGACAATACTTCCTTGTACGCCTATTAAACTATAAATCGGTGGCTCAAAAAGTGATCTTGAATTTGGTTACTAGTTTCCGAAGATTGCAGTATCTCAAAAACGACACTCGGCGTCGCGACATCCATCTATTGACACACATACACACAAAAACACTCATGCTTCTGGAGGTTTCATTTCGTTATTATATGTCATTTTTCTTCAGTAGGTAACTAGTTTCCAAGAGATTTCTTAACAACATTAAACTGTCAATATCACTAGATAAAGCATTGGAAATCGACGATTTCGTCATTTAACGAGCGCGGAATAGCCCACTTAACTAATATCTTATTCTCCTGCTGCAGACTTGTTGATCTCACAAATGAGGAGGAAAACCAGTTATTTACACTCAATTTTAATATAATTTTTGATGGAAATCAATTATGACCTTCGAATAAAGTACCACTTCCGGTGATCAAGCAGTGACCAAAAAGGGAGGTTCACAATTAGATTTTACAACAATCTTAAATACAAAATTTCAACATTCTACGGCTAACCATTTTTGAGTTATGCGAAATACGAACTACGTACGTACGTACAGACGCCACGACGAAACTAGTCAAAATGGATTCATGGATGGTCAAAATGGATATTTCCGTTGAAATCTGAAAACCTAAAATTTTCGCGATTACAATACTTCTTTTACTTCGTACAAGGAAGTAAAAATATATGTAATAATAAAATTTAAATTAAAAAAAAATGTGTATCTTAAATATTTATTTTTTTCGAATGCAAACCATTTTCCCATCAACTTTGAGTTCATCAACATTTGAGAACAAGAAATTGTAAAAAAATGATTTTTTTTTTAAATAAAAATAAACTTAGTGAGTAGTATAAGTCGCTAATTTTATGAATTACCTCAATTACGATTTGTATGATGAGTACAGTGTTATATTAAAATGCATTATAGCTTAGGACGTTATAAAATAAATTAAACTCACTATAAAATTTAATAATTAAATATAATCTAGTAGCTAGCATATGTTTTTCTTAATAATTGCTATTTATGCAAAATATTAAACATGCAAGTAATAATGCCAGTGAGTAAAAATATATAACAAAGTTTATACAATATATAGTAATAGAGGAGAAGATTACTTAAAGATAGTATAGAGAATGAGGCGGTTTGGAAAAGAGGACAAGGTAAAGAGAGATTTATGGTGCGGTGTAGGTACTAACTGTAATGGGAAAGGGTTGCTAAGGGGGTGACCGGTCCCTGGGGATATCCCATATCCCACGGGTACTCCACACCCACTCAGCTCCTATGTGGTGCTGCCTTTAGCTCTGCCTTTATATATCTAGGGTCCGCTGACTTTGGGGGAGGTAAAGGGCTATCATCAGTGGTCATCATATCATCTGATCTTTATCTCATTTTACCTTCCATCAAAAAGTTCTTAGTCGTACAAATTAAGATTGAAAAAAATACATTATCTGATAAAATATCCAATCAATAGAACGCCAAAAAAACAAAAAACAATAACATATAAACCGATGTAATTCGTGACAGGTGAAATACCTATCATACCTAATACAATAACATATATAATTGATCAATGTGCAATCTCAAACTATGGCAGGTCCCAAGCTGAACCAAACGTTAAACGTGCAAAAGAGGTTTACAGAAGCTTAGCAAACTGATCCATGCTCACTAGAACTTTTTTTTAAGTTCGCTTTATGAAGATTAACCAAAATGTATAAATGCCTGTGCCCCACAAGGTTTTGGAAGACTAAGTCGGACGTGGAGAGATTATGGTCGCAGATTTTTTTTCGTATAAGGCGCCAGAGAACCTGATGCACACGCCACTATTCTGGCTGTTCGAACTTTTGTGTTTATTTTATTAAGAGAAAATTAAAAATATAAAGTTAATAACTATAAATATGTAATTTATATAAAAACACAAATATGTGGGTGCAACATTAGCGCTTATGTGGCACTTCCCGCAAGAACTGGATCGGATTCAAACTCAGACAAGTCAAGCAAAACTACCTCCTTTACACATTTGATTTGCCAAGGATTGACAAAGGTGTAAACGCACCTTAAAAGTGCACATCTATTACGGGTGTGCAAATGTTAGCAATCGTCACAAACTAAATTAGATCCCATATTTTTTATTCCATAATCTACGTTAAACTTGATGAAGAATCGACACCTTGCTCGATTTTTAAAAATTTATATATATATATATATATATATATATATATATATGTTCATATATATAAGAAATAGAATAGTTAAGAAATAGTTAAGCCATTAAACAGATGCATTTATATATATTATATATATAAGTATGTTTAATGGCTTATCTATTTCTTTAAAGAAAAAAACATACACAAAAAAAATTACTGTTATAGTATATATTACCTATATTCTAACAGTAAATATGAAAAATTGCATTTATTTCTATATTTCGAAATTTCTGCATATCCAACAATTTAAAAGAACTTTGAACTTCAAATATACTTTTTATTTTGACTGAAGGAGCATGATAGCCAAGGTTGAAATGATTTATTTTTTTAAATCATCTAAATTGGACCAGTATTACGGCGTATTGGACTTTGTACCCATTTTTAGTTTTGAACGTATTTTTAAAAGTACTCTCTCCATGGTAACCAGTGAATTTTATTTTATTTTTCGTAAAGCTCGAAAACTATGAATCTACAATATTCAAAATACCCATTTTAAAGATAATTAAATTTGTCAACATAGCTTAACTTATTTTTTTTTTTTTTTAAATTGGCCAATATTAGTGAAGATACAGCAAACAATTTTTGTATTTGAATCAATTCTGTAAGGGAAAGTAATATGAGAGAACATCATTTTTTTTAAGTCTATTTACTTTCTCTATCTGGTTTTTCCGAGGAAATCAAAATCATCATCACGCATCAACTGAAGTGCTTTCTTCACCAAACCCTTTTTTTACGATTCACCACCTCTACCTCTCGATATAGGCGACCAACAGAACCCAATGAGAGCCGATCAGCTGGGAACACAAGGACCCCCCTCCTTCCAGAATGGGGCACTACCCCCCAGAGCGGAGTGCCATTAATCCAGAGCCGCGGACACAAGCAATCAATAGGAGTCGGCGGTGTTAATCAAATGGTAATTCCAGGCTCCTCTCCCAGGTGCCTCCACCGTCCATCAATTAGATCGCGTGCCGCCGGGCTCATCTGTCATTGGCCACGCTATCCCCACCTCTCCGTATTAATTTAATACCTTTCCCGTCCCATTTTTGCACCCACTTGTACTTTATTTATTTTTAATTTGAACTAAACACAATCATAAAATATATCTAAAATGTTTTTTACGGCTAGTTGTAAATACTTTCTTCAAATTTAATGGATTGTAGTTGAAACTACTAGAGAAAGATACTTAATTTATCTAAAAAAATCATAAGGAAAAAAATAAAATAATTATGAGTTATCATATTATTATATTTTAAAGAAAAATAAACCCTTTTAAACTTCCTACCTTTCTTTTGCTTATTATTAATTACATTAGGGAACGTTTAGGATTCATTTTGCCCATTTTCAATCCTATCATCATCATTTGGTAAAATGTAATCATATTCCACAATGTCATTAATTAAAAAAAAAATTAAAACTATTTATTTTTTCCTTAAGAACTTCTTAATAGTCACACCATTTAGTCTATCTTAATATGAGTACATCTGAAAATGCAGTGCTTTTGAAATATGACTTTGTGGAATACGAATAAATACCATCAAATGAAGAGGACATGCTTCAAAATGGGCCTGAAAGAAAAAAAGGAAGTTTAAAAGGGTTTATTTTTCCTGGAAAATATAATAATTTTCACTCCCTTTTGTTTAAGATATTAGTTTAATATAAACAAATTTGTTTGAATTTAGGATATTATACAATAGTCTTTAATAAGGCTATTGTGATTAATTTTTATCTTCTGTTGATACGTTTTGTAAAAATTTGTTCATGAGTCACTGCTTCAGTAGAGCATTAAAATGTTGTTCCCGTTGGAAAGAGAGGGAATGGGATGGATAGGGCTGCCTCTCTAACTTACTCACTGAAAATAAAAAATAACGTGTGATGTGATCGCTCAGTCAAAGTGATTCATTTAATCAAGCGACAATTTTTTTTTTTTTTTCTGATTGCTTATTTTAGTAATGAGAGCTGAGCACTTTGAATTAGTTCATGAGTTGTACGCGCATCACTAAATGGCGCGTTATCGTACACCTTTTATAGACATCAGTACCGGAAAACGTAGTCGTTCTGATGATGACTAAGCAATAGAGCTGGAATGCTGTTGCAGACTATGCATCGCAAATTGGTAGAAAGCTCAGAGCTCAGGAGAGAGGAAGGAGAAGCCAGACCGAGGCTTAATAAGGTGGCCAACGAAGAAGTAAGCGCACTGCCACCCTCTCCGTGACGTAATGCCTGACAGCAGTTCCGCGGGTTAATAATGATGAACAGGGAAGTGGTTTTTTTTAGTGAGGAAGAATCTCACAATTTATTGTTACCATATTAATTTCAGATAGCTTCCATTTCGCAAAAAATAATATATTTATAGAAAGAAAGAGTAAGAATAAGAAATTTTAGAGATCTATAACTACTAATTTTGGGTGCATGGTTGCCATTCAGTTGGACGTTCATCAGGTTAAGTTATTGCTCAAGGAACCAATGCAACCTTATAATTAGGCATTCATGATTTTTTAAATTTTTCCAGTGTTCATATTATTTATATAATTTTAATCATGAGGATTATCTCTTTATAAAATATTAGTCGTATTTTCTCCGATTAAAATAAAGGATAATATTGCACTGGGTGGAAGGTGGAAGGTGAGAGACGGGACTGCATGTTCTGTCCGTTTTATAACCCCAGAGCACGATTATGGAAGTTTTGGAGATGTCTGATATATATTATTTTTTATTTTTTTTCTCGCTACACTTGAGCTCCTTCCAGTGGCCCCCTTTGGGTCAAATAAGCTGAAATTCGATATGTAGAATTTTCTTCCAGGAAGAACGCGTTTTATTGGATTTCTCCTTATAAAACAAGAGAAGTTCCATCTAAATCGGATCAGTATTAGCAAATATATGGCTATTTCAACTCCAGCGGTCCTCATTGGGTCAAATGAGTTGAAATTCGGTATGTAGGGTTTTCTATATCGGAGAAGCAAAACGACATAATATGTCAGGAAACTACCTTTTTGGGTGTCTCAACTTTTTTCTCATTCCCTCGCTTTTTTAATATTTTTTAGTTTAGTGAAAATACGACTTTAGTGACAGAGCTCTGCTGCTCACGGATCTTTTTTTTTTAAAGATGTTGGATGTTGGAACTAGTGCTAAATGATGCCTTAAGGTTGATTTAATTAAATTCATGATATATTAAGGACACGTCTTCCTATGTCTCACATTATTTCTAATGAAATAAAAATTATTGTAATTATTTTCATTTTTAGATAACATTTCATTAATCTGATTCAGTTCAGCTATATAAAGAGAAAAATATTAGAATCCTGCCTATAAGAATTGAATTTCATTTTGTGGAGGATCAAGAGAATACATTTCGACCTTCACACATCGGCTAGAAAAGGTTGGTAACCTGTAGAATAACCTATTTTTTCTGCCATAATCGGAGTATATATTCCGGATTCTTGAAATCTCAAAACTATAGTATTTCACCAAGGCGTCCTGGGGGAGATATGCAGGGAAGCAGAGGATCATTTTTCGGAAGCACTCAGGAGGTAGGTAATCTTTCACAATGCTGCTAAGAGATGAAGTTTAATGACGACTGGGATCCTGAGCAGTCCATCAGTTACCGCTGTAGTTGAGCCGTGTACTTCACACCTGATACTCTGTTGTCGAATTTACTTAGACTTCACATGTGTTGTCTGTCATTATCACCTGGCAATCAAAATAAGTAAATCAAGGGTGTGAAATACATTTAAATTCTGAACATATTTATGTATCACACATAAAGAAAAATAAATCAGTACCTATCAACCCATTTTTCGGCTTAGATTCAATACAGTTAATGAAGTATCAGCAGTTATACAAAGGAGGTGATACCCACACTCAAATGCCAGGTTTTCCCAATGCCATTGAAGTGTCAACTACTCACTTTATAGTCCAGGCAGTACAGGCCAAAATATCGGGTGTAGGCTAAATAATTGTCAAAAAGCTGGAAACAGTTTTAATCTCTTAATTTTCATGTAAAAACAGGATATCGGATTTTGCACAAAATTTCTGCTTGTGCTGAATGAGGGGTGTCCCAAAACCTAGAAATTTTCGAACTTTTTTTTGTTTTTTCTATTATAATTCCTAAACGGTGCACAATAAATAAAAAAAAACATTAAATTCTGCTTCAAACGAGTACCACCGTAATACCATAATAATTTAACCAAATTATTAACCTCTTAACCAAGAGGTGTGGTCGAAAACCACGGTCATAACAGTGATTTTTCCAATTTTGTTAAAAACTAAGAAAGATTAATGTACATGATTTTGTAACTTGGAAATGATTACTCTAAGAGAAAAACTCAAAAGATAAATTTTGTGGAGCGTCAAATTTCGCGTCCGCTGAGTATCAAACTTTTAAATTCGGTCAGGTACACATCTCGAAATTGATAATCTCCCGATCTTCGGTAATTGGCTTTTATACAGAATAGGCGTCCCCAAGTAGGCTCTGTCTCATTTTTTTTATTGAACGTTTAACTTTCTTTTCAATTCCAGTTAAGGCAAACAGGACGGGTAATTCTTAGAGATTATCAACCTATTCTAACCAGAGTGGGAACGTCAAGATTCATTACGTGGGGACGCCACTAAATAAATTTCAACCCACCTAGGTTTCGAGCATTCGCCTCACCAGACTCGCTTGAGAAGGTGGCGCCTTTACACTCTCGGCCACCATGGCCTCCAATAGGGTCTATCTTTTTTTTTTTATTGGGGTTTAACTCCCTTCTTGTCATTTTAAGGCAAATAAGACGGGTTATTCATTGAGGTTACCAATCTATTCTAACCAGAGTGGGAAGGTCCAGATTCATAACTTGGGTACGCCACGAAATAAATTTCAACCCGCCCGGACCGGATTCGAACCGGCGCCGCAGTAGACTCGAGGTTGTTAAGGGAACGCCTTCGTTTCCTCACTCTCCGCTTATATATACATAAATTGAAATGTTAATGTGATAAATCACAGTGCGTGTCGATTAAGTCAATTTGAACTGAAAAAGTATGAATTATATGTATGATTTAACTTATAAATACACACACTCACACAGATATATATATATATATATATATATATATATATATATATATATATATATATATATATATATATATATATATATACATATAAAATTATATAACATCTAAAAATATATAACGAAATAATCTAGGATGGATAGATAAATTACATTAACTCGGACGGGAGGAAGCTCGGACCGGAGCAGACGGACGAGCACAAACAGAACCGCTCCACCCCGCTGGGTCAGTATTAATTGTCAGTCGCCATGTTCCTCAAGGGTGGGCCTATTTTTCTTGTTCTGCTTTGTTTTTGTATCGCCGGGCCCTTCGACCGCTAATGGCAGCCTGGGGTCCGAGCAATCTGTTCTGGGAGTAGGGGGTGTGGTCATAGTCGTCTGGGGAACAGAGCATAATGTACGGTATTTTTTTTTTAAATATTACTTAATCGATGGATTTTGTTTAACATTAATAATTCTATACTGTGTAATTAAGATATTTATAGAGGTCTCCAATTATCATTTCTCCATTTCGAACAACTGCAAAACCTCGTTTATTCTGATCTGTGGTTTAAATAATTAGATTTTTTTTTTTATTTAATGCTCTCATTAGGTGATAATATTGAACAATAATAGGGTTGACTCACCAAGCTATAAATAGTTTTAATCGTAATAAATCTGCTTAGTTAAGGATTTTGTTTTGCTTATTACCCATATTAACCGAATTATCCGGTTTTCGATCATTCGGACTCCTTTTGGTCCTAGTTACTCCGGATAAACGAGGTTTTACTGTACTACATTATTTCAGATCATAGAAAACAAAATACATATGATAATTAAGAATTTCGAGAAAATATTATTTTTAACAAATCCGTTTTTAATTAAATACGAAAAATTTTGAAAAAAAGAGGGTTTTTTTTATGGCAATTCATCAAAAACTGCATTGGAATTATAAGATAGAATATATCATAGCACATAATACAGTTTTCGATGCTAATATTATTGAATTCACAGAGTTATACTTCTTGGGCAAAAATTGTGGTTACAATTTATTTTATAATTTTGAGCTGCGTAAAATATGCTTAAAAAAAAAATGAAAATTTACGCATTACTTATTTTAATTTGAGGAATGTGATTGTATATACACATAGATGGTTCATTTATTTTCGAGATAAGAATTCTATAGTAGTAAAATAACAATAAATACTAGATAACAAACGAGAATTACGTACATACGTAATTTATTTACGTAATAATACGTAAATATATATAATACAAAATTAGGCAAATTTTATTATAAGTTTCATCATTGAACCTGGTGGATAATATATAATTATGATGCATATTTACTAGTTATGAATTGTTGCCAAAACCGCTTACTTCAATTATTTCAGTAATAATTTTTATTTTATTTTCAACTAGTTCTAATACCAGAAATAACTGATAAAAGGCATTTGATTCAAATCCGTCTAGATTCATTAAAAAACATTGCTAAATGATTCTATTTTTTTTTTCAAAAACAGTTCCATCAAAGTTTCACCGCTTATTTCTAACCTGATGACCAACTTGGTCATCAAACGAGTTTTTTTCAAATTAAATCACCAGAAAAGTGTTTACCAGATGAATCCAAAATAAAAGTATAATTAATGGATTGAAAAAAAAATGTAAAAATAATAAATACTTGTTTAGTCATTTAACAGAAAAATGATTTAATTTCCTCGGTGATTTTTTTCCACCCTCAAAATGTTCCGGTGAATGGATTTAACAGGTTTTTGAAACTAAAAGCTAATACGTATATAATATACAACAACATTACATTAATGTGCGACAACTATATTAAAAATATAAGTAAGTTAAAGAAGTAGAAAACTTTACGAATATGTATATTGACTTTATTTATTGCTGATATTTTTCTGGTGGATTAAGATTTATAAGGAAATAAGAACCGCTTAAACATTCTAATCCTGGGATATAGTCTTCAAAAAAAGATTTGAGTTTAGGCTATGAAATCAATAAATAAGGAAGGAAGGATTGATATTGGTTATATTATCTACCTATATATAATGAATTTGTCTGTATAGTTATTTCCATAGTGTATCTTGATGGAAATACGCCATAAGATTATTAGTTGTTAGTTTTTTTCTTCCATAGCTCTAAATTGAGGGAGATCATTAACAAGCGAAGCAAAACTCACTAACATTTAAAAATAACAAACTTTATATATATATATATATATATATATATATATATATATATATATATATATATTTGATGGTCTCTTTGCATTGTATTGGTCTCTATGAATTGTGCACCTATATGATGTGTTTGAACGAATCCAACATTACGCATGCCTGAAATTGATGATATGATAAAAGTGTTTTCGTTAAAGTGTTTTAAACCAATTATCCTCAGATAAACGTGCTCTAAATTCAAGATATATGATTGTTTATGTTGCATTTTTATTCTCTTATAAAATTTGTTATTTTTAAATGTTAGTGAGTTTTGTTAATAATCTCTCTCAATATAGAGCTATGGAAGAAAAAAACTAGCAACTACATCAAGATACACAATGGAAATAACTATACAGACAAATTCATTATATAGTTACAATAGTTAATTCATTATATATTAATATTAGTTTGAAGAATAATATTAATTTAAATATATATTTATAATGAAAACAGAACAATTGTTGAATAAATATATTAAAGTAAATATAATGTTCTACAGTAAAATGAACACGTTAAGAGGGTAGATAAAGAGCGGATGACGGGCGAGGCTAAAGAGAGAGCAAATAAGTAAGAAGAGATGGGACTGAGGAGAATCCCCGGAGAGTGGAGGACCCCTGTTGACAATGGACGAACAGGATTACAGTTTAATACATCTCAGAGGGAGGATCTTGGGGGTTCGCTCCCCTCATCCATAATTCTTCAACCACCGCCGGGCTAAACAATTTACTGGATGGCTCTTCTGGGCTAGGCTTATAGGATGGACAACTGCTGTCAGAAATAATTAATCAATAAAATAATAAGTTAATTTATAAAATTTTATTACTTAAAAAATAAATGAACGAATTATAAAAAGAAATAAAAAAAATATAGTTATTTAATTATATAGTTATATATATAGTTATTTTATATAGTTAGTTATTATATAGTTATTTAATTAAGAAATGAGAACTTTTAAAACACTAATATCTACTTTACATATCTGAGTAATATTTCATATATCTATTTTCTATTTACTTTTTCTTTTTTTAATCAATGTTACTCATATTTTTTCTTTTCATATAATTTTATTTTCGTTAAAAATTTATTTTTATATTTAATTCATATTAGAATTCCATTAGTATCTTTGTTTCAATTGTTAATATTCATATAATTGTTGTAATATTTACATATATAATTGTTAATATTCACATTCAATCAAATCTTAAAATTGAATACTGCATAAAAAGTTGTTATATCCTATTCCTCAACCTCGTTCCATTTTCCTGCTATTCCACTCCTCCACACCCACAGTTTTGACTAATATCCTGAATTCCTGTCACGTTAATGCACAATCCCTAATTGCCCACTATGATGAATTTCAACAATATTTCCTTGATAATTTTTATCACATAATAGCTGTATCAGAAACCTGGCTAAAACCTTATATCCCTTCCTCCCAAGTATCCCTTCCTAATTACTCTTTCCTACGACATGATAGACCTGATCGCACGGGAGGTGGTGTCGGGCTATATGTTCACGACAGCCTTAAGGCCAAAATTCTACTTCTATCCATTTCTCCTTCCTTTCCTCACCTAGAATACATGTTTGTCGAAATTTCAAGCATCTCTTCTCCTCTGTTATATGCCATTGTTTACCGACCTCCTCGTGTCCCATTCGACACCTTCGAGTCCTCCCTTGTCCAACTAGTTTCTACCTATTCCAATATCATTATCTCTGGTGATTTTAACATTAATATGCTATCAGAATCCAGTGATAAATCCTATCTTACGGACCTAATGTTTTCCCTCAATCTTTACCTCGTTCCCTATTCTCCTACCCACCACACACAATTTTCTGATACCTGGTTAGACCTTCACATTTCTGATTCTTCCATGAAAATCCTCTCTTCTTCCCAGCATCCTGTTCCTTTTCTTTCATCACACGATCTTATCCAGATTTTATACGACCTACCCGTCAAATCCTTTACTCCAAAAGTTGTTTCATATCGTAGTTTAGACCTCCTTTCATATGAATCCCTTCAACCTGACCTGGATACTTTTCGCTGGGACATCATATATTCCTATAATTCTATAGAGCCCATGGTTTCCACCCTTACCTCAAACCTACAATCCGTCTTAGACATTCATGCTCCCCTTAAAACCCGAACCTTACGCCGTCCTACTGCTCCTTGGCTAACCCCAGAAATAAAGCTAATGATAAGAAGAAGAGAAGCAGCAAGACGCAAATTTCGTCGCACTCGTTTTTCAGCTGATTTTGCGTCTTTCAAACAGCTTCGTAACGAAACCCAATCCGCAGTCCGACGTGCCAAATCCCTCTATATCCATTCTGCCCTTTCTAATGCTCCTGATTCCAAATCCAAATGGAAAATCCTTCAAAAACTATCCGTACCAGAATCCAATAACCTGAGTTCTTTCCCAGTTACCCCAGATGTTCTCAATGACCATTTCTTATCCTCTGCTTCTATCCCTTCACCTACTGCTGATATTGAACCTCATAGCTTCAACCCAGAAAACTTCTTTTTCTCCCACGTGTCATATGACGAATTACTTTCCACTATCCTAAAATCCCACACCAATGATTATGGTCCTGACGATATCCCAGTAAAGCTAATAAAATCCTGCCTCCCCATCCTTATACCCCATCTCTATCATATTTACAACTTTTCTCTACAAAATTCCATATTCCCCTCTTCTTGGAAAATTGCTCTAGTCCGACCATTAAATAAAATTACAAATCCCGCCTCACCCCATGATTTCCGTCCTATTTCTCTCCTCTCTAACCTCTCAAAACCACTGGAGCGCCTTGTACAAATTCAACTTTCAAACTTCCTAGAAGAACGTTCCCTTATTAACCCTCTCCAATCTGGCTTTCGACCTTGTTACTCAACACAGTCCGCTCTCCTGAAAATAACCCACGACCTCCAAACCGCCATTGAACACCAAAACCTAACTATCCTCATCCTTTTAGATTTCTCCAAAGCTTTTGACACAGTTGACCATAACATCCTCCTTAACAAATTACAAAGTCTACCTTTATCCAACAGTGTTTTACGCTGGTTCCAATCCTTCCTCTCAGATCGGTCGCAGTATGTAGTCGTTCCAGGACAACCTCCATCCAAGACACGATCCCTCTCCTCTGGTGTCCCTCAGGGCTCCTCATTGTCTCCTACTCTGTTTGCTATTTATATTAATGACCTTCCCCTTCTTATCCGTCACTCCCAATACCATATCTATGCAGACGATTTCCAAATATACCTGTCCTTCCCGCCTTCCGAACTATTATTAGCCACCAAAAGACTTCAAGAGGACTTGAATCGAATAAGTCACTGGGCTGTTGCCAACAAGCTGAAGTTGAATACAGAGAAGACAAAGGCAATTGTAATAGGTTCCCATCACCTCCTTAAAACTGTTCCTCATATCCCAAACTTGTTCCTAAATAATAATCCCATTAAATTCTATCCAACCATAAAAAACCTTGGAATCACCTTTGACCAAACTCTTTCCTGGAAAGATCATGTTTCCGATATTTTCCGTCGTACCTTTTACACTTTAAAGCGACTAAATTACCTCCGTCACCTATTTCCACTTGAGATCCGTAGACTCCTAGTTACTTCCTTAATAATCCCCCACTTTGATTACTGTTGTGCGGTGTACGGAGGCGTCTCTGGGGACCTCGAGGCAAAAATAAAACGTTTGATAAATTGCTTTGTACGATTCATCTTCGGGATCCCGAGGGACGCCTCTGTCTCCCGATATTACGAAGAGTTGAAGTGGCTTTATCCTTCCTACCGTCGTAAGTATATCCTTGCATCTTTCCTCTACCAAGTTATCCAATCCCACCGTCCATCCTATATTTTCGATCTCCTCCAATTCAAATCCTCTGTTCATTCTCGTCATACCCGTTCTCGGCCTTCAGATTTATATACAGCGGCCCACCGATCCGCAGCTTTCGACAGATCTTTTCTTGTCCGATCCTCATCCTTATGGAATTCCATTCCTCCTTCCATTCGTAGCTCCAATACTCTTATCACCTTCAAATCCCGCTTGTTCAATCACTTATTTTCTATCCAGTTCCAAAAAACATTGTAAATAGATTTTCTATTATGTCAATCAACATTTGTGAATATGTTCCTTCATTTATAATTTTGTCATATCTTATTAACATACGAATTTCGTGTGTTTTTTGTTTTAAGACATAATCAATTAGAGTATTAATACCTATTTAATATGCTAGTAGTTATTGCATTATGACTTGTTATAATTTTCATTTGTATTTATTTATCGACTATTCTTTATTTTTATTTATTTTTTTATTTTTAATTATCTGTTAACGCATATGTTCCTATATCAACTACTCTAAGGCTCTAAAGCCCACCTATCATTGCCTGTAATTGTTATTCTAAAGGGATTTGTCCCAGAATAAATAAAGAGTTTATTATTATTATTATTATTATTATATCATATATCATATCAGATACAATATCATCCATCGTCCCATTCATTATATTTTAAATTTGAAAAAATGTAATGACGAAATTCAAATATATTTATATACTGTATTATAATTTATTTGATAATATATTACATTATTATAATAAAATAAAATATATAATATTATTTTTATTAATATTTTTTTATGAATCTAAAGTTTTTTTTAATATGTACATGTATTAATTTTGGTACTAATTTAATTATTTTTTCGATCGTTCTCCGAAGCAGTAACCTTACACAGAAGGAGTTAATTACAAAATGTATGATACCTGCAGAAAATAAATAAACAATTAAATCATAATTAATTAGAAAATGAGTTTTAAAAATATGAAATTATATACGTACGAGTATATTTAGAACATTGAGAAAAAACAACAAATAATTAATTTTAAAAAATACATTGAAATAAAAAACAATTAATAATTGAACTATTAATAATCCTGAAAGTTTTGTATATTTCCATAGTGGTCAGTTCAATGTTCTCACTTCAGTGGTAAATGCTTAATGGATGAGATAATCTGTGTGATGATCTGATTAATTAATTAAAACTAGGAAATCAACTGCGGATCTTTGATCAATAACAAAATATTTTTAAACAATAAACTTTATTCAGCTTGATAGAGTTAATAGTTTGCAGCATTTTAAATACAACGGATTAAAAAAAAAAAAAATCAACTGCGTACAAAATCTGAAGCTTATGTAAACACCGAAGAAGCGCATGATGATGGCGCGTTGATCCAATAAAGCACGCGAACAGCCGAGACTAACATGATATTAACATCCATAAAAAGCTATAATAAATCACTTGGGAGGCATTATCTAAGAGGCAAGAGAACAAACAGAGAAGACCTTCCACTTCTTCAGCTGGTAAGAAGCTGTTCTTGGACGATAAGCTAGCTCCATAACTTAGCCCTCTTTGCTACTACATCACATAATGGCGGATAATTAGTCTCGTGGCTTCTTAATGGTGATTAATATGAAATATGGTTCCCTTCTCTCGGAAAATCTGGCTTGTTCATCATTTCCTCATCAATGTAGGACCAGTGTTCTAGAACAGATGATTTTCTCTAAAGAAATTGGTAATTTAATAGTGGTACAAAGTATGCGAGTTTATAGGATATCTAAAATATACATTTTTTTTTAATTATTGAGTTTTTTTTAATTATATAAGTAAATTTACATACGTACTGTTATCAAGTGAGAATGGCTTGTGAAGAAACTACCCATGATAATGTGAACATAAGTGAAGCCTTACAGATTTTTTCACACCAAAAATGATGGTAGGTTTGAATTCAGCACATTAAAAAACCTTTATGTTGAAAAAATTATCGAAAGTTTTTGGGTTTTTCAGTACCGGGTGTGCTCAAAATTTTTAAAGCCACAACATTACATTTGAGTTTGAAGTATACCTTCAAATTACCATTGGGCAAACATACCTCATCTTCTGTTTACCCGATATCGACGTTCTTTTTCTCGTTAAAAAGAGGAGAGTTTTTTCTTTCCATACATATAAAAAACTACTGCATTATCTTAGAAGGTCTGTGTAAAAAAAAGGTGTTTACAATATAAGAACCAAATTGTAGTTCTTTGGGGATAACGTTGGTTCTAAATCACGTCTGAGGATATAATTGGAAGATAACTAACTACTAGTAAATAATTAACCACTCATTTTTTTATCAATTATTATTAGAACATCAAACATTTTATCAAACATCATTAGAACAGAAAAAGACAAGACAACAAAAATGCTGGGGTGTGATGTGACATGTGACGTCAAAAATCCAAAAACGACCCATCGACTAGGGACAGACTGTTGATGTGAGAGGTGCTGTCTCTGGTCTGGATTAATGGGGCTCTTGTTTCAGTTCCAATGATGTCTGAATTATTTATTTATCGGTATTTGAGAGACTCAAGGTTTTGCTTTTGTAATTTTCCAATTATACCGTATTAATTACAAAAATATAGAATACGATCAATTTTTTTTTGTAGGTGCAAAACATTTTTACAATAATTATGCTAGAGTTTAGCTACAAGCAAAGAGATTACAGCTGTAGTTATTGTACTAAGGATATATAGAGAATGGAGCGGTGACTAATGGTGATTAATAATATATTCTCAGCGGAGGGGTGGAGGGGGGCGGCACGGCACGCGGGGGTCTGATTGAATTTTCCTCTTCGGGGGCGGGCGCGGGACAAACCGCAGGCAAAGTAATTCGTAGCCAGTGTAATTGGCTGACTCACTGGGAGAGGGGCTCTTCCACCAACATGGCTCCTCCTTATCCTTTATTTAGCGCTCTTAAGAGTAAAGGTCGGAGATTATCCCAGACGAAACGGATGCTCCTCTAGGATCTTTACCTATTACTTGATTACGATTAGAGGCAGGGTTATATGGCGTCATAAAGTGATTTAAACTTGTCCCGGAGATTTATGAAAACTGGTCCCATTAAAACTTCAGTAACTAAGTTTAGTCTTAAGCTATGCAAGGCAGATAAGCCTACTCTTGAGTGTACTTCATATCATAATACCGGAGTTTCTTAATAAATTAACAGATGATTATATTGATTCAATGCTCCATACTAATATCCTAGCAATATCCTACGTCATAACGTGAATATCCAATTTATTTTCGACCTTATTCTAATGTTGGGCAAAATGTAATTACAATTACAATTTCTTACCAATTACTGTAATTTGGAGTTGCATGAATAAAATTACTTGATGAACCATTATAATTATAATTGCGGAACACTAACGAATTACATTTTGCACAACACTGCCCTATTCCATCAATTTTTTTTTTTTTTTTCTGGATGAGAACTTTAGCGCAATCTCTGTCTTGCTCTACTCATTCCTAGAATCTGGAATGTTGAGAGTGGCCACTGAGAATTTTCTTAAGTGTATATTTGGTTTCTTGCTATGACCAGATTCCCCAGTCTGTTATAGCCCCTAACTCAATACCCAAAGATTTTCAATACAAGTGATGCGATTGAGTAAAAAGCATCGGGATCCTCTGGATTCCTACTTTCCTCTCCACAAGTTGCGGGATAAGCTCAAATAGGATTTTCTGGGGATGGATGTGACATGGAGAACCAGAGTGGGCAAACCTCACCAGCTTTGATTATGAGAAAACTCTTTAAAATATTTTGCAAATTTTTGTCAAACTGCTAAAGATCAACTTCGAAAGTGAATTCTTAAATTTCTGCCATTTTAGGTTTTATAAAGGGCATATTTTAAAAATGGATTACTTTTATTATAAGACATTTGATCCACTCATACCCTGCCAAATTGATATCAAAGAAACATTTGACTATCTGTTAAATTGACTCTGTCTCATGAATGGTTTCAAAATTAATAAAATTCTTTATACAGCCAACAGATGTCTTGATATATAGTAGAATAGCTTTGACACTTCAAACTCAAATTTTCCCAAAAAATGTGGTATAGTCCACTCTGGTTCTCATTTCCTCAAATGTAAATAGGTAATGGGATGTACTTAAGATGGTTATTTTATTTCAACTATAATTGTAATTTTCTTTATTTTTATATAACGCACCCGTCGTGGAATACTGTAACATCTCAAAAAAGTAGTATTTTGGGAAATTGAGATCTCATGGTCTTCCACGGACGCATCTGGCGTAATATCTCCCATCCAAAACTGTAACTACCTCTATCTTTTGACTACCCAATGAACTATATCATTGTCTTTCCCACACAATTTCCACATCTTTCTGAACCGAATTCCGTCACAATCTCCAAATCTCGATTTTTTGAGATGCTACAGTATTCCACGACGGGTGCGATATATGGATATTATTTAATTTATTCACATTTTCTGTAAATATGGTGTGAATGACTAATTTTAGCACTATTTATCAATGTCCATAATTGATACAAATTGTAATATTTGTCAATGAAAATAGTTTTTCTCTCATAAAAATATTATATACATTAAAATAAAATAACTAATTGGAGTAATATTCGACAGAAAATATTCGCATAAGTTAACAGTATCTACATAAATTCCTACATAAGAATGAGAATGTTACTCATTTTTAACATTTTCAGTTTTCTTTTTGAAAGAACGAAAATTAATTTTTACTTTTCAGAAATTCATATATTTTGAGATTTTTCATAAATCATTTTTATTAACCTATAAGAGAGTATGAACCTTTAATCCCAATATTTTATTTTATTATGTTTTATTTTATTTAGACTATGTTTTCGCCATTAATTGGCCTTTGTCAATAAAATATTTTTTTTGGGAAATTAAAATTTTTGATAGTATTTCATTTTATGAACTAAAACCACTGTTTGAATTATTTACTCATATAAATTGTTTAATTTATTACTCAATATTATAAAAAATTAGTCCCTCATTATAATAAAATTATATAAGTTAAAAAAAATTTTGTTTCCAATTATTATTTTATTTTTTGCCTGAAAAAGACTGATTGGTATGCTCAGTTGAGAAGCCATTCTGAATTTAATTACGATTTTTGTTTATTTTTTTTTTTACCACCATGTAAGGGCAATAATTAAATTAATGCACCTAGGAGCCCCATATATACAATTTTAAACAGTACAAAAAACCCTGTAACAAAACAAAAAATTATTTAATAGGATAAACTAAAATATTGTTTTTATTATTGTAGAAGGAACAGCTAGAATCATCTACTTGATTCATGATAGTGGTCCCACATTATGACCTCATACTTTAACTTGGTCACAATTCATTTTACCGGAAAAAAAGTGCTAACTTTTCTCTATTGGAGCTTAGGACCTTCATCAGCGAAAAGAGGTTGGGCATTGGACTTGGAAAGAAGCTGCCAAGACATGGAGGGAGAGTCCTGTCGTTAGTCTAAGCAACTAATCAAAGAACCCTCCCCGTCTTGAATCAGGGTCTGAAAAGGGAAGAATAACTGATAATTGGAATACTAACAGGCGATGGCAGCTGTTCAAGTCGTTTAAAAGTTTGTGTGACGAGACTTGCCACATAAACTGCCATAAATGATCTGGACTTTGACAGAATTCAAGATTCATGAAATTTTATCTTTCCACTGTTTGCCTCTATTATGTTTCATTAAAGGAAACGGGAGACCCGCGATAGGGATCCCTTTTGATTACTTTGAATGGCTAAAAATGAATACTATTCCCACTTTCCCCACCAATACCAGTAACAGTAGTGTACCTGCTGTATATCAGCATCTGTGACAATCTATCCGATACATTTCAACTTATCTATAATTTAAATTCGATCTGAACGGGAACATATCATCCAAAACACCTTGAACATAATTGGGTGATGCATTGTAAAAACATTTAGGACTTTCGTGAGGAACATAATTAGCCTTGGAGACAAAAATTGTGATGAACGTCTGTTGGTGACCATCTGCGAACCAAAACACAGAAATCATTCGATAACTTAAGAGGGGGCATTCAGACGGAAAATCAAGATTTAAAGAAGCTTAGGATATCAGCTGGGTGAAAAATCTGTTAAAATATGGTTCCCATTAATATTGTCTGTAAATTAGCAAGGAATGTTATAAAAAAAAAGAATCGAAGGTATGAGACTACCTTCCCCACCCTCCGCCACTGATCTTTAGCTGACCATCTACTGTACTGGATCACAAAATATAAATTTAAAAAACATATGAATAACAGTTTTTAAAAACCCTTTCTTTTTTTTTAAATTAAGTCATTTAATTTAAGGATTTTAATGTCTAGTAGGATCGTCCAGTGGTCGCAATTCGACCAGAAAAACAATTTTATTTCCGTTTTTTGATTTTTTTATACAATTAAATAGAACAGGAAATATTATTCTGTTTTGTTTTTGTTTATTTAATTTAATTATCCGTAACGACCAAATTTTCTTTTTTATAATTTTTTGTTTGGAGTTTAACGTCCTTACTAACTGCAATCTTGTATCAACAAAAAAATTGTGATCAAACTCGACGACGGGCACATCTTGCTCTCCCCTTGTCATTGGGGAGGGGAGTATAGATACGTTGAAAACTGAATATCGAAAATTTTACCCGATTGCAATTCTTTCCTAAAGTTGGAAAGTAACAACATCATAATTTCATTATACACTATATTAGTCATTATTTAAGTTAAAAAAAAAAATTAAGTGATCTAAAAATACAATTTTGTCATACGAATGCTTTTTGTTTATACTCATGCTTCCAAATTTTGCTATGCACCTACATTAATACTGGCTGCAATCTAAAGGCACGGCTATGACAGCTTGATAATCAATGAGGAGGATGTGTGATGCAATGGGATCGATTTTCTCTCCGTTATGTATAAACAACACAATATCGATATAAAAAGAGACAGCTAGCTCGACGACAGGGAGGGGGGCCGGTTGCCATGGCGACGAAGGGTTGACAACATTGATTCGCCCCTCTCATTGGTAGAGCCCTATCACCACTCTTGTTATCAGGCACCTGGCTCTATCTTTGTACCGCTCATGTTAACCAATCAATGGGGTCGTTGTATCCCTAGCAAGGGTTGCCTCGTTTAAAAAATAAAATTCAGAGAGAAAAGAGCTTTTTGCAAATATATTCAATTAACAATATTTAATCCTATTTTATTATTATCAGTATCATAAAAATCTTTAATCCCTAGGAGTTTATTTATTAATTATTACAGTCAAACGACATGGAAGGTGATGTTTACTGTCGCACAATAAATTTAAAATTTAATATATTAAGTGAAGGTGGCCAAATAAGATTATTATGATTAAGCCAAATTCGAAATATTAAATATTAAACAAGAGTTATAAATCACTCAAAAAATTAATACAAACAGCTCTTTTCAATAATAACAGTTATTAGGCAGAACTGAATAATCTTTCCTCTGAGTAAACAAAAACAATACTTAGGATTCTAACATAAAGACCCTGGTCTCGCTCTTATTAAAGTTGCAATTTACTATTTATTTAAGTGATACATTTAAATACAGGTAAATAATTCCACAAAACGAAATTTATGTACATTGAAATACATTAAAACGGGTTAATTATTGATTATTTTACTCAAAAATGTGAAAATTCGATGTTGATTTGAGTTAAAATTACAATAGAAAATAAGAGGGGGAAGGGACAATATAAACAAATGGGATGAATTTCACAATCCTTACAATCAAGGGATACTAAATCCCCCGAAAAAGCTTGAGGGGGACGAATTTAGGACTTGACCTATGAAAACAATGGCAGCTTTCCCTACCTTAATGAGTAAACGTACAATGAAAGGACAATTCGAACATAAAAACAATACTCTAGTCTACGAATATTAATTATAAATTAAAATATATGTTTTCTTGATGCACCAGAATATCGTTCTGAAGTTGAACAAAAAAATATATCTATCCTATCCAAAAATATACCTATCAAATATACCTTCTCCTAGTTGAAAAATACTGAGCCAAATCACAAACCAACACAACTATTTTACTATCAGCAGTCAACAGGGTCGTACTTAAGTATTTTAAGAGTTTTTTTTCGGCAGGTAGCATCAATATCAACGTTAAATAATAGCAGGGATGAATTTAGGTGTCGAGACGAATTTTAGGCGCCTCACTTTACAATATGATAAGTTGCAGTAGTTATTTTTCATACAGGTACAAAGGTAGAAGAGCAATAGCATGTGTATTAAGAGAATAGACCATAGCTGATAAAAAAGGTAATAATACATAATACAAAATGATGATGGTAAATATAGAATAGAATAAAATATATATTTTATTTGTGAAAGACAAAGTCTTGTAAAATTACAGAATAATATTATATTAAAAGAGACCGTTGGTTCATAGCATGAGTCTAGTGCTCTCCAACAAAGACAAGAAACACAGGATATAAATAGACTGAATAATACCAACACTATTTTAGTCTCTTGATAGCACAATAACGAGTTAACAACATATATTATATATTTAATCATTAAACAATGATGGTAAAAAAAAAGATTAAATAAAATGGAACAAAGTTAATTTCTGAAAAAAATATGTGATGTGGACAACACATGACTTCCTTGTACGCCTATTAAACTATAAATCGGTGGCTCAAAAAGTGATCCTGAATTTGGTTACTAGTTTCCGAAGATTGCAGTAACTCAAAAACGACACTCGGAGTCGCGACATCCATCTAATGACACACACACATATGGGGAGGAAAAACAGTATTTCACACTCAATTTTAACACCTAAAACGAGTAATAAAAATGTTTAATTGGATTGGAAACCAAATTGCGTTTGTAACCTTTATTACCGAAACATATGATTTTTTTGTATTTAATTTAAATATAATTTTTAATGTAAGCTTATTATGACCTTCAAGTAAAGTACCATTTTCGGCTCACCAATTTTAACCAAAATACAGTAAATACATTCATATCGATATATAAGTCCTATTTACCAAATTTTAGAAAATTTACATTATATTTTTCAAAGTCTAATATGACTTTCAAGTAAAGTACCCCTTCCAGTTTTCCAATTTAGACCAAAATCTATTATGTTATTTAAATCAATATATAAATTATAAATACTAAATTTGAGAAGTTTTTTATAGTATTTTAAAATAATTTTTGATGGAAATCAATTATGACCTTCAAGTAATGTACCACTCCCGGTGATCAAGCAGTAACCAAAAATGGAGGTTCACAACGACATTTTACTTTGTATTCAAAATACAAAATTACAACTTTCTACAGCTAACCGTTTTTGAGTTATGCGAGATACGAACGTACGTACTAGTCAAAATGGATATTTCCGTTGAAATCTGAAAACCGAAAATTTTCGTGATTACAATAGGTACTTCCTTTACTTCGTACAAAGAAGTAACAAACAGGAGAGAAAAAAAATTCTAAATATTTTTAAAAATAATAAAGGACATACATAAAACACTTACAACGATTTATTTTTAAATCAGTTCACATATCACATATCCAGAATGAAAGAGGCACTAGTCAAAAAATGTGTATTTGTTAAAACGAACATTATACCTAGATTAAGTTCTATATGGAAGACCCTACATATATCCTTTAACATATGTAGCTGGTAGATCACCCATTTTGTCAATTGGTTTGGTCTGATATTTGTGGGTTGGCTACTCTTTGGAATGATAGAAATCCATCTATTAAAATCTATGACTTTAAAAATCTTGCATTACGCCTCTTTTATTCTGAATGTGCAATATGCTAATTTGTCTTATACTATTAATTATTTCAGGAATATAAAGACTATTGTCCTTTAATATGGTAATAAAATGGTATGGGAGATCAGTACCTACAACCGCCTGCAATCAGTAAGTGTTTAATGGCCATAGATACGTTGCATTGTGTACAGATTTGTCTAGATTTTCCGGTCTGCAAATATTGATGGCTCCAGAGAAAGTCTAAATATTTATAATCTAAACCTAAACCGCAATACATCTTTTTAGTCGTGGAATAGAACTGGAGTAGGTTTGGTTAAACCCAAGACTGAATCAACCCTTGAACAGCAAACTGTTTATTTTTATCTTGTTGATTTATTTTTTGTTGTGATTTTTCTATTAGTTTTTAAATGTTTCATTTATTTTTTAATTAGTTTATCTTATCTATTCGGTATTCAAGTGTGTAGTCGGCATAATTACTACCTGGTCGGTGGTATATCCACAAATATTAAACTTTTTTTAAATTTTATTTTATGATGGCTGTAATTATTTATTTTACAGAAACCAATTTATTTTTATATTTCTTCCCTTGAGAGGAACATGTGCAGCCAAAATGGCTCCCCTTACCTAAGGGGCTCGCGGTGCCAGTTTTTTGTCCTTTTTCCGCCAGAACCCATGGCCCTGGACCCGGGTTCAAAAATGGCTCCTACTCACAATGGCCAATTTCGGCCTCCTTTACAGGTGTATTTTTTCTCCAACGTGGAACCATTTATGATTCGTTAAAGGTGTGCGCAGCGGAACTATAATGATGTTACCCCAAGGGACCGTTCAAAATGCAATTTGTTGTAATATCTGTCGAGTTTTGGGAGAACAGTCTTTTTGAGGGCCCTCGAGTTGATGTTTGATCTTACATTCTAGCCTCAAACGACAGGTAACGATTATGTCATATTCAACTATGTCATATTTAATAGTAAACAAATATATAACTATATATGATGACCTTATTTATATTCTCCACCCATTTTATAATCAAACGATGGCAAATAAAAAAAAAAAAAAGGAATGTAATAATTTTTATAGCTTATTTAAGTAATATTCATTTATATTTTCTATTTATATTAACAGATATAAACAGGTTTTACTTCCTTAAATACAAAATCTAAGGAGGAATAAATATGGAAATTGGCCTAGATTTTTAATTTTATTTTATTTTTGTTTTTGAACTGGTAGAAAGAGAGAGAACATATAATATATATAAACATCATACCGTTCTATCGTCATCTTTAATAAAAATCTCTAAACGTATAAATCCTATGAATATATACAAAAACATAAATTTTATTTAAAATTTTTATTCAAGCAGAGTTCAATCGCGTTCTTGATAATTTTAATTATCAGATAAAAATGAATCATTAAATTTGTTTACTGTTTTCATGAGGAAGAATATTTTTCATGAAATTAGGTAATTTAAGAATACATTTTTATATTTTTATGTTATTTTATTCATTTATTAACAAACTGTATTCGGGATAATATGATCTACTAAAGGAGCCTATTTTTTAAATATAACAATATATTAAAGTAAGAACTTACTAGAAATAAACTCGCTTCGGCGGTACATATACTAAAATTAGAAATAAAATAAACTAAAATATTAATTTTTAAATTATTTATTAACATCTTAAACCTTAAAATTATGAAAATTGAAATAGATCCAAAAAAAGTAATTGACCATAATGAAGTAATATATAACGCTTTAAAAGCCACTCAAAAAAATTATTTAGGCTTTTGTAAATGCCATCTAAATAGACATATTTTTATTAAAATAATTGGATTATGATCTTCGTGCTATATCCTTAAGAATCTTAGCATACTATATACATTTATCTTTAGTATTAAAGATTACTATTTCTAATAATGAACCTTTGCAATCAACCAAGAAAAAACATATTTAACTCACCCTGGAAATTTGAATGCTTCAAAATATGTTGGATCCAAAAATCATATAAAAAAAAAATCCGTCTATCATCAGCGAGATTGGGCTTTGGGCCAACTTTTTTTAGATTTACAACCGAAGTCACAGGTCACCGCAAGGTCAATGATCCTCGGAATTCGACATTATAATCCGCCGTTTCATTTCAAAAGGTGGCCAATTAAAGGTTTGTGAAGATAGAGGAAACATAAATTATTATGGAATCGTTACACGATAGGCTTAAAAATAAAACAAAATAAAAAATCCAAATTTAGATTTACTACAATGATACCGAAACCCTTTTAACAATTAATAATAAACTTAATGAATAAATAATAATAATTAATAATAAACCACTGTGTAATAATTTGTAACGTTTTTTGAGAACGATTAATTGAGCTAATTTTTTTTCTTCTTTTTTTTTCCTAAGTCCCCTCCTTCTCTCCTTTTGTCCCCTCATTCTCCTTCCCTTTCCTTTCATCTTATAATGTTCATTTATTTTTCCTTCTAGTGTAACCGTATTACATTAGAAGGACTTTCTACAAGGACTTTTCTCTTTTTACAAGGACTTTCTGTTCTTAGAGCGATATAATTTTAGTATTTATAAGTTAATCACTACTCACCAGATGATGGGGAGTACCTTCTATTTCAATAAATCTTACAAATCTAAGAATAATAAATAAATTAGTTTATTGCCTTACGCGATTTTGCCATCGGCGGCTTGGTACGATTTTATTAAATCGTTAAAATTTAATTTACGACTTTTAATAATTATTAAAATGTATCTATATTTATCATCATTCTTTTAGTGATGTGCTAATTAATTTGACAAAAGGTAATTGGACATTTGAAATAACCAAATGATAATAGTAATAAATTTGAACTCACTTTGAAATCACTTATTTTTATTTTTAAAACTCCAATTTACATATAGACTTGTTTATAATAATATCGTTATCATTGTTTATCTATTATATAAATAATGCTTTATATATATATATACTGCTAATAACTTTCCAATCTGTTAACCAGGGTGATGGGGCTCACCTCTATCTTGAAATATTAAATTACAAAACAGAAGCCCGAAATAATATATTTATATAAATAAAAAACATAAAAATGGGCATTAATTTGATATCGTGCCATTCACAAATTTTTGGGATTGGGTGTATTCTAATTAGGGGAAATCACGCGGAATAATTTTGTTAAAAATTAGGAAATGCCTTCTGGTGTTGAGGAAAGGTTTAGGTTATGTTTAATTGTTTTTATTATTTTTTCATTTTATTATTTTTTGTAAAATATTTTTTCATCATGATAAATCCAAAAGATAGTCGAAGACGAGTCCACGAGATATTTAAAAAACTGAAGCAAATACTAAAATAAGGAAGAGCGGGGACTGTTCATTAAGAGAGGTATTCATTAAATAGAGGAGCGGAAGCGGAGGACGTGGGTAGGAAAGATATGAAATATGATGCCGGGCTGATTTATGGAACCTGCGGGAAGGGGGGCCGGGAGGGGGGACTTTCCCGGAGGAAATCTCCTTCTATGTGTGTGTGCATGTTTGTGTGTATGTGTGTGTGGGTGTGGGTTAGCGCTAAAGGTTGGGTTTACCATAACTCAGCCTCTGTATTAGCCTCTCTCGTCATCTCATCTGGATCTCTTCTCTTATTTATAGCTTCGGCATTCTCCTCAGGGGGTATTGTAATCATATTGAATCTTTCGTCGAGGATATTGTTCGCGTAGAAATTGGTTCTTCTTGAATTTTAATAAGAGTCAAATTACGATCACTACTTTTTTGCGGTGTTATCTGAACAGAGTAAAATTAAAACGCCTACGTGCGCTCAGCGTGTTGTGGTTATCTGGGCATGAATATGAAGGAAGCAAACAGAAAATTGAAGATTAATAAAAATTAATTGATTAAATCATTATTGCTGTAAGCAATAAAAATTTAAAAAAAGTCCAGTAAAGCTGATAGTATTTCACTGCCATAATTATGTTTTTACAAGATGGTGTAAACTTTAAAGTTAAAATTAATAAAATGTGAATGTTTTAGTAACTTCACTTTTTTTTTTTTAATTTAGTTTAACTTTTAATTTAATATCAACTACTTAATTCGCTAGTTCATAAAAATAATTTTTCCTGAAATTATTGAAAGCGAACAAATATCATTTAATTTGTAACTTATCGTGGATGTTATTTTTCAGTTAACCTATTTATCTAGTATTTTCTACAGTAATTAATAAGGGTGAACACATTTGAAATCACCTAGTTTGAAATAATCTTACCGCTCGACATTTTTGATTTTTTTACCACTTCTACCTATCGTTTGGTGAGTTCAAAACCAAGGGTAAAACATTTTTCGGGCTCATCCTTTTTTTTTTTTTTTTGCAGCCATTTTAAGGTAGCTTTGCATTCCAAAACAAAACAAAAACTAAAATAATTATAAGGATTATAAGGATATTTTCTCTACATTTTTTGACGTCACAACACATCGCTTAGGAAAAATTATGAAACTAATACAGCTTATATAATAATAGTAACATATGACACAAATTTGGTGAGTAAGACTGAACTGGTTCTAGAGTTGTAAGTTTGCTTCGTATTTAAGAGGACGCTCTCGAGGCAACAATATATGATTATATGATGTATTATAACTGGAAAACTAGTTGGTTCTGTCACCAAATATTTTTCATATATTTCTATCATATATAGGCATTAGTTTCATAATTATTCATCCAGTCTTTTTTGACATATTTAAATTAAAACATTGCCAAACATGACTTTTTGCCATTTTTTAAAATTCATATTAAAAAAAAAAAAAAAAAAGAGGACAATTTTAGAGATTGAAATTTCTACATTTAGTAGTAAAATGATAAAATGATACAAGAAATAAAAATTCAAAGGTAAGTCTCATTTCCTTAATATACTTTTTCAGCAACAACAGCCTCGTTTTATGCCAATGTTCGAGAATGTTTTAACCATTATCCTCACTACTGAGGTGATGTGTTGTTGGAGAAAAAAATGCAGAGGAAATCCTTTTCATAATTTTAGTATTAATTTTGTGTTTGTTTTCACCTGCGAAGCTAACTTAAAATGACCGCAAAAGAAAATGTGTGAGTAGAAATGTTTTATCCATGGTTTTAAACTCACCAAATGATAGAAAATAACTGGTAAAAAAAATTCAAAAACGTCGAGCACTAAAATTAAGTCAAACTGGGTTATTTCAAATGGATTGACACTTCATTGATAGGACTGACTCACCAAATGATAGGGAATAACTGGTAATAAAGACTAGAGACATTTTTCCAAAACTTTTTTTCAGCTGCGAAAAAAATTTATAATTCTGGAACCGGTTAAGTCTCAGTCACCAAATGTGTTCCATTTGTTTCTATCATATAGAGGTATAAACTATTTTAGTTTCATAATCTTTTAATCAGTCCCTTTTGTCATATTCAACTTTAAATACTGCAAGAAATGACTTTTGGCCATTTTTGAGAATTCATATAAATAAAAGGACTAAGTTTTCAAAATTGAAATTTCTACAAAAATAGTGAAATGACAACTATTCACGAAAAAAACAAACAAAGATGAGTATCTTTTCCTTAGTACACTTTTACAGAGCTAAGAGTCAAGTTTTATGTCAATTTTAGAGAGTTTTTATAAGCACTTTTTTTACTACTTAGGTGATGTGCTGTGACGTCAAAAAATGTAGTGCATATCCTTGTAATTATTTTAGTTTTGTTTGGATATGTACAAAATTACAAGAGCTAGAAACATTTTTCCAAAACTGGTTTTCACCAGCGAAAATAATTTAAAATGGCTGCAAAACAAAAAGTATGAGTCCGAAAAATGTTTCGCCCTCGGTTTTGAACTCATCAAATATTAGGGAATAACTGGTGAAAAAATCATAAAAATCAAAAATGTCGAGCAAGATGGTCTGTATGATTTCAAATAGATCATCCATTATACTTTTATATCTCTAACAATCCATTTTGCTTTACTAATTTATCCTAAGTTTTAATTAATAAATTATATTTAATTCCAATTCATGTAAATAATGAATCTGCATTCGTAGAATTGTGAAAACTTTTATAAGGTCGTTTTCATGTACCATCATATATATTATGTGATTTTTATATTTTGGTAATTTGTTTTTATTTTCTAGGTAGTTAGTATGTTTTGGTTCATATAGACTTTTTTCGATCGATTTTAGATATTAAAAGATATAAAAACCAAAATATGATAATTGCATACGATGTTTGATGGAACATAAGACATTTTCTAGTGACAACGACCGTAAGCATGATTTTAAGATTCCAGCCAGCTTAATCTAAAATAATAATAACATTAAGGTTTATAAAACCAGAAGGTTCAATTCCGACACCATTAACAATCATGACCAACGTCGCTCCCTCCACTTATCTCATAAAATCTTATTAATATTTTTTTATATCTTAAAATATTGCATTATTTTATTGTCGTAAACACCACTTTAATTATCTTTTTGATGGATAGTTCAGCCACAATGCTAGTATTAACATAATTTATATAAACACAATGTAATTTGCAACTACCGTATAAAAGTTTTCACAAGTCTTCTAGGAATAGAATGATTATTTATATGAATTGGAATCAAATATAACTTAGTTATTAAAACTTAGGATAAATTAGTAAAGCAAAATGGATAAGTATGCTGGCACATATTTTATCGTAACGAATCAAATTTAAAAAATAAAAATTGGAAAAAGATTGTTACCAAGGGGATACAAGCTTATTTTTGCCACCCCTTGTTCCACTATAAATATTTATATGTTAAATAAATATTATTAACCCATTTTATTCATTAAATTAAGGTCATAACAATAAAAAAAAAATCTAATTAAATATTTTTTACTTAACCTAAAAATAAAAATTTCGCTTAAAATTTTCCGCCCTCTAAACTCTTTCGCATGGGGCAAATGCCTCCTTTGCTGACCCCTAGTTCCGGATCTGGTTAAGAAGCTCTGTTTGTGTGATAAATGTACTTAAAAAATATTCTTTAAAATATGCTAACCATATTTGGCTATGCAAAGAGGGCCAGGATGACACAGAGACCCAGTTAGCAGTTTTACGACGGGGTAGACAGAAGGCACCGTTAGAAGAGCTATTGTTTTGCAAACACACTTTCTAGAACCCTTTCGAGGAACCAGCGATGGAATGCAAACGACAACAACGATCCTTTTGTGCGAATTTTGTTCCGACTCCGGAACTGACGTGACCTACAAATGGGGCACCTGAGTCCTACATTTGGCCCTTTACCATGGGAAAGGGTTGGACAATGTGACATTTGCCTGCTGATCAGTGGGGATACCTGAAAGGGGTGGTGTATGCTCCATGATAGGCACTAATAGGCAAACAATAACGAAATTGTATATTTGCTTATATACATCAACTTAAATGTAATAAACTGGTGCTGATGCATAATTACCGGTTATTATATATAATCACCACTGAATTTGGTAAATTTGATGGATTATTGTATATACATCAAATTTACCGATGATTTATATAATTCCCGGGTCTTTTGTCGAAAATGCATGCTAGTTATATTTTAAAATAACTGATATCATGTTAAATAAATTACATATTACCACAAAAGAAAACATATGTATTTTCACAGATAACCTCAAAAATTAACAAAAGCAATAAATACATTTAAATCTGAGAAAAAAATTCAGCGAAGTTTTCCAAGATCTTTTGAAACAAGCACTCCTTCATTGATTGTCCTTTTGCACATACCTTAGTACAAGATATGATATTTTGGATCTGTAGAAACTTAAGAGCAGCATCATCATTACTTATATGTTCACTTAACTGGAATACATTCAGAATGTTCCGGTTCAATGCCACAAATAAAACAATACCTCAGTTAACATGTGATAACGTTAGATTATGTCAATTTATGAACATTAATTAGTTAGATAACTGCCATATTTTAAATCATTAAATCATTAAATGCCATAATTTAATGTCATGTTAATAAATCACTGGCATGTTTTTTCCACAAAAGACCCTATTTCCCTATTCTTGATGGCAAATGATGATGTATCCAAAAGTGTAGAGAAACCTTCACCTTAATCAACAAATATATAGAGAAAAACCTTTGAATCTGATTTCCCAACCATTTCAATTTTTGAGCTGTACCATCATTCTACGACAGGTGCAATATATATATATATATATATATATATATATATATACATATTACATATGTATACATACACACACTTCTATACATTAGGGCACTTCTCAATGTATGGGTGTTTTCTAGGCAGAAAAATAACATAGAAGCGGGGATAAATTTCAGCCTAATTCCGGCTTGTCGAAATGTTTTTTCGCGGTTTTTAAGGTTTTACCCATCTCTAAATAGAGTTAGAGGGTTGATAATTTTAAAACGAATTGTATTACGGCTGGAATGTGGCAGGGAAGTGCTATTTGGGGGTCTCGACTTTTTTCCCCCCACCCCAAGCACTTTGATTTTTTCAGTTTTGTATTTTAGTTCTTCGTAGATATAATAGACGAACATACGACCTTAGTAAGAGAGCTCTGCTACTCGCACTTCTGTTATTCGATAAGTAGGAAATAATTTGTGATGAAATAGAGGATGGATTTCTCCTTATTAAAAATAATTAAATAGGAACGAAATAGTTGGCAAAATGGGTACTAGCCCAGAGTGGGCAGATGGACACAAGATAATCTAGGCGCTAAGATTGGAGCTACAATGGAAATTAGAAGGCATTCTAATGATCTGAGCCGGAGATTATATTAATGGTGATTAATAGCTCAGGCCTCTCTGTCACTGAACGAAATATAATCTAATTATATGCTGTTCTTGCACCCCCTCCCCCAAGCTATTAGATCAATTAAATACCGATTGTGGTATTAATTGCACGATATTTTAAGTACTAATTCTATATATTAATCATTTGTTCCTCGCCTTCATTGAAGGAAGTATCCAATTTTACAATTTTTTTTGGGGACCATTCCCCGACATTATTACGCATTATTTCTTAAGTATTTAAGAAATTGAAAATTATTACTGGGTTATTTTCAAAATGTATGCAACACTGCAATCCATAGCTTTCACTTCATTTTTATCTTTTTCTTCGTCACTTTGGATATGATTTTAAAATCTACAGATACAGAAAAAGTAATTGGAACAAGAAAAATAAATTCTAACACCCAAATTAAAAAGTAAAAAAATATACAATTAGGGATTGATAAATTATTTGTCACTTCTATAAACTTGTTTTATTGAAAACTAGTTTCGAATGTTATACATTCATCCTCAGTTCAAGGTTTAAATGGATTATATAAACAGAAAAGTTTGTACTGGTTTCTTCTCGCATTGAACTAACTCAATTAATTCAATGCGAGAAGAAACCAGTACAAACTTTTCTGTTTGATATAATCCATTTAATCCTTGAACTGAGGATCAATGTAAAAAATGTCAATAAAACAAATTTATAGAAGTGCCAAATAATATATCAATCCCAGTAGAGGGAAAATGGGGGAGCTGGCGCACTTCTAGGAGCAGCCAATCAGAAGCCAGCATTTGGTCACGTGACCTATGGCGGGAAATTTGAATTTGAATTTTTGCCTCGACCTAACCTTAACTACCACGTGGCCTTGCCTCGACCCTATCTTAACCACCACGTGGTCTCGCCTCGACCTAACCTTAACTATTAGGCCACGCCCCTTTTTAATCACGTGACCGTTAGGTCCCGCCCCTTTTACTCTTATCAATCTCCAACCAGCCAATCATCTTGCTTCATCCTGATTACCCCCACCCTAAGGCGCCATTTTGTTTACAATGACGTGGTCAGCATCCACGCTTAACCACCAGGTTTATCTCCTCCACCAATTGAAGGGTCAGGTATCCGCTTTATTGTCTGTAACCTTCCCTACGGTTATATAATCATAAACTATACGATGAAGGGTCAGGTATCCACTTTATTGTCTGTAACCTCCCCTACGGTTATATAATCATAACCTATACGATGAAGGGTCAGGTATCCGCTTTATTGTCTGTAACCTTCCCTACGGTTATATAATCATAACCTATACGATGAAGGGTCAGGTATCCACTTTATAGTATGTAACCTCCCCTACGGTTATTTAATCATAACCTATATGATGAAGGGTTAGGTACCCTCTTCATACTCTGTAACCTCCCCAACGGTTATATAATCATAACCTATACGACGAAGGGTCAGGTATTCACTTTATAGTCTGTAACCTCCTATATGGTTACATATCCTTTACATTGTTTTTGTGTTTGTGCAACCTTCTCAATGTTTACGTAATCTTTACAATATTTAACTTTACCAACATTTAAAAAGGTTGGATCATGTATAGACAAATTGGATGATGTCTAGGTGAAATACAAATATGGACTTTGAACTGTTTATATCTAGCATATAAATAAACAGTAGATTTCCTTAATCCTATAACAACTGCTGGACCTTGAGCTGTTTATCTCTAATATATAAATAAATAGCATAGTCCCTTAATCCTATAACAGCTTTTGGACTTTGAACTGCTGATCCCTTTAACATAAATAAGTTACAGGGCTCCTTAATCCTATAACAGCTTTTGGACTTTGAGCTCTTAATCCCCAATCTTTCTTATCTCGCTGAAACATAAACAAAACAACTTTTCAATGTACAACGTATTTTTAATATCTGATAGTATAAATAATGGCCCTTAGAGGATTAACTTTTAATCCCTAAAATATATTAACAAATCGAAACGACACGCTGGCCAAAGAGGTTGCACCTTTTCATAGCTTTGAAATATTTTCAAAGTACACGAGTCGGTATTAATAACTGCGAACATGTCGCAGTAAATTTTAATTAATGAATATTAATAGTTAATCAACACTAATTCATAATTAGTACTAATACTAATTTATATTTTATTGATACTCTGTTCGACTTGCCTGAGTATCGCCTGACTTGGCTCAGAGCAGGTCGACTCATGCTCGCTTCATAACGGATGGTAGGGTACTATGATCTATGGTGGGGGAACCTGACAGCCAATCAGATTCGAGTATTCTCCTTCTATAAATAGGGCCGTTTTGTGGAGCTCTTCCTCATTATCTCATCGTGCTAGTTACAACATATCTGGAAACGTGTGAGTTGATTTTTTTTTTTTAAACCTTTTATTCATTTTGGTTGGTGTCTAGTTTTATCTCATTGTTCCATATCAGTTTTTAAATTCGTTTTTTTAATTTTCTCATCGTTTAATTTTATCATTGTTTAATATTTCTTTCTTCAATCTTAGTTTTTAAATTAAATTTCAATTTTTTTTTTCAAGCTAGTTTTTATTAACAATTCATTTTAAATTTGTATTTTTAAATTTACTTTATTTCATCAATAATGTCATCTTTAAACAAGTGTCAATTTTGTAACATACCTTTTAGCACCCAGTTTAATAAACTTCGTCATGAAAAGTCATGCCAGACCACGCTGCCTCGACGTACATGTCTTACTTGTGGTGAAATTTTTCAATTTCCAAAGCAGTGCATGACGCATGTGCGTCGTTGCCAAAGAGAAACACCGCTCGTCATGACGAAGCGAAGGCGCTTGGAGGCGGCTATAGGGCCTTTATATGAGATCGAGACAGCATTCGGGGGAGACCTCAAGACATTTTTCCTCCCATGTTCTGAACCAATCGATGCAGTGGAATTTCTCTGCAATCAGACAGACACCCTACATCGGCTGATTTCAGAATACTTGGCGGAATCAGACGCTCCCCTAAAGTTTAATCTGGTTTTGGAGGCGACGTATGAAAACGTCAGAGGAGAGACGTGCGATCGTGCTTTTAAAACCAAAAATATAACGATCTACGACATCTCTACAATCTTGAATAGCCTCAGCGGAAGCTACTCGAAAATTGCTACCGAGATGGAAGAGATGACGATGAAGGGGAGCGGATGGTTCCTTAAATGTCTTGACGGTCTTCTTTTGAAAGTCAATCGATTTAGACCTCTATAATAATAAATACGCGTCATAATATATTACAATCCATTTTTTTTTAAAAATAAGAAGATTTTTTTGTTGTTTTTTAAATAAGATGTTTTAGCTGTGTTTTTTTTGTTTTGTTTTTTAAATAAGAAGATGTTTTTAGTTGTTTTTTTAAATAAGATGTTTTAGCTGTTTTTTTTTTTAAATACACTATAAAATGACCAAATGAATGAAAGATTTAAAGGAAATTTTCAATTTTTTATCGTTTCCAGATGCTATTAAATATTTAATTTTGTAAAGTTAATTTTTTTATTTTTTTTTTTGTTGTTGATATATTATTGGTGTTTTTATTTGTAAACCAAAGAATGAGTGCTATGGAATGTGTGTTATGGTCTCTGACGTGGCCGTGATGGCCGGGCAAGTTGGAACGAAGATTCCAGGGTGCCCGGTTTAGAACGGTATGAGCTAGATGGCGAGGCCGTGATGGCCGGGCAAGTTGGGACGAAGGTTCCAGGGTGCCCGGTTCGGAACGGTGTGGGTTCGATTCCCACTGGGGCAGTTAATATTTATTTTTCGGCGGTCCCGAGGAATAAATCTTGACACTCCCACTCTGGTTAGGCGCCAGGACAGGACCACTAAAGACCAATAAAGAATGTACGTTACAAAATATTAACAGCAATATTATATCAATAAACCTCCCCGATGCTCTCATACCTTGACGAGGTGGAGAGGCTTACTTCTAAATTATATTTAGAAAACTAAGATGAGTGCAAACGAAAATATGAATTTGATGAAACATTTAATCCTCATTTATTTAGTTTTAGTTTTTATTTATCATAGCCTAAAATATTCGCTAGGTCCCAGTCGGCGCGATAAGTATATAAGGGGGAGAAGTGCTGCCATTCTTATCAGTCTTCAACATGCGTTTGGTAAAGCAACACCATACTTTGCATATTTCCAATATAGAAGATCGGGACTGTTCCGATATAAAAATATCGAGACACGGTCCTCTATTGCCCGACTCTATCAGATGTCTAGTATGTGGACCATCAAATTGCGGGAAAACAAATCTCATGTTGAGTTTGATCTATGATCCTAAAGGTTTGAGGTATGAGAATATTTACTTATTCGCAAAATCTTTACATCAGCCAAAATATAGGCAACTAGCGCGAGTACTAGAACCTTTAGAGGATATCGGTTTTTTTCAATACGAAGACAATTCAAATGTACCACCACCGAAGGAAGCACGTGCCAATTCTATATTTATTTTCGATGACATCGCCTGCGATAAACAAGATAACGTTCGAGCGTACTTTTGCATGGGTCGGCATAATGGTATCGACATTTTCTACTTGAGTCAGAGTTATACCAGAATTCCAAAACATTTAATTAGAGAAAATGCAAATCTTCTAATTCTTTTCCGACAAGACGAACTTAATTTGAGAAGGATCTACGATGATCATGTCAACTCTGATATGGATTTGAAATCTTTCAAAAAAATATGTCATTGGTGTTGGAAAGATGATAAATATGCCTTTATCGTTTTAGATAAAGACAGAGAGATTTCAGATGGACGATATCGAAAAGGTTTCGATACCTATGTAATACCTTGAATGTTCACCTTAAGGTCAGTCTGTGAGTAGACATGGAACCGTCAACATCTTCTGAAACGGTCACTCGCCAAATTATTGAAATGAGAAGAGCGATTCAACAAAAATGCAACTTGTTGAAGAGAAGTAGAGAGGAAATTGATGAGTATTTGAAGGAAAAATATAAACCTGTCATCGACTCGATGAACAGATTACACGTTATCAAAACACCATTAATCGAGAATCAGACACATTTTTACTCTCCGAGAATAAAGAAGGAGGAAAAATTATCTGATATGACATCACAATCACTGATTGAGGGAATAAAGAGGCAGAGAATTGAGGAAACACCAATGGTTAGTTCATTGCAAACATTGCGACCTAGATGGTTATATACAGACTCTCCAGAGGGCGATGGAGCAATAGGTGGTCCTTTGAAAGAGGAAGTGTTCGAAAATAGTCCCCAAGATGCTAGCCCGGTTGTAACAACCAAGGAATCGAGATCCTCTTTGCAAATGGTGAGAGAAGAAGCACAAGCTCCTGAAGGCAAAGAACTAGTTGAGCACTGCTTGCAAGAGGTTGGCGAGGTAGCATCGAAGTATATTAAAAAACTAGTCAACAATGACATAAAAGATCTCGACACGATTTATGGTATAGTCTACGATGGCAATAGGTTCACCGTTGGAGATGCAGTTGTTTCAATTAGCAAAGATATTATTTCCGTGGGGGACGTTGATTACTGTGGCACATCAGGTCTTTTTGAGCTCTTGTTTATGGCAAATCCAAAACTCGATCTAGCGACAAAGGATGACTACGACAAGTACAAGAAAATATTGAATCAGACAAACGTTCACAAGAAGGAATACAGTCCCACTGGACCGATACGACAACTTAAGCACAATCTAAAATATAAAAAGGTGATATCAAAACTATTTCCGCCGAAAAAAGGAAGTGGAAATGAAGACCCCAACATTTTAGTTAATAGATTGAGAGAGTTGATGGAATCTTCTGATAGCGCCAAGAAACGGATGGAGATTCGTCGTATAGAAACGCAACTCCGAGTAGGAGGTATAATAGCTTAGTGAAAAATGTGAATGGCCTCAGTTCAATATGACGACTGTCAAAGAACAGATCGTACGCGAGCTGCACAAACCGGCAAGAAGAACATTTCAGCGAAGAAATGTCCTACTAAAAGGTATCGATGATTTATGGCAGGCTGACTTGGTGGAGTTGATTCCGTACTCACGAATAAATAATGGCTACAAATACCTACTCACAGTGATTGATTGCTTCTCGAAATATGCTTGGGCTGTCCCGGTCAAGAATAAGACAGCGGTCGAAGTAAGACGAGCATTCGAAAAGATATTGACTGAGAGAAAACCTCGTAATCTTCATACAGACAACGGCAAGGAGTTCTACAATAAGGAATTTAAAATGCTGTTGAAAAGCAGTGGTGAGATCAACCATTACTCTACATACAGCAACCTCAAGGCTTCGATAGTGGAAAGATTCAATCGAACATTAAAGTCTATGATGTGGAAAAAGTTCAGTTTACAAGGGAACTACAAGTGGCTCCCCATTTTGAGCTCACTTCTCAGCGAATATAACAATAGAAAACATAGTACGATAAAGATGAAGCCGATAGATGTGCGAGGGAGGGAAATCGAACAACGGCTTTTGCTCGAAGTGTACGGTAAAAAGGAACTCGCCCTGAAGATCGCCAGATATAGAGTCGGAGATCGAGTGAGAATCTCAAAATACAAGGCTCAGTTCGCTAAGGGCTATCAACCGTCTTGGACCTCGGAAATTTTTACGATCGCTCGGGTTAAAAACACTGTGCCCGTAACATATCACTTGAAGGATGACAGAGGCGAAAATATTGCAGGAGGATTCTATCAAGAAGAGCTGCAATTGGTCAAACATCCTGACTGCTACCTTGTCGAGAAGTTGATTAAAAGGAAAGGCAATAAAGTTTTGGTTAAATGGCTCGGTTTCGACAGTTCACATAACAGTTGGGAGACAGCTGACAACATCAATATATGAGACTCGATCATGGCTATAATTATCATTCAGTCATGAAACGCCGTGCTGACAACAACAAGAAGAAAAAGAAGCTGCGAGTTATCATAACGCCAAAACGGATTGGAGGCAGTGCGATTAAACTGAGCGATGAAGCTAAACAATTTCAACGAATTATACCTAGAACAAAATTGAGCAATTTCGATATACTTCTGTTGGCGAAAGTGCATAAAATACGAGCGTTCCGAGGAGTGTTTATGAAAGACGAATTTCCCAGTAAACCGTGGAATAACGAATGTGCAGTTTTCAATTTGGACAAGAGCTACGGAAAAGGTACTCATTGGGTATGCTATAAGAAAGTTGGACAATTGGTTTACTTCTTTGACAGTAGTGGGGCTGAACCTCCACCTGAGTTCGTTCACTATATGAAAAAATATAGAATCTCTAAAAATGATAAGCAATATCAAAAGACAGGAACTAATAATTGCGGCCAGTTATGTCTCCTCTATTTACTGGATCTCATATAATCAGGGGCAGCCAAGGGTTTGGACTTCAGAAAGGTATATAAAGGAGTATCCACTAAAAGATTCATCATTCCGCTGAAGACTGTGTAGAAGAACATCATTGATTGCGAAGTTACAAATCGAATCTCTTAAAACGATAAACAATATCAATAATCGTGAACTAATTGGTCTGCTGTGCCTCCTATATTTATTGGATCTCATATAGACAGTTCCCAATCAGGAGCAACCATGGGTTTGGACTTCAGAAAGGTATATAAAAGCGCAGCCACGAACAGAAGCATCATTCCGGTGAACACTGTTGAAGAGTGCAGATCGTTGACGGCGAGTAATATTAGATTTCTTCAAACTGCTGGATATTACATCTTATCATCAACATGGAAATATTAAATTTGGAAGAAACTGCTACTTTTGACAATTCAGTTGAAGGGATTGAATTTCATTCTCATCATCCTTATTCATCTACAAATCTTCAGCCAGGGGATGAAATACGTATCAGTCTGCAACATCAAGACTTGTATACTCTTCCTAGTCAAAGTCTGCTTTACGTCGAAGGAAAATTTCTCAAGGAGGATGGTTCAGCAGTTCCCAGTGCATCAAAATTAACTAACAACATGTTTGCATTTTTATTTGATGAAATAAGATATGAACTGAGTGGAGTGGAAATAGATCGCGTGAAAAATCCGGGAATTACTTCGACCTTGAAAAATTTGGTTTCGCTCAAGGGAGGTTCCCAGTTTTTAGATAACTGGGGATGGTGCTATCCAAAAAATGATACACTAAACATTACATCAGCAGAGGGGTACTTCAACTTATGCGTTCCTTTATCATCTCTTCTTGGGTTCTGTGAAGATTATCAGAAGATTGTAATGAATGTGAAGCAAGAACTGATATTTGTTAGAAGTAGACATGATGAAAACTGCTACATAACAAGGCGACCAGGAAGCGGAATTGAGGCGGCTGAAAAGTGTAAAATAGAACTGGAGAGACTATGCTGGAAGCTGCCTTATGTCACAGTAAATGAACATCAGAGACTGGCTTTGATGCGTCATCTCAAATCAGAAAAGATATTTTCACTAGGTTTTAGAACCTGGGAACTTTACGATTATCCTTTACTACCAGCGAGTCAGAGACAAATCTGGCCCGTTAAAACTTCAAGTCAGCTGGAAAAACCACGTTATATCATATTAACTTTTCAAACTGAAAGATTGAATAATCATGTAAAAGATGCAAGCAACTTTGATCATTGTAATATTTCCAACGTCAAATTGTATTTAAATTGTAAAGCTTATCCATATGATGATTTGAATATAGATGTTTCATCCAATCGGTTCGCCCTGCTCTACCATATGTACGCTTCATTTCAAAATTCCTATTATGGCGCACAAATGCAACCTCTGTCTTCTTTACAAAACTTTAAAGAAAAAGCACCTTTAATCGTAATAGATTGTTCGAAACAATCTGAATCTATAAAAAGTGGACCAGTAGATGTAAGATTAGAATTCGAATCAAAAAATATATTTCCGTCGAATACTACAGCATATTGTCTAATTATACATGATAGACTCGTAGAATATAATCCTCTAATTGGTACGGTTCGGCGAATGGTATAAAATGAGGTGAATCCTTTGCTCACTGTTCAGTATGGTTTCGGCTAGTGTAGTGATTGTAGACTTCCAGTGCTTTGTCGATAGCCTGGGAGGTTATATTATTAAAGAGTTGTCTCTTTTTGATCAAGCTTTCAAGTCGTCAAGACATTGGATTTTTAAACCACCGAAGCAATATACACAAACTGATAAAAGTAGAAGAACAAACTATTGGCTAGAAAATTATTATCATAAAATTAAATGGGAATATGGGGAAGTTGAATATGAAATTATTGAAGAAATTTTCAACTTTATTGATTGTAATTATAAATTTGTTTTTGTTAAGGGTCGAGATAAGAAACTATTTCTATCACAAAATTTGTGCAATTGCTCTATAGTCAACTTGGAAGATTTTGGTTGTCCGAAAATTGATTCACTCATCTTAGATGAGCAAGGCAACCATTGCATCATGCATAATTTTTCTCAAGAGAAATGCACGCAGTATCGGACAAAGGCTTTAGAAGCATGGATAAAAAATAATTGGTTTAAATTCTATTCACCTTGAATGGAATGGGTCACTGGCGTGGTTTAAACACCCGTAAACCCTAAATGGAATGGGTCACTGGCAAGGTTTAAACACCTGTAAACCCTTAATGTAAGTCACTGGCGAGGTCTAAAAACCCGCAAACTTGATTGTGTGAGTGAATGAGAGGTGAATAGATCTCCAATTAGTTCAACAGAATTGTTCCAATGCTTTTGTTTCTCTTTTAATTGCATGAAAATACAACAACAACAAAATCGAAATGTTTATTAAATATTTTCTTATCTTGATCCGTATCGAAAATAAATTTTTTCTTATCAGGCTCATAATTATTATTGCTCAGGGCTACGATATTAATATTTGCTATGCCGACCAGCCTGCCATTTAGCAAAAAGTTCTTCTTATTATACATTTCATGATGATATCATTATTATATTTTTGTTTTCCAAATTAAATTTGAATACAATTAGAGGGTTTAGTTTTATTATATCATAGATTAAAGAAGGCTTATATTTTTTTCTGTTTAAATATATATATTTCTTTATTTTAAAAATTAAGTTTTATTTAATTCATACATGTATTAGTTTGTAGATTAAATTTTATGTTTGTTTTGTATAAATTTTACAAGATCAAATTTTATGTTTGTATTATAACTTTATTTTGTATTAGTGTTACATTATAAATAAAAAAATAAATTAAAAAAAAATATATAAAAAAAAAATACAAAAAAAACCTCTTCGTTGTACCTTTACCTTGACGTGGTGAAGAGGCTTAAGGCTTAATGCCGAACTAAAAAGGTACAAATCTTTAGCTAATAATAATGACGTCATCTATCCAGATATTATGAAATGATTAAAAGGCTCTTTATCATTGTTTGTAAATGATAAAAAAACTTTAAGGATTTAATATTTAATTCTTTTACGGCGTTTATACTAAGTTTATACTATGAGAAAATAAAAATACACATAAGATTAAAAAGTTGTTTTGTTTATGTTTCAGCGAGATAAGAAAGATTGGGGATTAAGAGCTCAAAGTCCAAAAGCTGTTATAGGATTAAGGAGCCCTGTAACTTATTTATGTTAAAGGGATCAGCAGTTCAAAGTCCAAAAGCTGTTATAGGATTAAGGGACTATGCTATTTATTTATATATTAGAGATAAACAGCTCAAGGTCCAGCAGTTGTTATAGGATTAAGGAAATCTACTGTTTATTTATATGCTAGAGATAAACAGTTCAAAGTCCATATTTGTATTTCACCTAGACATCATCCAACTTGTCTATACATGATCCAACCTGTTTAAATGTTGGTAAAGTTAAATATTGTAAAGATTACGTAAACATTGAGAAGGTTGCACAAACACAAAAACAATGTAAAGGATATGTAACCATATAGGAGGTTACAGACTATAAAGTGAATACCTGACCCTTCGTCGTATAGGTTATGATTATATAACCGTTGGGGAGGTTACAGAGTATGAAGAGGGTACCTAACCCTTCATCATATAGGTTATGATTAAATAACCGTAGGGGAGGTTACATACTATAAAGTGGATACCTGACCCTTCATCGTATAGGTTATGATTATATAACCGTAGGGAAGGTTACAGACAATAAAGCGGATACCTGACCCTTCATCCTATAGGTTATGATTATATAACCGTAGGGGAGGTTACAGACAATAAAGTGGATACCTGACCCTTCATCGTATAGGTTATGATTATATAACCGTAGGGGAGGTTACAGACAATAAAGCGGATACCTGACCCTTCAATTGGTGGAGGAGATAAACCTGGTGGTTAAGCGTGGATGCTGACCACGTCATTGTAAACAAAATGGCGCCTTAGGGTGGGGGTAATCAGGATGAAGCAAGATGATTGGCTGGTTGGAGATTGATAAGAGTAAAAGGGGCGGGACCTAACGGTCACGTGATTAAAAAGGGGCGTGGCCTAATAGTTAAGGTTAGGTCGAGGCGAGACCACGTGGTGGTTAAGATAGGGTCGAGGCAAGGCCACGTGGTAGTTAAGGTTAGGTCGAGGCAAAAATTCAAATTCAAATTTCCCGCCATAGGTCACGTGACCAAATGCTGGCTTCTGATTGGCTGCTCCTAGAAGTGCGCCAGCTCCCCCATTTTCCCTCTACTAATCCCTAATTAAATTTATCCTTCTATACCATCATGCGGATGTCAACCAAAAAATATACAATTTGTTGAAGATGTTTTTTATCCTGCCCTTAACCAGGCTGTAAAATCTTTAATTATTTTTGTATAAATAAATCTTAGGTTGATAAAGAGTAGACATTTTGTTTACAGTTAATAGCAGATGTTTGCTTTCCAGGCCAAGCTTAATTGTAGAAAAATAAAAGTTTGAAAATCAGAATAACAAAGTCTGTATTTTAATTAATTCTCATGAGTGTTGCCCTAATAATCTTCATTAAATCTAATGTTTTGAATATTCATTCAATTTATTTTCACAGTGCATGGAATATTTACTCAGCTAGCATAATCTCAAAATGCCAAATCACGTTGTTAGCCAATTATAAAATGTACAATCCCAATTTGTCAGGAGTGTTTCTTGGCTAAAATGTTAAATGAGGAAAATCCCAATGAAACCTCTTGCGACTGGTAGTACGGTGTTAAAATTATGATATTTTAATTAAATCTGAAGCCTAGAGGCATTTAGAAATGCAGTTTACATGAATAAAATATTAGAAACAATATAAATATGAGTTTTTTTTTCTCTGAAAATAAATTTTGCTTGCACAATGATCCCACAAGTTCAGTTTTACTTTAGTTTATATATTTTTGTACCCTTTCCTTTTTCGGTACCCCCGTAACATATATTAATATTTTTATAAAAGACGCAAGAATGTTTCAAGATAAAAAAAACGTTTTTGATTTTTTACTTTTTTTGATTCTTGAGCCTTGGTATAAAAAATTAGATAATTAAGCTAGAATGTAATAATTCGATTTTACCACAATGCTGTCTTAATAATTTAAGGATAGTTGTGGGATTTGGTAAAAATTATTTATAAACTGCGTAAAATTGCGTTTATTTGGAAAATGACTACTAGACTCAGATACTAAGTAATAAATGAATAAAAAAATAATTTAGATATTAAAAAACGAAAAAAAATATGTAGATATAAAGAAATAGTTAATAGTATTGATTACTAAACCGATGTAGTGTTAATTCTTATTATTTTTATTAAATTATATTTAGTCAAGTTTAAATCGATACAACAGCCACTAAGCATAGTCTTACACAGCCACAGACAAGTTGTACTTAAGTTTCTGGGCTTTCTAATCGTCAGTTTTAATTAGTAGAATATTAATTTAAACCACGCAATGAGGTAATGTTCAGCTCTCAAATCTTAGTAAAAAGATGAAAAATGTTTGGGATGATAAAGTACCCTTTTTTTTTTTTTAACAATTAGATTTTGCGATAATTTGTTCTTCTATTCATATCAATAAATGGAATTATTGTTGTATTTAATGAAGGAGATGGTCCTGGTACCGGTCAGGAATAAAATAAAACAATAGTGACTATTTATTTAATGACGACGTTTCGACCCATATTTTTGGTCTTCATCAGGGCTCTACAACCACTGAAGAATAGGATAAGACACTATCAATGCACATAATTATTGTATTTAGTTCTTGAAGAACACATCCATCCCCTAAATAATTTTTAATACTATATTAAACTCATAAGGATAAAGATAGAACTCATGATGGATACTGAGTGTTATTAATGAGGAGAATTATTTAATTTTGTATGATAAAATTTAAGTATAAACTTTAAACTTTAGATGTTCTTAGGGCTCTTAAAAATAAATAAGTATTTGAATTAATTGCAGGACCAGAAAAAGTATATGATGTGTTGGGGGTTCCTAATCTAAAATAATAAATAATTCTAAGGTAAATTAAAATAATTGAATTTTAAATGTTTTTAAGGATTTTTTTCGTTTTAGTTTTTAGAAATTTAAATTCATTTTAGGTTTAGAAATTGTTTTGATTGAAAAACAATTAAAAATATTTCTAAGATACAGGAAGAAGATGATAAGTCAATGCGAGATACATAACTGATGTAATATTTTTTTTTTTAAATATACAATTAATTTAATTAAGAGTCAGGTTATGTCAAACAAATATACATAGCATTTACAAAATATTGTTTATACTAAAACAAATGTTAGAATAATTATTACAAATTGATTATATTATAGATTGATATTATAAGTTTATAGGTCAATCATTTTTGTAAATTCATATATTGTAACAAGTGGTATTTTTGTTTTAAAAAAAAATCTAAACAATTGAAGATAATTAATAATACAGTATTATAGAAACATTTATAACTATCTCAAAATATCGAATATTTTATATTTTATAGCAAGACATTGATATGTGATGTTTTAAATGAGCTTAAGATAAATTGATATTTGATAAGTTTGGCCAGGCAATTAAATTTAGTATTAGTTTATTTTTAGTTCATTAGAAAAATTACTTCTTCAATTTCTTAAGTGCTTTATACTACAAAGGACCCGCCCGAAATTAGATAGATAGCGTTCCTATCTTTGAGTAGTCGAACAGGCCAGAGCAGGTACACAACCATTGTGCTGGATGGCAGGTCAATTTGCTAAAATATATTAATAATTCCGATTGGGTAAGGCGGTTTTTATCGCGGGCTTGTGAAAAGGGAGGGTGAGGGGAGGGAGGGGGATTTTTCGATTAGGTTTTTAGGTTGTTTTGTTGGAGAGGGAGGGGGGAGAGAGGGAGGCCCAGGTCGGCAGATCATTAATCTAGAAGCGAGCACAAACACGTCAACCCGGCCGGCATAGAAAATAAGAAACCCGCGCTGGGGAGAGTGTCAGATATAAAGGCAGGAGAAAGCTCGCATACTCTGAGGAGGCTATTCATCGGCTAGGGGGAACCATTCAGCCGATGTACTCCCGACGTTGGCTTCTGGGTGGAAACGACAATGGCTCGCCGAGGGTACGCTGCAGAGCGCATCGGGGGTAACCGACGTACTGAAAGCCGTCGCTTTTAGAGGGGGGAGGGCTTATGTATTTGTATCTCAAGGGTAATATTACAAAAAAGGTTAAATTGAGGGCAATATCGAGAATCAATATTCAAAAAAAAAAAAATTATGAAATTCTTCTCACATATTACGTACAACCACCTTATACTGTATTCGGTAACTAATTCTAACTAAATAGATAATAAGCAAAGTTCAATGGACCTGGAGGTTCGACACTTTACAAAAAAAGAGTACATTCTACTTATTTCTCTCAAACAAAAATCTGCTTCTAAATCTGAATTGATAATTATATTTGATTACATGTTTATTATTATATTTGTTTCTTTATCTTCATTTTAATTTATTAGAAGAGAAGGTTATATATAACTCCATAGAATTTCAAGATCAAATATTCGATTTCAGTCAAAGGTATTAAAAGTTAACATTTCGGCTAAACCATGTGGGTCATCTTCAGGGCTATACAGAATGATAAACAAAAAAATATCTGATCTGGACAACACATGACTTCCTTTACGCCTATTAAACTATAAATTGGTGGCTCCAAAAGTGATCCTGAACTTGGTTACTAGTTTCCGAAGATCGCAGTATGTCAAAAACAACACTCGGCGTCGCGACATTATCTATTGACACACACACATAAATAGGGAGGAAAACCATTATTTTATACTAAATTTTAACACTTAAAATAAGTAATAGAAATGTTTAATTGGATTGGAAACTAATTGCGATTGTAACCTTTATTACCGAAACATATGATTTGTGTATTTAATTTAAATATAATTTTTGATGTAAGCTTATTATGGCCTTCAAGTAAAGTACCGTTTTCGGCTCACCAATTTTAACCAAAATATAGTAAATGCATTCACATCAATATAAAAATCGTATTTACCAAATTTGAGATGTTTTACATTATATTTTAATATAATTTTTGATGAAAGTCTAATATGACCTACAAGTAAAGTACCGCTTCCGGTTTTCCAATATAGACCAAAATCTAGTATGTTATTTAAATCAATATATAAGTTATAAATACCAAATTTGAGAAGTTTTGCAAAGTATTTTAATATAATGTTTGATGGAAATCACTTATGGCCTTCAAGTAAAGTGCCACTTCCGGTGATTAAGCAGTGACCAAAAAAGGAGGTTCACAACTAGATTTTACAACAAACCTAAATACGAAATTTCAACTTTCCACGGCTAACCGTTTTTGAGTTATGTGAAATACGAACGTACGTACGTACGTACAGACGCCACGACGAAACTAGTCAAAATGGATATTTCCGTTGAAATCTGAAAACCGAAAATTTTCGCGATTACGATACTTCATTTGCTTCGTACAAGGAAGTAATATGACATAAAATAAAATATAGGAATATATAAGAATCAAGAACTAAAATTAGAAAAATAATGATGAAAATAATTTTGAACTTAAAAACAAATTATAAGTATAAATATATAACTCATTATTTTGACATAATACCAGTTTCCATTTAATCAGAGAAACAGAACTCGTTGAGTCCTGTTCAGTGGAGCAAGGATATCACCAGTCTTCAGCAGAACTAATGATCTTCATGTCTTCAGAGTGGTCTATAGGTTCATTAAAGGATTCTTAAGTCTTTGGAGATTGATGAACTCAAGTAGCTTACAACTGGTAGAATATATACTTTATGTATTACCTCGATTTCTTATCAAGTTTCGATCACTACGATGGGTTCCTCTGAAAACTCATCAACATCACTCTATTAAATTAAAATCACACAACATTAAACGATAATTATTCACAAATCTCGTTTTCCTAATTAAATAAATCATATTCTATTATAATTATATTTTCATATAAATAATGTGTTCCAAAACTCTTATAAAATATTTTGAATTATTATTATTTCTATATATGATTTATTATTTTTCATGCTACTAGGTCTTCATCAGGGCTACATGACTATACCTTCAAGGAATAGGATAAGACTTACTATCACCACACAAAATTATTGTATTAATCCCTGAAAAGCATATCCTTCCAGTAAATAATTTTTAATATCATATATCATCCACAAAGATTTATAAATTAAATTATCTATTGGAATATAGTAGGTAACAAAATAATATACTGGGTTACAAGTGAAAGCCACTAAACCAAAACAATTAATTTTCAGATTTTCGAAGAAACGAGATCTTTCAGCTGGTGTTAAATATTAATTACTTCTTATAAATTGCAATAGTAGTTCTGAGCAGGGCCGGAACTAGGATTGTGAGGAAGGGAGTAAACTTAATTTTTCAGCCTCTTCTTCCACCCCAATCCTTCCTCCAATAAAAGTCAACAGTTTTACAACAGTATTTCAGGAAATATATTCCGAAATAAATACCAGTTAAATTCATTGAATTGACTGAATTAATATCATAGCAATCAAAGAGCAGAATCAAATATTTTGTACTTAATCTAAAAATAAAATTTGTCTAGAAATTTGCCGCCCTCTAAATTTTGCCGCCCGGGGCAAGTGCTCCCTTTCCCTCCTCTTCTACCCCCGTTCCGGCTCTGGTTCTGAGGAAGTAAATGCCGAAACGTCAAGATATAATGAAATAAAAAGAAATAAATAATAAAAAGAAGCGGTTGAAAGCCTTATAAGTATCTAAGTTAAACATAAGTATCTAAAAATCAAGAAGATGTAATCCCATTGAAATTAATTAAGTTCCTATGCTATGTTTCTCTATTTGATACTATTTCAACTTACGATTTCAAAATTAGATAGTTTTAAAATTTCAATATGTTTTAACAACTTCTACGTCCATTTTCATAAAGATTACAAATCATTATCTTATTTCTAGAATAAATAGAAAAGTAATTTGATTTCATAATTTTGACAGAATTGTGAATGGTTTCTCCGTATTCAGAAAGCAAAAGAACCTTTTTTTAAATTATATTTCTTTTTTTTAATGTCTTTTCCTTTTTAGACAGACAAGGGCTATGACAGATAATCCTCAGTTCGTGGGAATCAGCCGCTTCCTCCCGCCTTATTCTGTTCAAGTCAGACATCTCAATGGAGCGACTCCGGATAAAAGACAGTCAGAGAAAAGGGACCACACAGCGACGAGGCTATTAGTGCCGAGGAAGGAACCGCACAGGAGCACCGGCAGAGCTCCCCGAACTGGAGGGAGTCTTGAGAGTATTGATATTGGTCCCATCTTAAGGAGTTCTGCCAGATCCAATGGTTATTATATTCAAATATTTATGCTTCATAAATTTATTTCCCTCCCTTGAATTTAACTACACTAATGACAGAATCAATGTTGCTTATCTTGCGATCGTGGAGATACTATCGATTATATTTGATGTGAAGTCAACTGCGATCATTATCGTTAATAGCTTCCGTAGAAGGACGTCTGTTTGGAATTTAAATTATCAAGAAAAAAAATAAAATTGTTCAACCAATGACAGAAGTTCATAAAATCAAATATCAATATCGAGTTTTCTCAAAGTTTTCAATAAACCAAAGTGGATACTTAATTTGTTTAAGGTATACCTTTAAATGGATTATATTTAACAGCAGATACCAACATTTTTTTTAAGAAATACAAAGGTCTAAATAAATTTCATCAGAACTATTTTCAACGATACACCCCCTTTTTCGTCCAAGGGGAACCTGAGTTCCTATCAGTTCAAGATTTTTCCTCTCCTTCATAAAGGTAGAAGCATCTTTACCATATCGAATATGCATGAATAAGTTTATATTTCTATGAAGAAGTATCGATATCGAATCGATATATCGATATATATATATATATATATATATATATATATATATATATATATATATATATATATATACTCTGTGATCAAAAAGTAAGGTGATTTGTTTATAAAATGTAAATTCTTTATTTATTCTTCCAAATCAATTTCATCCCCTTCAAAGTAATCCCCGTCCGATAAAACGCACTTTTGCCAACGCTTTTTTTAGTCCTCGAAACAGTCGGAATAGTCTTTTTTCGGTATAGCCTTCAAGACCTTCTTCGATTCGGTTTTTATCTCCTCAATCGTGTCAAAACGGCGTCCCCGCATTGGCCTTTTGAGTTTGCTGAATAGTCGCAAAAACGCCAAAGTCGCACGGAGCCGAATCAGGCGAATACGGTGGTTGCGGAACGATATGAATCGAGTTTTGGGCAAAAAAGTCGCGAAGAACCAATGCAGTGTGAACCGGTGTATTATCGTGATGATGGAACCAAGAGTTCGCCCATAATTCCTGCCGTTTCAGATGAACAGCTTCACGCAAACGACGCATAACGCTCAAATAATATTCTTTGTTGACAGTTTGGTCCGGCGGAAGGAATTTACCTGCCTTCCTAATGCCCGGGAGTTTTAAATGACCATTTCACCTTAATTTTTGATCACAGTATATATATATATATATATATATATATATATATATATATATATATATATATATATATATATATATATATGTTTAAAGAGGAGGAAGATGCCCAATAAAAGGAGAGAAGGAAAAAAGGTTTCGAAGGATGGTGTATTACTTTCGATAACAGAATAAAGGACACCGAAAAAAAAAATTGTAACCTATATATCGTATAAATGGAGAAAAGGAACACATAAGTCGCAATTGAAAAAGATAATGGAGGAGTTCACAGGATAGGTTTTGGTAAATACCGCAAAATCTAAAAAGAATGTGTAACAGACTGTTGATGGGGGAATCCTCTGAATAAATACATCTTAAAAAACTTTTACGGCTATCCATCAATCATTCGTCTATATTTGCTTTTCCACGACGCTAGTCTAGCCTTTTCCTGATGCCATAAAGTTGGCAGAACTGAGGAGCATTCGTGTATGCAGGGTCTGCACAGCCCCCTTCCATCTCCATGGGATTTCTAACATATTATATGGACCATTCTACAAAAAAAGTCAAATAGGGTTTTCGGGTATCTCAAATCTATATATTCTGAAAAAAAATTGTTAGATATAATTTTCTCCTTCCTTTCTCTTTGGTTTTGAAACTACTAGCTATATTATTTAATATGAAAAAAATGCCTATAACATCAAAATGCAATTCCCTCACCGTGCCCGAAGCCGATAGGGCAAAATATATTTTATTTAAGACACCTTCTTAAAGTCAGTTAAGTGTTTGTATGAAGAATATGCTCAGGGACATATCGGTCGGACTTTCTGATTCTGAGAAATGTCGGAAATTATGGAATGAGAGTAGGTTAAAATATAAGACTTTAGGTAAATCATGCATTACAATGATTCTGAATCAAATAAATGCTATGTTACTATCGTAATCTCATCATAACTCAATTAATGAAACGATTCTCTCAAAGTCATGATTTCATTCCTTCGAAGGCAACGTATTTCCCGTAGGATTTCTTTGCTCATTTTTAATTAAATAAATAATTAAAAATAAAGGCAGGCTGCTTTTATTTCACTACTTTATTTATTATGATGCAATTTTTGTAGAATTATATATAAGAGTCATAAGAGTCAGTATTTTCATTTGAATTTATACTTTCATCCCCGTAATGGCCTTCCCCGTCAATATTACAAGTATTATGTTTTTTTTTTACGTTTAAAGTTCTTTGTATTCAATTCAAGTACATATAGATTAGATTAGCTCGATTTATCTTATGACGGGTGATGTTCCAAATAATTTTTTTAAAGTTTCCATTCATCTTCCTAGATATTTAAGATTACTGATCTGTAGACTAAAAAGATTTTGGTTTTATATCAGTTGAAAACCGATGAAATGAATGCTAGAAAACACCATTAGCTGCCATTATCCATTTGATCACCACTTATGCCAATTCACCGAACTCGGAAAAAGTAGCCAAAATAAATCAGCAATATTCTCAATTTTTATACTGATACAATGGTTTTGTATTTCCATTCCATTTAGGTTCTTGTCGTGCAACCAGGCAGTTGGTCTCATTCTGATTTAATGATTGACCTGGTTATCTTGCTGGACCTCCCAAAGCGAGAAATGATCCCAAACCTCCCAAAACGCTTCTCTAAAGCAGTAAAAGATGGATGTCAATAACGCCATACCATAATGAATCATTATTCAGAGAAAATAAAGCATAGAATCAAAATAAAAACACATCGATGTTTTTTGTGAGTTAACCAACACGAGAGAGACGGCCAAAGGGGTTCATTCACATATTTATATAAAATGTGTATCAGTAAATTAAATAATATAATAGCGCTATGAATAAATATTAAAAAAATAAATTTAACTTAAAGTTAAATAAATATCTTAAACACAGGCATACTTACGTACATTGTTTATACTCATCCTGGGGAACTCCGAATCAGGCTTTTCCGAAGGGAAAAGCATGACTCGAGGAAATCCTAGCGATTCTCTCTCAACCGCGTCACTGGTATTGAAAGTCGGTGGACTGGGCGAGGGCGCTGTAGCTGCAGACGCTTATTATTGGCTAATTGAAGAAGTAATAGATATAGTAAAGTTACATATCATAAGCTTACAGAAGAAACATAAGACAGCACTCCCGCCAAGCCACTCTATGTTTCTAATCGTAATCTTTATGCAACTGTATGTCAGCTGTAGTAGACACTTTCGAATCTTGATATGATAAGCATTTCTGCCAAATGTATTCCTCACGCTGAGCTTAGATGACTGAAATTATTTCCACCAATCCCATCCTGGAGCGGTACAAGACCTCAGCAATAACTTCTCCTACAGGAGCAAAGACACCGCCCCGCGATCCAAAGAGCACCGGGCTGAATGGGGACCACACATAGAGAGCAGTGACTATTAGCGCGGACAAAGAGGTTCGCTGCCGACCATAAACCTGTAATGATTATTAATTTCCGTATAATAGCGGGCAATGGCTGGCAGCGCAGCTCTCACGGGTGATTAATTGTCTCGCCTTGCAGCACTACGTCGCGGTGAGGTCTCGGGCTGCTCTATATCTACTGGGCAGTCGGGGGTAGAGGTGTAGGTGCGACATTACGACCGCAGCGATATTTATCCTAAGGATTCCAAGAACACCGATCCCCTAGTTCATGGGGCGGAAAAACGCAGTAACATTGTTTTTATTGTGATTCTACCATCCACACTTTAATTCGTAAAGCAACATATATTGCTTAGGGAAAAACTCGAATACTTCCTCGAGGAATTCGACTTCGGAGAAAATTTGCTGTTTGATAAAAAAAACTTTGGGCCTCGTTACTCGTTTATATAGTTAGTAGCCATCTCAACTAGCTAGTCGTTGAGATCCAACCCTAAGAAATAATTTAAACTGCAGGTTCTTGAAAAGTATTTCTGATGCAACTTACGCAAAAAAGAAAAAGTAATATTACCTGTTGAAAATATATTTTTTCAGCGTAAAATTTATTTTTATATAAATTGTTAACAATCTATTTTATATTTAAAGAAAATATTTGGATATTCCAATACACCAACGGATCAAATGAAATAGCTTTCAACAAAAAATTAAATATTTAAATATTTTATAAATTTATTTATACAAATATTTGAGGCTCTTCAACAAGGGACACTTTCGTCCGGTACTAAATTTACAAAAATAGTTCAAAATTCTAAAAGGCAAGTTCAATTACAAATATATATATATATATATATATATATATATATATATATATATATATATATATATATATATATATATATATTTGAATATATTTTCAATCGTAAATTATAACATTTTTTTTTTGCATAATCTCTCTCCCACTTTCTCTTTATTTTTGCAATTCAACAAACATAAGTGATAATTTATTTTACTTCGTCAGTTCATTGTCACATTAAAACTAAAAAAAAAGGTTTAAGATCGACATAACATTAATTGATACCTAGCTGGAATTATCGCTATACAATGGACTGGACTTGGAAAATAATTATTCTCGAAAAGTATTTCGAAATTTTCAATTCCTCGAGACTCTTAACTTATTGTTAAATATATGTCGACGACAAAGACAGGAAAATATTTTTTTAAATTAGCCCTAATTTAATTAATCCTCTGTACTGGCTATAACATAACAGCAATAAAAACGAATGTAATTTAGTTCTGACAAAATATAACTTTTAAGAACCGATATTCGCAAAGATTAATCACTAAGAGTTGATCATTTATTATGATGTGTAGATACTGAAATTGAAGTTGGTTGTGGGGGGTTCGCTCTGAAAGGGTGAGTTTGTAGGGAGTTGGGTCGTAGTGCAGGGGAGCAGGTTACAGATGCACCACTGGGTAGAAATATTAAAATTAAAAAAAAAAAATTGTTCTTCAATCTATTTTTGGATGTTAGAAGTCTGAATACAATGGGGTAGAAACAGCATCCACTGGTTTGTTTCAAGATTTCTATCATGTATTTCTTATCTAATTACGTTCATCTTACTTAGACCTGACCACACTCCAACACTCCACTGCTCCGTGATCAACAGTAAACAAGCTAAATTATTAATAGGTTATAAACGAGCAAAAACTCAAAAAAGTTACAGAAATAATTGTTTTGATATAATTGGAAGATTCTAAAAACGAAAACTAAAATCCTTTAAAAAAATAGTAAATAACGAACCAGTCAGCGCATAATGAGTAAATGTTGAGTATCTTGGAGTGGAGTACTGTCTCAAGTTGATGAGTCTTTTTTGCACTGTTGATGTGAGATGTGCTATATTTTGTCTGGATTTGTGTGATTTTTCAGTCCTCAATTGACGAAACGCAGACTGGTTAGTTATTTACTGTTTTTTTAGAGATTTGACACTTTGTTTTTAGAATCTTCCAAGTATAGCCTTTAAAAGATAAATTATTCACAAAAGACCCACATAGGTCATGGCAAAGACCTAGTTATCCCTCATTGTAATAATAATAATAATAAAGAATGTATACAAATTAAAAAAAAAATAAAGATGACTGTTAAGGCCGCTCGTTTGCCATAAATATATGTCGTTGCAATTGAGCTGACAAATAAACATATGGTACAATTTATTATTACTTGAAAACTAAAATTTTTATTAAAGATTTGGAATAATCTATTGTTATAAAAAAAAAAAAAAAGAAAAAGGAGAAAAAACGACAAATCCTTTAATTTTATTAGATATATTATAAATCCAACTCAACTGGTTGAATGGTGTATCCACCTACGCGAGGAACATCCTGGGTGTTCGTAACTGGAGGGCGGCCTCAGAAGATAGACAAATCTGGAGAGTGCTCCATGAGGAGGCCAGGACCCGTCTAGGGTTGTAAAGCCATGCAGATATATAAATTGTAATTTTAAATTTAATAATGTGAAGTTAAATCACTAAATACAAAAACAGCTGATCGTCTTTTGTTTAGTTAACAGCTGTTAAGATCTTGTTGCTTACGTGCGAGAACGTTGGACTTGATACGTAGTAGTTTGTGAGTGTGTTCCTTTATTGTCAGGATATTGATGAAGTTTTTTTACAAGTCGCCGATGACTTCAATCATTCTTTCTCTACGACCGTAATTTTTATACGCTTAATTTTCCGACCAAACGATCGGTTATCGGCTATTTGGAGGCCACATTCGTTCATCAACCTGACTTTAATCTGGAACCGTTTCCAAATGAAATGGAATTGAATTTCGACATCTATCAACGAAACTACATACTCGCACATCAACAGCTGGGTCTAAGGAACTTGTACCGCTCGCCGGATGTTTGTGATACGATCGCCGACTTATATCGATTTATATACCCAAGGTATTTCTTACACATTAATTTAATTGTAAGCAACAATTTATGAGCTCATTTAAAATATTCTTTTAATTTAATTTATTTATAAAATGACATTATTTCTTATGGAATTTTTAATATAATTTTTCTCAATGTTGGTTTTGTTATGCATACCAATGAAACTAATTGTCATATTCTGTTACTATCTATCCTAAGGATTTTTACGATATTTGTTTCTGTTTTGACATACATATATTTTTTTTTGAGTTTTTCAGAGTAAATTGAACTACTGTACTGTTAAGTATCAATAAATTATAGAAAGCATCTGATATTACATTATAAAATCTTCATTTTCTTTTCTTTGATCATATTTTATTTACAAAGATATTCTTAATTATCGCCCACAATTAATTTTCGGAACAGAAAATTAATTGGGTGCAAACAAAGGAAGTCAATCAATTTCCAGGTTACAGAAAGATAAGGCTGCGCAAATTTGTTATCCTAAGAACCGACCAACAGTGGCAAATTACTCGATCATATATTTGTATTTATGTGGGCTATTTTAAAAAAAGAGAAATATGTGGTTAAAAATTATATATGTGATCAGTATGAAAACCTCAGATAGCAAATATGCTATTTTTAAGTTTCTATTGTTTACCTACATATGTCATATAAAGTTATATCTTCACTTATCGTAATTTTTATTATCATACGTTCAACATTTTTTTTAAAGTACGTATGTATAAAAACTCCACCTGTATGTTCAATATATCATCGATGCCACGAGATAACTTGGCAATGTACCACCATCAAATATGTGATTTTCATATTTTGGCTTTTAAATTTGTTAGTGTTTATATTAATTTCAATTAATACTTATTTCGAATGAACCAAAACTTACAAACTAATCAGAACATTTAAAAAAATGACATATTTATTCGATAAAACTAAAAAATATAAAAGCAAAATATACAAATCATAGGACACTTTCTCATGACAACGACGATATTTGCTATTTTTGTTTTGGATTTATTTTCGTTTTGTTTTTGTATGTTTGTTTTCTTTCAATTTTTCTTCAATTTCTTTATATAAAATCATTATTAAAAATGTAATGTAATATAATCCTTCTTGCACAAGGTTACTAGGGAAGAGATTAAAAAAAAAAAAAAAAAAAAAAAAAAAAAAAAAAAAAAAAAAAAAAAATCAATATATATTGCTTATGTTTATTTAAACAAACACACACATATAATTATAAGTGTACGCTATAGATATTAAAACTCCATAGGGCCAATTTGTGGTCAAGAAGAAAGTAATTGAGGTAGGGGAGCCTTGATAGGCTTTCAACAGCAGAGTACTGCATGTCCACTCCAGCTTAATTCCACTCCGTCCAGTGGATTTATCTTGTTAACTGGAGCCTCCATGGGATGAACATTGGCCTTTGTGGTGAAAAATGAGGCAATATGAATAGTAAATATTTGTGTTCTTAAAATGTGTTAGTATATCAAGAATAAAGTGCACAAAGCAAACTCATCAAGACGATCGGGGATTGGGCCAAATATCAAACTACAGACCTAAGAAAGAACGTTTATACACTGATATAATGTAAAAAATATTATTATGTAATTTATCTAAATAATTTACAATGAAATATATGATTTTAAAAAGTTTTGATCGTAAAGATGTATGTATATTAGTGATGAAAAAGTTGCCCATTGAGTGAAGTTTCTATAAATATAGAACTTTTTTTTCTGTATAGAGGTTCATCAGTATATAGTTTAATTATTATTAGAAATATAAGATCGAAGGTGACTTTAGGCGGGTATATTTTAGTTTTCCGAAGCCTATTTTATTCTAAAAGCGGTAAGAGGTTTTAAAAGCAATCAGCCTGTTAATGAACCATGAAATAAAACAACATATCCTAAATAATAGACATCGATATAACCCTTTAAACCTAAGATTAATAGAGACATCGTATTAATGATAAATAGATAACTGAACAAAATCACTCAGTTGGACGGGAGCAGACACAATCGAAGGCAGTGCTGGCATCTAGCGGCGGCGCCTGGTACTAAAGAGCCACTTAATATTCCTTCCCAGTCAGTGATTCAGTCTTATCTTGAACAAGTGTGTGGGGAAGCTGCTCATGATGAATCGATATCTAGAACCAAAGAGTTAGGTCGATTATTTTATCCCAGTACATGGATACGGCGATTTTTCTTCTAGATTAGATAATGGCATGGAGCCATCGGGTCATAAATCCAATCTCCAGATCGTTGAAGAATGATGGCTAAGGCACTCACAGAAATCATAATTTTCTTCGGTAATCGTGATACTTTTGGCATTGAATCTCTGCCATTGTAATCAGCTTACTTTAATAAGGGAAACCTCGGAACATACAATACAAAACTCTTCATTCAAAACCATCAATTCTCTTAATGATTCCGCAAGGCAAACCATCAACAAGACCACCCGAAATTTACCCAAAACATTCCTAAAATATGTGATAATCTAAATAGCTAAATCTAAAAAAAATTAAGAGTTATAAAAATAGCTGCTTTCCGTCTTTTCAACCTGGAAGTAATAAATATAGATAAGAATTGATATAATAGAAATCTGAGATCAAGTAAAAATAGGCAGATGTTCTAGAATTAATTTATCCATCTTATCTACACTGATCGAATTGGATTCAGTCATTTCGGTATCAGGTTTGTGAAAGAATAGAAAGGCTTCTTTGCTAGTTAGAAGTCGTGTTTTATTTCAGATGTTCTTTCGTTTTAGTTGCTAACCTTGAATGCCAACGCAACAGCCCAAGAGATGGACACAGGGACGTTACTACAGCATTTTATTGAATGGGACAAAATCAAAAATTTCCCAACATTGACCGGATTTCTCAATTATATTGAATATTTTTAATTTCCCAACAATACGATGATATCTCAATAACAATATAATAATATCTCAATTTAATCAAATCTTTTGGATTTGAACATTTCGGTTGCCTATTGCGAATCTTGGCACTTGAAAAAAAAATATTTTTTTTTTTTCAATACAGCACTGTAGCGAAAAAGTGCCAATGTTTTACTTTAAAATGTATTGGTATTGATTTTAAATTTCAGTAACTCTTTGAGTAAAATGTTTCGTAGTTTGAGGTAGGTTCTCAAGTTACAAATTTCCCAATTTTTTGGGTTGCCAAATTATCTACCAACTACCCGCCAGGCTGCAATTTAGGAATCTGATTGATGCTTACGAATAACATGATTTTGTATCCAAGGGTTTGTCTGCATTGAATTTGACTTTTCATAACCTATTTCTCTTCAAGAGAAAAAGTTTTTTGTTTTCTTTTTTCAGAAACAAGCTAATTTCTATGAGAAAAATCCATCTCCCTATGATAATATGATATAAATCCACAATCTGAGAAACGAGACAACTTTTATCAGCTAAAAGTTATTTTCCACTTTTATATGAAATTGGTTCCAGCAGTTTCAGTTGCTGATTGATATTAACAGTTTTACCCTATCTACTTTATGTCGTTTATTGTAATTGATTAACGAAATTATTTTCTTTCGAAATTATTTCCAGCCCAAACCTTTTAAACATAAGTGTAACTCGGTCGGTACTTAAAATATTTTTACAAGGGATTTAAGAATTCCTTATAACTAAAGAAAGTTTACGAATCTATAAATAATTTATCAACAACTAGATAGTTAGTTTTGGAATTTCTGCTAAGATTTATAATTATTTTTGATTTGTTGTTTTTCGGAGTTTTAAGTCCTTATACACCCCAACGAGATCAGTACGGGAGGGCTATCCTACAGGTTACCAAACTATGTTGGTACAAACGTGGAGATTTATCCCATGGGTCCACCACTGAATGAAAATTAACCCGTTTCTGGCTCAAAAATGTTGAGATGTCCATGTATTTATAATCACATAAAACTTAATTTAGCAAAGAACAAGCGGCGATGGATACTGTCTTCAACATACACAAGCTTGTGGTTTATTTTTTCATTCATTCCTATCATAGCATTCAGGCTAATACGAATTTATTAAGTTACAACATAATGAAAATAAAATGAAAAAACTTTGACAGATGTGATTTAATTTTTAAAGCCGAACATGATTGACGCTCTCTACTTATTTCTCAATTCCATGCAAAACAACTACCACGCACCCAATCCTACACCTTCCAATTTGTCATGAAAGAACATTAGCAAAGTGTTATGGTGCACGTGTCAAGGTCGTACAATAGCCAATGTTCATTTTATTTTCATAGAATCTTATCGTATTATTAAAATATTTTTAACTTTTAACAACTTAATGGTGAGAAGAATTACAAATCGTCAAATTGGAATTCCTCAATGAGAGCCATGCCAATTATGTAGTGCCATTGGGGCAACGTCAACGGCATCTGGTGCCCGCGGGAACAATTAGAGGGAGAGCTGTCAGTACGTCATCACTTATTATCTTTTGATTGGTAATTATTTTTATGAGTCCATTATACGGTACTTTGGGCAATCACGTGCCAAAAAGTAAGCACGCAAGTCTGATGACTACGGCATATAAGGTTGAGAAGGTCATTATTTAAAGTTTAACATGGATAAGTTATTTTAAAATTGGGTTAAAGCCAATAAAGGTATTCAATTTGCTAAAGGAAAACAGACATTTTTACTAGTATATGTATTTAATACTAGCTGGTTAACTGTCATTTCTAAGGGAATGATAAAACTGAGTGTGCTCCGAGAAACACAACAAGGTAACCATTTTTTTTTAAAGTATCTCTTATGTATCATCCGGCTGGAGTACGCTTAACGCCGGAGTAGGCGCGAAAGGTACAAGTGTCTCCCAACTGTCTATAGCACAATATACCTCATTATGTTTAAACTGGGGATGTAAAATTCCTAGTAGTCGCCTTCTAGGACTGGATATACGCCTAACTTTCGTTAGTCACCTACAACTTTTATACAATTATAGTAATACGCATTGCTTTGAGTCATTTCTGAAGGAATGGCATTGATTTATTCTTGCCTCATCCTCTCCTTTAAATCATCCGGAGAATGAAGACGGTGTTTAAACCCCTTGTCCTTGATATGGCTCAGAGAAAAATATCGCATGGAGATAAATCCAGTGACCATGCCGGTCACTCCAAGTCACCTCACAAAGAGCTCAATCTAGTAGGGAACATTTCTCTCACAACTTAAAGCAAACATCGAGACGTGTGACCCGCGGGCCCATCTTTCTTTTTTGGAACCACTCATACTCTGTGTCGATAGTCTCCATATCTGCGCGTAACGGTCGGAGTTCACAGTCACCGTTACAACCCCCTCCTCAAAAAAGGACGGGCCAATAACAGTGGCGTTATTCCATGATCAAGTGATCCTCCTAGCTTTATAAAAGAAAAATGCAATTATTATATAATAGTAAAAAGAATCAGAAAATATTTATTTTAATTGAGTGAATATGGAGAAACGCCTTCATTGTACCAAACAAAACCCGCACCGGGAACAGTGTACCCCCTGATCTGTGCTAAAAGCTAGAGTGGGGGCTTGTTGTGCGTTGGTTGGCATATCTTACCAACCTGAGCACACTTTTCGTGAGAACGTATCCGCCGCTCGGGTACAAGGACTTTTTGCAACAGCTAATTTGGTGTACAATTATTAATTTGATTTTTAATTCGAGTATAAGTTGTTTATATTTACTGCATCTTTTAAACTATACCTTTAAAACTTCAGTAAAAAGCAAAGTTTATCTTTAATATTCTAAATCAATATTTTAATTAAACTATTTACTGAATTGAATTCATTGTTATCTATTATAATTACGCTATATCTAATCTTATTTACATTAATTTATTCTTCAAGTATAGAGTTAGTCAGTTTATTAATTACATCAACAATCGTTAGATGTATACCTGATAAGATTTTTTTTTCTTATATTAACATAATCATTATATTAAGGGGTGCATTAGTAAAATTCATTTATATACATAGAGTTAAACCTGTTTAAAAGAAATAAGTTACACATTATTTCCCAAATAAAAATGAAACTGTATACAATTGACTGTTTGACCAATTAATTCACAACTGATCTTACAAGTATGAGCTAATTACCCTTTCATAACTCTTGTACAAATACAGTATCCTGTATACAAAATTCTGCTGACTAAAAGAAAATGGGGAAACAACCCCGAAACGTGGATATAATTGTGGTTAAATAAAATATATATAATATAAAAAGAATAAAAAAATTATGAAATGCCACTATTGGTAATTGTTAATATTTAATATATTATAACTAAATATTTTAGTCGTGAATGTCCTCAAGTCGCACGTGTAACATATTATAATTTCTTGAATTATTTTCATTCCATTGCCAAATGTATTCCTCTCCTTGCAAGCCAGACTGCGGGTAAAGGACATTTGCAGATAAGGTAAGTTATTTTTCATCTTCATCTGATGACGGTTGCCTATCTGGTGGAAAGAATCCCCGCGGCCGGTTTATCAAGGGGCCTGTGTCACTGCTGCCAACCTAACTTCCTGGGGCGGCAGCTGGTGACGCAGGGCCGGACTGTGATTAATGACAGTTTCCTGGACACAACAGTTGGCAGCCTTGGGATAATACGTCCCCGCGTCTATCGCGCCACTTCGTATTGATCTTCGTCTTCGTTGGCATTTTCCCTTCAACTTAATCCTTCTCCTGTGAATGTGCCTTTAAAGAAATATGATGTAGGGAAAAAAAATATATAAAATAGAAACCTGTACTTCTAAAAACCATGAAGTTTATTGGGTTCAATACTTGATAGGAAAGTAATGTGTTATCGACGCTTAGGCTTGTAATAATCTCACTCATCTGCTCCCCTCCGTAACTCATTGAATAATTATTTACCAACTTTATGTAGTCGATCAATGTCAAATCTATAAATTTCTACTATAAGGGGCTCGAGCCTTGGTCTAGGAACTAGATGTGTGTAGCGATAGACTCCGAGTTCTCTAAATCAGTCTAGGCACTAGTTTAAAAATGATTTAGATTTCTTTAACGTTATCTGCAAATGTCCTTTACCCGCAGTCTGTCTTGCAAGGAGAGGAATACATTTGGCAATGGAATGAAAGTAATTCAAGAAATTATAATATGTATCACTTGAATTATAATATGTGCGACTTGAGGACGTGGGGTCCACGTTTCGGGGTTGTTTCCCCATTTTCTTTTAGTCAGCAGAATTTTGTATACAGGATACTGTATTTGTCCAAGAGTTATGAAAGGGTAATTAGCTCATACTTGTAAGATCAGTTGTGAATTAATTGATCAGGTATGAGCTAATTACCCTTTCACAACTCTAGGACAAATACAGTATCCTGTATACAAAATTCTGCTGACTAAAAGAAAATGGGGAAACAAATCCGAAACGTGGATATAGTTGTGGATAAGCAAAATATATATATAGAATAAACAATTCATGGAATGTCACTATTGGTAATTGTTAATAAATATTAGACTCCCTAAAGTGTTTTGATAGAAAAAGAATTCAATTATTATTAAAAAAGGAAATTCAAAGACAACCTAATATACTTGTTTAAGCAAAATTTTTGTTTTGGTCATCATTAGCAGTGGAAAGACGAACATAATTTACCCGATTTTTAAGTTAAATCACTGCTTTCAACAATAATAAGCCTTTTTATTAAATTTTATTTTCAACCTTTTTTGCCTGTTGACATTACGGGCTTCGGCAGAAGTAGCAACGTGTATTATAATTCTTCTTATTTTCTTGCAAACGACAGGCACAGCTTCTCCACCAACAGTCCTATCGTATTTGGCAGCCCACAGCATAGCCACTCCATGGATTGTTGCCAACCTTCTCTTCTGATGTTGCTGAAGGTTTCAGTTTCAGACTGGGTGCGCGTACCTCAGAATAACCAGTACTTGTTTCTGGGAAAGTGATGCCTCAGAAAGGGCCCCCGATACGACTTAGTCCATTCGGATCTAGGGTGAGATGTAATATTGGACCTAATACCAATGTAAGTTATTCATTGTTCCTTGTATGTTTATGATTATAGGGTGAGCCCTAGCAGTCGTACCTTTCAGCAGGATGACCTAGGTTTTGTCAGCAGCCATTCTTATCAGTTAGCGTATCCTGTGCTTCTTCTTTTAAGCCATAGTGAACCAATTATTGGCGGTATTCTCTGAGTCATACCAATCGGAACCAATGGCGAATAAAGAGGGGCTAAGGGGTCACGTGCCTTCTTCCTCCCCCAGAAAGTCGGAAATCATGCTATTAATCAACTTAGTATATGCGAATGTATTGAATAACTATATCACATCTGGTTAACCGTAAAAATTGTCAGCAATCTAATTCAGTGCTTGTAGGAGAAAATGGTGGATCCGTCCAAGATGAAGCGTTTGGACGGAAAAACTGCACAAGTTTTAGAACTGAATACAGAACTCTAGAACTGATGGGACCAGCACTAACTTCGGATAAACTGTTGAATCCCACAAGTAAACCAGTGTGTGTAAACGCTTTTCGTCATGCCTAGCTAAGTTTGATTTTGTCCTTCATCATTAAAATTATCATGGGCAATATTAAGCACTGCATTCATCAGTGTTGTTGTTTTTTTTAGTCCTTAGTGGCCGTGTGTTAAGGCGTCACGTTAGCAACCTAGGTCTGTAGCGCGCTGCCCGTTCGGATCCGGCCTGGACGGGTTGGAATTTATTTCGTGGTGGACTCGCGGTATGAATCTCGATCATCCCAATCTGGTCAGAATGGGTTGGCAAGAAGAAGGATACCCCGACCTGTTTGTCTTAATTGGGGTTGGTAAGGACGTTTAACTCCAAATAAATAAAAAAGTGTTTAAATTTTCAATATACCTACTAGCCATTACACAAGAAATCATAAACCGAATAGAAAATATCTGAATCCATTTTTATATAATGCAGAAATGTACAGTTTAAAATCAGGATATTGCAAAAACAATAGAAGTAAAAAAAACAAAAAACGTACTATATCTGCAGTAGTAAACTTAGTTTATACTTTAAAACACCTTCAAAACATATCTGCTAAACATGTAACTTTCTTCAGAATAAGATTATATTCCAATGCACTAGAAAAAAATCAGAAACAGAAAGAGCGAAAAAAAAATAAAATAAAGCAACATTAGGGAGAGAATATACAAAATAAGATAAAGAAAAGAGTAATTATAATCTTTACGTTTCTACTTTTGATTTTCAAAAAGCTTTATCTTTTCCTAAATTGAGCACTTCCTTAAGAAATTAGAAAAGTAACTTATAAGAGTTTATATGTTCAATTAAGCATTTGGGAATGTAATTCCTATTTTAAAAATGTAGTTTTGTATTGCGACTCTTGAGCTGGCCAAAACTTGAATATAAAAATAACATTCAGTTTAATGAAATTGTTAATGAGGCCTGATGTAAGTTGAAACAACCGATTTAAAGCATCCTATATACTGCCTTACCTATCCACCGAAAGAATTCTGCGAAATACAGCTTAAAAAAGCCCAAACAACTAAATATATTTATTTAACTGAAGAATGGTTATTATTATTTATTTGTGTAAATTTATTATTAATTATTATTATATAATAATAATTATTATTATATTATTATAAGTGTTTTGGAATCACTACCTATACCAAGTTTAAAGTAAATTATTTTAAACTAAATTTTAAAATAATGTTTCCAAAATACTATATATCGATTTTTACTTTCCCTTGCTTATATATGAAATATATAGTAAGGGATAGTATTGCGATCGTTAAAAATTTCGAATTTGAGATTTCAACAGAAATACACTTTTTAAGGTACACTGAGCCCAAATAACCAAGTCTCGCAAAATGGTCTGTGTGTCTGTGAATATGTGAACAGCCTAGATCAGAAACGAAAAGTTGCACGATATTGAAATTACGCATTTAAGGTATATATATACCTTTGATGTTACAGCATTTTTTTCGTCAAAATTGATTAACTGGAAGTGCCACTTTATATAATCGATTTTACAATTTTCTCGAAAACCTGTGTAACAATTTTGATGTAACTTGCCTAAAATATTCTTCGTAAAGACTTTTAACTTTTCATATATCTAATACATCACCGAGGAAATGCAGAAAAAAAATTGATGATGAAAATAATATTTTATTTGCGTATAACTCGAAACGTATGCATTTTTATTGTAAATTATGTATGAAATCAAATGAAAGGCGATTATATTATCTAAACAATAAAAATAAAAAAATAATCGAAATCGGACCATTATTAGCAAAGATAGAGCGTATCGGTCTAACCGGAAGTGTTAATTATATCATATATTTTACACTTTTTTACAATTTTCTCATAAACAGCTCCAACGATTTTGATGAAACTGGTCTAATGTCATCTCCTTAAAGTTCCTTAACTTTTCATATATTTAGTACTTCACCGAGAAAATGCAGAGAAAAAAGTTATAGCTAAATGAAAATTTAATTTTTGAATAACTCAAAAAGCATGCATTATAGGGTGAATTATATGTATACGATCATACCTATAGAAGGTAATTAAATTCTCTAAAAAACAAAAACGTATCATCGAATTCGGATCTATATTAGCAAAGATATAGTGTATATTATAAGGACTACAAGACCCTAAATTGGAAAGCCGAGCGCGTCTGTAAGGAGACGGATACGATTGAACCTTCTCTCACTAAGCCTTCTATCAGTTGCCTACAATACGCTCTGCATTAATGTAATGTAAAAATATAAAAGTAGAAATTAACTTAACAATTTCTATTTGGAACAAAAAGTTTCCATGGAAACTAAAGCGAAACTTTTAAAATATATTTTCAGCTTGACAAACCTAAAATATATAGTGTATAGAATTGTCGTACTAAAATTGTTTAAAAACTGTTCTATTGTTGCGAGAGAAGACGTAAAAGAAGTGAATGCTGCTGAGTTTATTTCGAGTTGTATTTATGTAAACTATTTAAAATTATGTTAAAAGATTATTATTATAGGGTTGTAAGGGAAAGTTGTGTGAAGCTCGCACCGTAACAGATTTTTAGAAAACGCCTTAAAAATGTAATGTAATTATAAAGGCTTTTGCCACCTTAATAAACTCTTACTGTATACATTAAAGAAAATAAAAAAATTGTTATTTAGGTAAAATTCATTTCATGTGTTTCCTGTAAAGTTTGATAAATGGCACTTTTTCAAAAAAACAACGTCGATATTTTTTCTCTATCTTCATAAATGACTGATATGAGTGTATGAAACCACTAATTGGCTATCATTTTAAACAAATTAGTGGATGGTAATTTTGAGTTATCAGGATCACTAGGGTGACCTGCGACTTCGGTGCCAAATCTGAAACAAATCGGAGCAGTATTCCCAGAGAAAATCAGCGTACGAGGGACGGACAGATTTTTTTTTTTTTAGATATTTGGATTCTATGTGTCTTGAAACGTATAACTTCAAATTTTGAGGGGTAAATTATTTTTTTCCTTGGTCGATTATGAAGGTTAATTATATGAAATGATAACCTAAAAAATCCATCCGGCCACTATTGGGCCAATTTTTTTTGAGGTCAACCTAGGTTGATCCTCGGAACTCGGCATTACCAGCCAATATTTCTTTTCAAAAAGACGGCAGATTAAAGGTTTTATACGCACATACAACGGACATTTATAAAGATAAAGGAAAAATATAAATATTTTTGGGAATCATAAGACGAAAAACTTTAAAGAAGAAAAATAATAAAATAAAATAAATATTTTTTTTGGATATAACTTTTTGTAAATAATAAATCATTGTTTGACAATTTAAAGCGTTTTTTTTTCTTGGTAAAATAATTATCACTAATAAATAATAATTAATGATAAATGATAATAATGATAATTAATAAATGATGAACCATTGTGTAAAAATATGCAACGTTTTTTTTCTGATGTATTAATTGAAAAGTAATTTACCAAACTTGTAACAAATCATCTTTTATATTGTAAAAAAGGTGACATAACTTTTTCATTGCAATTTGTTTTTATATTTTATTTTTATTGTTTATTGTCTTGCTGAACTATTAAACATACAGACTTTTATTGTCAATCACATTGAAGCTAGTAAAACTAAGTTTAGAGTAATTTATAATGATATTCTTCATATGAATAACAGTTTCTATGATATTTGGCAAAATAGTCACAAAATGGTGATTTTTAATTTTTTTTGGGGGGAGGGAGAGGAAACTACTTTTTAAAAATTGTATCACGGGACCATGCAGTGCTCAAATTTTAGTTATTTGATAGGATGTTAATTTGTGGGGAAGGTAGTTTATAAAATGTTGAGTACTAGATGAAATGCATGAAAATGGTAGATTTTTTTATTGAAGAAAATGGCCTTCTAGTGCCAAGAAGAGGTCGTAAATTTGAATTTGTAATTTAAATCTAAATCCAAGCAACAAATCAAAACTACCCGACCTTTTGTATTTATTTGCTCTTTTAAGATATATTTTTTTAAACTATACAGCCTGCTGCTATCTAATATATTTTAAGTTTCTAGGTATTTTTAACTTGCAAAGCCAGAACAACAATGTAAGGAACATTGAAACATACACCAGTAGGTAAGACTAGATAAAAAATATATTTATATATTTTAAACAAATGTATGTATAATTATTATAATTGGGGAATTTGATCGTAAAAACCTTATTACTGGCCTGATATGTTAAAAGGCCCCAATACCAAATGATTTTTCTAAATACATTTTTCTAATGTACCAAAATAGGTCTAAAAATACACATTTTTATGACATGGAAAAGCTCTTAACCAATTATTTGAATCCAACCATTTTAACAAGCTTAATATCCTTGTAAACTAATAATAAATGTAATTTAAATAGTCAATAATTTTCCACAAGTCAATTATAATTAACCTTTGGGAAACACGTTTAGTTTATTAACAATACTTATCCCACACATGATGAATTTTATCAATGAAGTAGTTGTATCATGTGTTCAAAACATGCAAATAAACATAATATCCATCTTAAACTAATTTGGGAAAAGACAATAACAATGTGCAATAAAATAAAATTTGCAAAATATAATTTACATTTATTGAAACAAAAATTTTTTAAACTTAAATGTGATTTTACGATAAAAGATAGATTAGATCAATTGACTTCATCAGAAAAGGTTAATAGGCCCATGGATTATGTGTACACTGATATTCTTCCTAAATATCCTGTGAGTGATAATTTGATTAAGAAGAACAAGTTTGTTAGTATAATACTTAAAAAAAGTTTAATCATATGCTAATTTCAATTTTTTTTTAAACCAGGAATTGTTCAAAACAATCTTTATAGGTAATGATTAAATATTTTAAATAAAACAAAGGTTATGCAACAACAAAGTAATCAGTAATGTGTAATATTCCCCAAAACATGAATAGTTTTCCAAGCTACAAGTGGGAGTTAGTTTAATAAAGCACCTTCAAACTTCTTGCACACCTTTATTAAAAGTTTGACGTTTCGGACTAACAGTCCATTGTCAAATCAATGAATAGTGTCTAACTTATGAATAGTTTAAAAATATTGTCTGTTGTCTGAATCAGCTTTAAAAGCTGAACTACAACAGATAAAATAATTTTGCACTAATAATTGAATTTTTATTTTTAGCACTAGATTTGAAAGTTAATGTGATAAAACTGTAATTCAGTAGCTACTAGAATTTTAAATTTAAAAAAAACTTAATAGACACCAAATAAATAAATAAATATATGTATATACATATATATATATATCCTGAGCAAAAGTTTTGCATGAAAATTGAAATGCAAAACTTTTCCTGTTAAATAGAACTGCAACATAACCATAAGAAATATTTTATTTTTATTTTTCATTTGGTTATACACTGATCTCACTTATACCTTAGTAATTGAAGAAAATCCAGTTGTGTGTTTTTCCTCTATTCTTTTCTTGAATTTTCTCTGGTAAAATATTTAAGAATAAATTTTTACACACTGAATTGCCTTGCCAGAATATGATTGATTATGTAGAGTGCATAAGGTGAACAGATTCTTAGATTGCTTAGTAACTGGTTATGAATCGGTGTTATTTATCAAGTATTTTACAGAGATAAAAAGATACTACTAATAATATAATTTTATAAAATTTTATGACCCATGAGCATAACAACAAGGAATTGTAAAATACAAGAAATTTTTCAAAGGTATGTTTAACAACTTGTAAGGTATGCAATTATTTTGTCCAGAAGTCCTAATGGTGTAGCTACAAAAAAAAATATAAAATCTTTAAATTGATTTTCATTCAAAATGATATCCCCTATCTGTTCAAAATTCTCCATTCACAACCTCTATGCCAGTCCATTAAGAAATTTCCATCAGTCAATAATGCTATAATAATTTTTTTAAACCATTTTTATGGTCTCCGTCCTACTTTTCTCATAAATATACAACTTTAAATCTAGCTGCATTTAATACTGATTAAAATTTGAGGAGTAGAAAAACGTACAAGGCTGTTGCTGAATGTTATGGTTGGCCAAAAATCTTCTTCTTGTAGGTTGGAGCATTGTCATAATAAAGAAATCAAGGTGTAAGATCTTTTTTGGGTGTGGGTCGCCTGTTTCTAGTTTCTCTTTTAACCACTCCAAAATATGAATCTTTTTAATAAAGGATTTGTTTCTCAGACAGATTTTGCAAGTTCCACAAATAATTTAATGCTAACAAATTGTTCTACTTTAACAAATACAATTTTTCTTATGGACCACAGAAGCAATGTCTACCTCAAAACGAAGGTTACAACTTAACAAAGAAAAGAAGGGTGGGTAAATATCACATGACAGAATATATATTGATTGATTTGACATGCTTATTCTGAGAAGCAAAACTTGAACTCGAAATCGGACCATTATTAGCAAAGATAGAGCGTATCGGTCTAACCGGAAGTGTTAATTATATCATATATTTTACACTTTTTTACAATTTTCTCATAAACAGCTCCAACGATTTTGATGAAACTGGTCTAATGTCATCTCCTTAAAGTTCCTTAACTTTTCATATATTTAGTACTTCACCGAGAAAATGCAGAGAAAAAAGTTATAGCTAAATGAAAATTTAATTTTTGAATAACTCAAAAAGCATGCATTATAGGGTGAATTATATGTATACGATCATACCTATAGAAGGTAATTAAATTCTCTAAAAAACAAAAACGTATCATCGAATTCGGATCTATATTAGCAAAGATATAGTGTATATTATAAGGACTACAAGACCCTAAATTGGAAAGCCGAGCGCGTCTGTAAGGAGACGGATACGATTGAACCTTCTCTCACTAAGCCTTCTATCAGTTGCCTACAATACGCTCTGCATTAATGTAATGTAAAAATATAAAAGTAGAAATTAACTTAACAATTTCTATTTGGAACAAAAAGTTTCCATGGAAACTAAAGCGAAACTTTTAAAATATATTTTCAGCTTGACAAACCTAAAATATATAGTGTATAGAATTGTCGTACTAAAATTGTTTAAAAACTGTTCTATTGTTGCGAGAGAAGACGTAAAAGAAGTGAATGCTGCTGAGTTTATTTCGAGTTGTATTTATGTAAACTATTTAAAATTATGTTAAAAGATTATTATTATAGGGTTGTAAGGGAAAGTTGTGTGAAGCTCGCACCGTAACAGATTTTTAGAAAACGCCTTAAAAATGTAATGTAATTATAAAGGCTTTTGCCACCTTAATAAACTCTTACTGTATACATTAAAGAAAATAAAAAAATTGTTATTTAGGTAAAATTCATTTCATGTGTTTCCTGTAAAGTTTGATAAATGGCACTTTTTCAAAAAAACAACGTCGATATTTTTTCTCTATCTTCATAAATGACTGATATGAGTGTATGAAACCACTAATTGGCTATCATTTTAAACAAATTAGTGGATGGTAATTTTGAGTTATCAGGATCACTAGGGTGACCTGCGACTTCGGTGCCAAATCTGAAACAAATCGGAGCAGTATTCCCAGAGAAAATCAGCGTACGAGGGACGGACAGATTTTTTTTTTTTTAGATATTTGGATTCTATGTGTCTTGAAACGTATAACTTCAAATTTTGAGGGGTAAATTATTTTTTTCCTTGGTCGATTATGAAGGTTAATTATATGAAATGATAACCTAAAAAATCCATCCGGCCACTATTGGGCCAATTTTTTTTGAGGTCAACCTAGGTTGATCCTCGGAACTCGGCATTACCAGCCAATATTTCTTTTCAAAAAGACGGCAGATTAAAGGTTTTATACGCACATACAACGGACATTTATAAAGATAAAGGAAAAATATAAATATTTTTGGGAATCATAAGACGAAAAACTTTAAAGAAGAAAAATAATAAAATAAAATAAATATTTTTTTTGGATATAACTTTTTGTAAATAATAAATCATTGTTTGACAATTTAAAGCGTTTTTTTTTCTTGGTAAAATAATTATCACTAATAAATAATAATTAATGATAAATGATAATAATGATAATTAATAAATGATGAACCATTGTGTAAAAATATGCAACGTTTTTTTTCTGATGTATTAATTGAAAAGTAATTTACCAAACTTGTAACAAATCATCTTTTATATTGTAAAAAAGGTGACATAACTTTTTCATTGCAATTTGTTTTTATATTTTATTTTTATTGTTTATTGTCTTGCTGAACTATTAAACATACAGACTTTTATTGTCAATCACATTGAAGCTAGTAAAACTAAGTTTAGAGTAATTTATAATGATATTCTTCATATGAATAACAGTTTCTATGATATTTGGCAAAATAGTCACAAAATGGTGATTTTTAATTTTTTTTGGGGGGAGGGAGAGGAAACTACTTTTTAAAAATTGTATCACGGGACCATGCAGTGCTCAAATTTTAGTTATTTGATAGGATGTTAATTTGTGGGGAAGGTAGTTTATAAAATGTTGAGTACTAGATGAAATGCATGAAAATGGTAGATTTTTTTATTGAAGAAAATGGCCTTCTAGTGCCAAGAAGAGGTCGTAAATTTGAATTTGTAATTTAAATCTAAATCCAAGCAACAAATCAAAACTACCCGACCTTTTGTATTTATTTGCTCTTTTAAGATATATTTTTTTAAACTATACAGCCTGCTGCTATCTAATATATTTTAAGTTTCTAGGTATTTTTAACTTGCAAAGCCAGAACAACAATGTAAGGAACATTGAAACATACACCAGTAGGTAAGACTAGATAAAAAATATATTTATATATTTTAAACAAATGTATGTATAATTATTATAATTGGGGAATTTGATCGTAAAAACCTTATTACTGGCCTGATATGTTAAAAGGCCCCAATACCAAATGATTTTTCTAAATACATTTTTCTAATGTACCAAAATAGGTCTAAAAATACACATTTTTATGACATGGAAAAGCTCTTAACCAATTATTTGAATCCAACCATTTTAACAAGCTTAATATCCTTGTAAACTAATAATAAATGTAATTTAAATAGTCAATAATTTTCCACAAGTCAATTATAATTAACCTTTGGGAAACACGTTTAGTTTATTAACAATACTTATCCCACACATGATGAATTTTATCAATGAAGTAGTTGTATCATGTGTTCAAAACATGCAAATAAACATAATATCCATCTTAAACTAATTTGGGAAAAGACAATAACAATGTGCAATAAAATAAAATTTGCAAAATATAATTTACATTTATTGAAACAAAAATTTTTTAAACTTAAATGTGATTTTACGATAAAAGATAGATTAGATCAATTGACTTCATCAGAAAAGGTTAATAGGCCCATGGATTATGTGTACACTGATATTCTTCCTAAATATCCTGTGAGTGATAATTTGATTAAGAAGAACAAGTTTGTTAGTATAATACTTAAAAAAAGTTTAATCATATGCTAATTTCAATTTTTTTTTAAACCAGGAATTGTTCAAAACAATCTTTATAGGTAATGATTAAATATTTTAAATAAAACAAAGGTTATGCAACAACAAAGTAATCAGTAATGTGTAATATTCCCCAAAACATGAATAGTTTTCCAAGCTACAAGTGGGAGTTAGTTTAATAAAGCACCTTCAAACTTCTTGCACACCTTTATTAAAAGTTTGACGTTTCGGACTAACAGTCCATTGTCAAATCAATGAATAGTGTCTAACTTATGAATAGTTTAAAAATATTGTCTGTTGTCTGAATCAGCTTTAAAAGCTGAACTACAACAGATAAAATAATTTTGCACTAATAATTGAATTTTTATTTTTAGCACTAGATTTGAAAGTTAATGTGATAAAACTGTAATTCAGTAGCTACTAGAATTTTAAATTTAAAAAAAACTTAATAGACACCAAATAAATAAATAAATATATGTATATACATATATATATATATCCTGAGCAAAAGTTTTGCATGAAAATTGAAATGCAAAACTTTTCCTGTTAAATAGAACTGCAACATAACCATAAGAAATATTTTATTTTTATTTTTCATTTGGTTATACACTGATCTCACTTATACCTTAGTAATTGAAGAAAATCCAGTTGTGTGTTTTTCCTCTATTCTTTTCTTGAATTTTCTCTGGTAAAATATTTAAGAATAAATTTTTACACACTGAATTGCCTTGCCAGAATATGATTGATTATGTAGAGTGCATAAGGTGAACAGATTCTTAGATTGCTTAGTAACTGGTTATGAATCGGTGTTATTTATCAAGTATTTTACAGAGATAAAAAGATACTACTAATAATATAATTTTATAAAATTTTATGACCCATGAGCATAACAACAAGGAATTGTAAAATACAAGAAATTTTTCAAAGGTATGTTTAACAACTTGTAAGGTATGCAATTATTTTGTCCAGAAGTCCTAATGGTGTAGCTACAAAAAAAAATATAAAATCTTTAAATTGATTTTCATTCAAAATGATATCCCCTATCTGTTCAAAATTCTCCATTCACAACCTCTATGCCAGTCCATTAAGAAATTTCCATCAGTCAATAATGCTATAATAATTTTTTTAAACCATTTTTATGGTCTCCGTCCTACTTTTCTCATAAATATACAACTTTAAATCTAGCTGCATTTAATACTGATTAAAATTTGAGGAGTAGAAAAACGTACAAGGCTGTTGCTGAATGTTATGGTTGGCCAAAAATCTTCTTCTTGTAGGTTGGAGCATTGTCATAATAAAGAAATCAAGGTGTAAGATCTTTTTTGGGTGTGGGTCGCCTGTTTCTAGTTTCTCTTTTAACCACTCCAAAATATGAATCTTTTTAATAAAGGATTTGTTTCTCAGACAGATTTTGCAAGTTCCACAAATAATTTAATGCTAACAAATTGTTCTACTTTAACAAATACAATTTTTCTTATGGACCACAGAAGCAATGTCTACCTCAAAACGAAGGTTACAACTTAACAAAGAAAAGAAGGGTGGGTAAATATCACATGACAGAATATATATTGATTGATTTGACATGCTTATTCTGAGAAGCAAAACTTGAAAGACGGTGTTTTTTTTTTTGTTTTTTTTGTAGCCACACCAATTTTGATTAATATAATAATTAAAAGTAATATTAATTACTAACTATTAAGTAAATAACAATATTTGGTTTTAGAATAATATTCAAAGAAAAAATAAACTTTATAAATTTTTCTAGAAATCTTCTGGAAAGCAAGTATAGTAACAAATTCATAAAGGACGGCGGTTTGAGTGAATTAGAACCATTCAATAAACAAGACTACATAAACATAATCAACTATGAAACTCACAGTTTCTCCAGAAGGAGAAAGAAACAGTGGGAGGAGAATGATAAGATCGATCAGTTTGACATAATCAACAAACCCCAAGTCTACTTATTAAAAAGTATTATAAAAAATGAACTTGAAAACAGCAATAATAATTTAAGTTCTGTTCTGGACCTTAATCAATTTTACAAACCTAAATACTACAGATCTGTAAATACTCAGAATGACAGCAATCATGAGTACCCTTCACTTCCACAACAGTTAGCTAAACGTAATTCTTCCAATTCACATAAAACTGTAACTAGAGACATAAAACAATTTAAAAAACATTATGCAAAACCAACACCCATTAAAATATGGATTGAAGAGTATAACAACAATGAGACGAAAAAATATGTAACATATATTGATGTAAACAAAGAGACATCCCCATTTCTGAGAAATGAAGAAGAGGAAACAGTTCTCCAATCAACCCTTTCATATGAAAAACTAACAACCAAACCAAATTTATTTTATTTTGAATCACTAGTGAACAACCCTGTTAATGATGATGGAAAAAAAATCATTATGGCCAAAAGAAATTTTCCAGTTTTATTACCAGTGATTAAATTGAAATTGCTAAATGAAAGAATTGATAAATCAAAACATGAAATAATAACGAAAAATGTGATCAAACTTGATACAACAACAGAAAAAGAACATACGAATATTACCAAATCAACACAAACTATAACTAAAATTAGCAAATCAGTCATGGATAAATTGAATGAATTAAACTTAGACGATAGATGCTTGGGAACTAAAACAACAACAATTAAGACAAAAACAACAACTACTAAATGTACTACCACCAAAAAATATTCTGAAAACATCTGTGTCACAGAGACTCCACTTACAGATCCTAAGGTTTCAAAATATTGCACAAATTATAGTGGGATAATCCATTGTCCTAACTGTAGAAAGAAAATCAGATACAAAATGGAAATAATAAGAAATATGCAAGAAGCTGACGCCTTTAACTCAAGCTGTCCTTCATGCACTTGTTAAATCCCTTTAATAAGATTTATGGAGATAAAAATTGCACGTGAAATAAATTAATGATTGAATTTTTTACCTTTATTTTTGTTCATTTTATATTCTTCTTCTTACCTAATTTGTTTTAATTGAAGAAATTAGATTCTTATGGTTATAGGTCATATAAGTCTAAAAAAAATTATTTGTTTCATTTCCTTAATTAAAATGATATTTTGGCCATTATCAAATCTAAAAATATAATATAAAATTACATTGGGACTTGATACATAATTATTATACCTGAATAAAATTCATTACTTGTAACTCTAATAAAAAAATGTCTAATATGGACAACTTATTTATCTTAGGATAAAATTCAAATCAACAAATTTTTTAAAGGATCTAATGACCTTAAACCATAGAAGAAACCACTGCCTCTCAGGTGGGTATATTGTATTTTCACCTTTTGTCCACTGGAGGGCAGAAATTCATCATTTTCTCCCCAAGTCCTATGAGACTCAGTTATTTATAATCTTGCGCAAGGAGAGTGTTTCTGTGCAGATCACGTGAATCTGGTGTTTGGATGAATCGTTTTCTAGAATAGCCAGCCTCTCAGACAGAAATTTCCTTAAACTTAAGTAAATCTACGAGCTTCACTGGAGGTAATGCTCATCTTTACTCATTTTCTTATGTATTTTGCCAAGTGATGGACAACCTATTATGAAGATTGGAAAACACTGGAATCTATGTTCTATGTTTGCAGATGATGGCACGATCCTCATTATAGGTATGCACGTCACATGTGATGTCGTCCAGAAGTGGTGCAATGAAATCCCATTATAAGTAAACCCAGTAAAGACTGAGTTGGTACTTTACCAAGAAACAAAAGCTGGATGTTTCTATAACTCCGACATTCTTTGATGATCAACTCGACCTAAGCCAAAATGTCAAATACCTTGGAAAAAGTTTGGATACCAAACAACAACAACAACTGGGGTCTTCATTTGGCAGAAATTAAAAGAAAAACTGTAGGAGCTACCTGGAGATTCAAACCTGTATATACACAGTTATAAGACCAAGAATTCAACAGCCCTAAATAGGACTTTCCAAGAGCGAATACTGCTGCGTGCAAATAATGGCTTGCATTGCTGAAGCATTTTGCACCATTCCTACCAAGGCACTAAAAATACTTTTATTATTATTTTTTACACCACTCCACAATTGGTTAAAAGGTGAAGCTATTATGGCGTACCTTAGAAATAAATATAATAGACAATGACAAGAGACAGGAGAACCTCCTGGCCACTTGAAAATAGCCAAAATGACGGATAAGGAACTACAGATTTTACAATACTGCTCACCACAGCTTGATAGAATATCTACCTTTGATTGCAAAGCAGCCACATGCACGGAAGTGATAAGCTGTATTAGGGCAGGTGTAACTACTTATTCAGATAGTCGATTAGCTCTTCAAACAGCTGAGTCGCTTAAGGTGATGTCCTGAAGAAACTGGAGAGTATAAGCAGGACAAGCAATTAATAACCTCCACTTCTAAAAGCAAATGGCTTCTAGGCCTGAATAGAAATGAAATACGATTAATTATTAAGAGGCCATTGCAGATTCAAAAGACATTTAAAAGTTTTTAGAGTAGTGGCCAATGAAACCTCCGGAGTTCACCCAACACTATATTCCAGATTGTGACCGATATGCGTCACCAAGATATAGCCTACTGGGATCAGATAAAATCCAGAAACATAAAGCTTCTTCCATTGAATGGCCATCTCTATTGGATTCCATTAGAAAAACAAGAAGGTTTGGTATGGAGGAATAATTGCTTTCCACTGCTTATTTTGGAGTAGACAAAAAAGGACCAACTTGCCGGACTAGATCCTCTCCCCTCACCATTACCAGTACTAGCATGGCAATGGTTAGACTAATTACATAATAAATACTGATACTAAGAAGTCCTTTTATTTTTGATGGAAACATTTTCATACCACCAGATTCAGGAAAAAAAATCAAATAACCATCTCCAGGAGATAAGTCGATTAAATAATAAGAAATACTTTGTGTAAAAATAATTAAAAATTAAAAATAAATATTTTATTTACACAATTTACTTATAAATACATATAAATTTACAATTCAAAATTCAAACTATGTCGGTTCTGGTGAATTTTTAGCTACAATATCTAATAGTTCTTGGATTTCCTCTTCTGTCAGTCTATCATCATAATTGTTAATCAACTGGAACAATAGATAAATAAATAAAAAAAATAAAAAAAAAAATGTAAAAGTTTGGCGATGCTATAATAAATTCCATATTAAAAGATTTAAAATCTTGAGAGGCATTGCAACTTCATCATTTACTAATTAAAAATGCGCACAATAGGCCTTAGTAGGTCGCAGTGCATATATGCTGGAAAAAAAATAATTAAAAATTAATCTTTGCTGGATTTTCTTAGAAAATTTGTGAGTTTTGTAGGAATCAATTCTTTAACTGATTGGACAGAAAAAAATTCTCTAAGTGTAAGAAATTATTTAATGTAAAATTTCCTCTTTTTGAAATTAATCTGATTGTTGAAAAGTAGTATGCAAGAAATTTTTTTTTGTATCAAAGATTATTAATTTCTTCTATTATCACATTAAAAAGATTATTCCAAATTTAATTTGAAGCTATCATCAGTCATTAGAGAGCAGATAAAACTGACGTAATTATTTTTTCAATTTTGTCAGATTGGGCAAGAGAACAGACATACCAAGTTTGCACTCTAGGGAAACCGTTTTTTTAGTTATAAAGATTTGGAGTTTTATCGGAATATTTTTGCTCGATGTGTTAGGCTAAACTATTTATTTTAAACAATTGAGGAGATTTCTATCAAAAGTGGTCATCTTCATTTCCACTTTTGTTTACAAAGTTGCAGTAAAAACTAATTTTTCCAACCCTCCAATTCCTTGCTTAAAAAAACAAACTTTCCATTCAATTTTCAATGGAGAAAAAACAGGTTTACAGAAGTGGATATTAGCACAGCTTTTTTAGAATTCATGAAAATTTATTTTGGTCAGAAGTGGAGATGTCCACTTTTGATATAAAGCTCCTCAATTATTGTGTGTTGCAATAAACAAAAATTCTAAGAAATAAGTGGATTGATAAAACAATTTTATTTCAGTTTATAATACATTATAAAAAAAAAATAAAATTACATAAAATCAGTTATTATAATCAAAGTAAAAATTGTTTAAAACAAAATCACAATATGGAATTTTCTCACAAAAAATTTATACAGCACTGCATGGCATAACAAGAAAAATAAGAAGGCTATTAGAAACCAACATTGCTCTCTTATTGTGGAATAGTAAAGGAAAAACAAAATAGAGAAGAACACTGATCATCCTTAATGTTTACCATTATCTTTTTATTTTTTTCATCAAAACACATGATACATAGTTGCTAAAATAAACAATCTAGTAGTCTTTAAAAAAAAAAAAAATACCTAATAGAAAACACACAGCAGATCTATACCCAACACTTCAATAGTTCTCCAGACTTATGAGTTTCAACAAAGCAGAGTTCCTAAAACGGCTTTTTAAAACATTTCGTAAAATCTTAAATCTTAAAGAGCTTATATTCAGAGACTAAAGCGACTATATATCATAAAGATGGACTAACTGTTTTTTTTTTTAAACCTCAGATAGATTAAGAAAGGGCTGTCTGCTTAGTTTTTTACTTTTTGTGCTGTTCCTGAACGATGTATATGAAAACCTGGGAGAAGGGCTAGAAGTCGCAGGAGTAAGTATTAGATGCTTCCTGTATGTGGACGACATGCTAGTGCTGGCCCCCTCTCCAGTAAAATTACAGCGAATAATAAATCATCTGTAGAATTACTACTGTTAGTGGAATATACATATAAAGCTGGCCAAATCAAAAATAATAATCTTTCGCAATGGAGATAGTCTATCAAAATTTGAAATGTGGAGTTTCGGAGGAAAACCAATTGAGGTGGTAAACAAAGTATAAATATCTGGGTGTAATAATTACTCCAAAATTGGCCTTGGGACGCCACTTTTTAGAAAGAGTTAGTCATGCAAAGTTTGGTCTAAATTTTACTTGGCATAATGTCAAAACAACAAAAATGTCCCCAATTCTACAGCAGTACACCATCCTAGGAGCCCATCTAGCGCTCAACTTCTACAGCAGTACACCGACCTAGGAGCCCATCTAGCGCTCAACTTCTACAGCAGTACACTGTCATTAAAGGGTTAAAAAGAATATAACAAAATTAACCATCTATAAACAATTTTTGAGTCATTTTTTTTTTTACTCAGCATTTATATTTATATAATGAAAATTGTTTTTAAAATAAATTTTGGTACATTGTAATGCACTCTTTTATTCATCATATCAGTTATTCACAATATTTTACAAGATTTTTACTATACATAGATGAGAACCTGAATCACAAAAATAATGAGAGATTTTGAGGAATATGGAATACCATTAAAAATGGGAGATGTGAGAACTATCGAGGAATATCCCTATTGAACAAAGCCAATAAACACCTCTCCAATGTTATCTTTGCAAGATTACTTCCCTATGCTGAGAATATTATTGGAGAACACCAATACGGCTTCCAGAAGGATGCGTCTCAACATCTGATCAAATCTTTAAGTTGCGATAGATATTCGAAAAATCTCTAGAATATGGATTCAGCAACCACCACCTCTTTATAGATAGCGAATGACCTAAAGTAGAGCGACACATTGGCATGCCTATTGTTCAACCTGACCCAAGAAAAAGTGATTCCAGACTTTGGCCTACAAGTTGGAAGATATATGTATATATTTTAGGATATATTTAACAAGCAGGTCCAAGTCCCCAAGCCTACTCGGACAATATTGATCTGATTGCCTGAACAGAAGCTAGTCTGAAGGGAGAATTTACAGCCCTAGAGTCTTTTGCCAGAAAAATGGGCTTAGTCATTATCACCACAAAAGTATACGACTGTCCAAAATGCAGAGAGATACCCATCTGTACCTCCAAATAGGAGACTATGTTTTTGAAGCAGAACAGGTTTTTTTTTATTTGGGTCTCCGTACAGATGTCAATAACCATTCCTACGAAGAGATCGAAAGGAGAATCCATGCAGCAAACAGCTACTATGGTCTTGTCAAGCATTTTAAATCTAGGCTAATTACCAGGACTACTCACACACCAATGGAAAGATTGGAAGACCTAAAGGATAGGCAGAGAGATCCAATGACTAGAGCTGGTTCCTCATGGCGCTAAACAGAGAGGAAAGGGCTAGTTTTCTTCAGAAGACCAAGACCCGCATAGGACTGTAGAGCCAAAGATGCATGTATGTATCTATGAAATAGCATTTATATGAAAAATGAACCAGGTGATGAATGAAATCCTGACATGGCATTCTAAATTTTCATCCAGCAGAAACATTGAAGGCTTTGTGAGGACAGGAACTGTGTTCTGTTAGACCATTTTTGTTAGGATGCTAAATTTCAGAGAAATTTACTCAGCCCTAAAATGAGTACCTGACACCAGCCAAGAAAAAATCAGTCGAGAATCGGGCATTTATACTAGTGCCTACATATGGACTATTCATGGGCTGTTGCATAACTGATTCTTTACATTAACAATACAAATTTAATTTATTTAAATTTATTTTAAATAAAAATAATCCTTTTATTTATCTTAATTCACTATATTTTAATTAACCTTCATAGGAATAACATTCCAGTGTTTTGTTAATCACAGAGAATAATAATCTAAAAATATGTATTGAAAGTTTATGAAATTCCAAGCTATGTTTTATTTGTCCTTATTTATTGAAATAGTAGAAACTGTGAATATCTAAAACTTGGGGCCAATTAACAATGGCTTATAATAATTAAATAAATATATTAATATACATTTCCATTACCAATGAAAGTTCTAATGATGTCCTAGGAAGAGTATTGACAATCATCAATTTCTCATTGTAGGTAAGCTGTACTTTAAATTCGAGAAGAACTGACAAGAGATCACGGACATCTTTTTCTGATTGTCCTGCATTTAAATTTTGCAGATACTGAGAGGCCTTAAAAAACAAACATTAATTACATAATTAGAAATAAATTCCATCTAATTAACTAATTTATTTAATACTATTAATCAACAGACAAAATCATAATTACAAGTGGTAAACTTTGAAATTATGCTATTAAAATGAGATACAAAAAATTATGATAGTAAAACTGAATACCCTTTAAATCTGAGAATTAGCAAAATTCACCAAATTCTTTCTAGTGCTAGAGATTATTAAAATAGTTTGACTCTTAATTGCCAAGGTTAACAAGAACAATGCTATTGACTGCTAAATTTGGCTGACAACTTCGTTTTGATTTTAATGGGTAAATCAAATGCAAACATTTAAATAAAACTAGTATTCCTTTCAGTTTATCTACACTGAGAGTATACTAAACATTTAGTAGTTATTTACAGAAGATAATTATATGCAGAAATAAATAGGCAAATTAATAATACCAATAATTAAATTGAGCAATGTTTCAGATTTAGTAATTAAAATAAATTATAGATGACATTATTCTAAACTATTATTTTTATAACAATTAATAAGTTATTTACTAAATAAATACTTTGTTATATATTTTGTCAGCATATATGTGATCTTTGTTTCTGTCCTGAGGAAGCCTGAATCTGTGAAATGTCAAATGGTTATTTGTTTATCCATATTTTAGAGCATCTTGGCTTTTGATTTTGAAATCTTCCATTTATCCCATAAGATATTTTGAAAAAACGGACAACTTCAAAAATGTAACTTTTTTTTTTCAAGATGGAGATGCCCATGTTGGTGGGGGGGGGAATCAGAAGACTTGAATTTTTCAATAATGTGCCAACCCAGGCAACATATTCAAAAATTAAAACTGCTCTAATTTTTGTGACCATTCGGGACTTTGGGACAATTTGACTGATCCATGATTACTAAAAGTAGGTAAAGCAATGAACTTTTAAAACAAACAATTTCTTTATACACAATCAATTCTCAATAATGATTCCTCCACTGTGCCTCTCAGTGTGGAGGTGAAAACCTTATTTAGTTAAAAAATATATAAGAGGTTAACTCAAAAATGATTTTAAGGGAAATTTTATCCCTTCTATTCTGAGGAACAAACTATTTACCTTTAAAACTTAGAGGATACGGTGTATGCTGATTACTAAAAAGAGTATCCTCTAATACTCGAATGTTTTCTTCTAATCTCACTAAATCAAAGATAACAGATGGCAAAATGTCTCTTGAATCATCCCTCAATCAGTTGGAGTTGTTTTTTCAATATATATGTCTTTTTTCATTTTTAATTTATGGTATTTAATATATATATATATATATATATATATATATATATATATATATATATATATATATATATATATATATATATATATTTATATATATTATATATATATATATATATATATATATATATATATATATATATATTTATTATATATATATATATATATATATATATATATATATATAATAAATATATATATATATATATATATATATATATATATATATATATATATATATATATATATATATATATATATATATATATATATATATATATATTAAATACCATAAATTAAAAATGAAAAAAGACATATATATTGAAAAAACAACTCCAACTGATTGAGGGATGATTCAATAAATATATATATATATATATATATATATATATATATATATATATATATATATATATATATATATTAAATACCATAAATTAAAAATGAAAAAAGACATATATATTGAAAAAACAATATATATATATCAGATTTTTAGATAGTAGAGTAAAGATCATCTTGAAAATCACTATAATTATAACCACTACCATACTTATTACTTTAATCATTATGAAACAAGATGAAACATTTATTAATCAAGATGAAAACATTCATTTTTTATGTTGGTGTTTCAAACTCTCTTCATATAATCACTTATATCTCAAATAAAAATATTACCCCTAAAACTTTAAAAATCCAAAAGCTAATTTCTTCCTCTCTATTTATAACTTTAACTAACTGGTCATTCACTTGAAATTCAAGTAATTGCACAGTAGGTTCTATTAAAAAAAGAAGGTATTGCTGTCAAACTAATAAACAAATATATCTAGTCACTATTAATTTACAAATCAAAATTACACCTAACTTAAAATTTACTTACACAGAACAAAAAGTGGTAAATTTATTCCATCCTAAACAAATATTTCAACAAATACAATAATGTTTAATCCAGTCCATTACAATAGATAAATAAAAATAAATATATATATATATATATATATATATATATATATATATATATATATATATATATATAAATATTATACCTCATATACTACAGTCGCTAGCTGGTTTCCTGATTTGACATTCTGTTTTGTGGAGGCCTTCAATTCATCAAGCAATGACAATACCTAAACAAAGAAAATTAATGTAATAGATATAATATAATTTATTATAAGCAATATGGAAACAGTTCATTTCTTCCAAGAAAGTTCATCATAAGATTAGAGTAAAATAAATTTATATTGAAAATTTGGCACTACTTCACTTTAGCTCCCCCAACATGGCGGATGGAACAAGATCTTTGATCCTCACAGAACCTATATTGAATATCAAAAGTAGTAGAGTGTGTCCGAAAGTATACACAGGCAACCGATCTTTAGACCTTTTAGGGAATTGATAACAAATAAATTAATATTTTATTTTCATTGCAGCATGTTGGGATGACACAAATTAAATAGGTATTAGTTAATTTACTATTAATTTTATGCATCTTGATTTTTATCCTAATTAAATATTAACTGACCCAGGTGGGAATCAAACCCACAATGTTCCAAATCAGAAAATTCTGGGCCCCTCTTCCCAATGTACCTGGCCGCCATATCCTCTAATAAATACATACAGCCTTATTCAATTATTTATGGGACAAAGAATGATCGAAATGTAGGAATACAGATTTAGTGGTATTGACAATCATGCTCACATGCAACATCAGACCAGAGATTAGAGCATCAAGATGTGTAATATAACCTAAACTGGATTAAATTAAAGAGATCAGAGATGCTAGGATTACAGTAAAAATTATTATAAGAAGTTAAACACATTTTTTAACTTCTCTTTTTCACACCTCAATAAAAATACATGAAATTTATGGATTTTGTTAATTATCTTTCTTTTGTCTTGGTTATTTTATTGATTAATTTTTGATGTAATATTAGTAACTTGGTCTTTACGGTTTTAACTTACCATTTATTTCCTCAATTTTATCACTATTATTTTAAATGAATTCCTAACTTTGTAATTATTGAGCTTAATGATCCGAAAAAGTACAATGATCATCGTCGGTCAGAAAAATGAAAGTTTATTTCGATATTTATTTCTTAGGAAGATATATATGTTTTATAGGAGAAGTGAAGGTGTTGAGGACGAAAATCACCCTCCTTACCTCAGCTACTTTCAGCATTCCATGTACAATCAGGCTCAAAGATCTTGTGCCTTCTGCCATGTTGTAGGAGCTATAGTGAAATAGTACTGATAGTTTCTAAGTCTTGGTAGGAGTTTTTACTTCATATATTTTTATAACAGAAACGTCATCCACTGAATGCATCAATTATAGAGAAGGCTAACAGTAGATTGGCATTTAATAATGAATGAACATTATTTCCCTTTGAGTAATGCCTGTACAGAATACAATGATTAAATGAACTATAATTTTTCCAAAGATATAAGTATTGGGCAATCTAATAAGCACCATCAAACTTCTACAAACCTTTATTAAAAGTTTGATGTTGCGGACTAACTGTCCATTATCAAAAACTTCTATCTGTGTATGTTAACATGCACCTATTTAATTCACAAAAATTCTATTCCATAGCATAGGCTATATAGTGATATAAAACAGACCACAAGAATGGATTAATTAAACAAAATGATTAAGGATAAAAGATGAAAAAGATAAAGATATTTAAATAGAATATAATAAAAAGTGGCCAATGATATAATTCATTTAAGATGTGGATAAATAATTTAGAATGGAATAGAAATATATGAATTAGATAGCAAAATGTTAACATACACAGAAGTTTTGGATAATTAACAGCTCATCATTTAAAATATTTAATAAATATGTGTAGAAGTCTAAAGGTGCTTATTTAGATTTCCTAATACTCATATGTTTGGAAAATTATTATCAAACCTTCATCGAAGAATAGAGTCAAACTATAAATTAATCTTAAATACAACAAGAGCGAATAACGAAACCAGGAAATTTTAGAAGAAAAGAACAGTGCCAGGAAATATAAAATGTGCCAAAGAAGCATGATAAGGAATAAGGAAGGAAGAATTCTAATGCTCAAGCTAGATGGAAAGAAATTTTCCAAACTTTATTGAAAGCTGAGGACAGTAACTCCACAACAGAATTCCTAAACTTACCTCATCATGGAGTGGAAGAGGAAGAAATCCCATCAGACAGGGATGAGGTCGAAACAATCAAGGAAAAACTGAAAAATATTTAATCGTCCAGCCTGGATCGTATACCATCAAAACTTTTAAAAGTGGCAAGTACTGAACTAGCCAAGGGATACATGAAACTGTTGATGCAAACTTGGGAAGAGAAGGTCCCTAAAGATTGGACCGAGGGCCTCATCGCACTTATATTCAAAGGAAAAAGAGACTCAGCCAATTGTGGCAACTACTGTGGTATATCATTGCTTAGCACAGCCTATAAGGTTTTCTCATTTGTACTCTATAATAGAATACTACTATTTAGAAAGAAAAATCAGTAAATATTACAGAGTCTTTTGGTGTAATAGATCCACAATAGATAAATCTTCTCACTGAGGTTGACATGCGACGAAATAAGCGAATTCATTCAAACAATCGGTATGATATTCATCGATTATAAGGTAGCATATGATACTGTCATACGGAAGGAGTCATACAGATACTGTATAAAGGAATGGCTAAAATGGAAATTCCTCCCAAAATGCTCAATGTCAAATATGAAGTGCAGAGGGAAATGTTGCAGAAATATCTCAGACCCTTTTGATGTTGGAATTTGGGCTCAGGTAAGGAGATCCACTGGCTCCCTTCCTCTTCATGTCACCACAAACAGAGCTGAGGTCGAGGTGGGACAATATTAAATAAAACCACACAGCTTCTTGCTTATGCGGATGATGTTGCTATTGTTAGGAGATTTTTGAACTCTACAAAACAGACTGTTGGAAAGCTTGAAAATGAAGCAAGCAGAATAAGGCTAGAAATTAGTTACAAGAAAACTAAGATAATAGTTCTCAGAAGGAAGAAACAAGCCCATCCCCAAAGACATTACACAATGGGAAACCACATTTTCGAAATAATGAGCAGCTTCCAGTACCTTGGATCTAAAATAAATGAGCAGCTGGACGAAGAAGTAAAAAAAATGATTATGCTTGAGAACAAAGAGTATTTTGGCATACGTATTCTGAGAACTAAAATTTGAAACAGAACCTATTCTAAGCAGTAGGCTGACCAGTAATACCACAAAGTTCAGAATGTACAAAACACTAACAAAACCCGTGGTAACCTATGCCAGTGAAACCTGAATTATAAATAAGAAGACCAATGATCTACTTCACTGGTTTGAAAGAAGTATACTATGGAAAATTCTGGGATGGTGATATATGGAGGCTTAGGAAAAATAGGGATCTGTATAATAAGTACAAAGACCTGAATATCTCAGCCAGCATCTGAATCCAGAGATTGAAATGGATTCGCCATCTAATGATGATGGAAAACAGTAGGATACTAAAGAGATCCTATGAAGGCACATCAGATGGAAAGAGAAGTAGAAGGAGACCCAAAAGTCGCTAGAGAAATAGTATGTTCTAAGATATACGGCAGATGAAAGTAAATAAAATGCATGTAAGGGATAGAGGCAAATGGAGAGGTTGAAAAAGCTGCACCTATATGCGCCTGTTGAGCTAAGAAAATAAGAAGATAACAAAGCTCATTTGAATCAAGAAAAGTATTATAATACTACTTGACTATCCTAAAGTTTAAATCATAACAAAACAATATATATATTTGACATTATAATAACATACCTCTCGGTTACATAATGAAGCTACCTTTTCTGATTTACTGAAAAAAAACATAATAAATTTAAAAGAATACAAATATATTAAAATAATTATTAAATTGAAACAACAGTAACACAATGTCACTCATTAAATATGACAATGTAAAAATATTTCAACTTATTACTAATTTCATTAAAACAGTAACCCTATGACGAGGGTTGTTTATTTGCAGAATGTGTCATACACCTACACTAGAAGTGGGCATATAAGTATTTTACAAAATGTTAACATTAATAAAAATCCTTGTATGGTGCAAACTATAGGTAAGAATACATTTGAACTATGAAAATGCCAAAAAGAAAATAGAAATAGTAAATTATCATAAAACGTTAATCTTTGGTAATACATAAAAGTAATAGAACACAATGTTCACACATGTAAGAGCAAAGTAGAGAGAAGGAAAGAGTTGAGTAGAAATAAACAAAACATCAATAGTAATAAGAGCATACTTACATTTCCATAATGAAATATTCTTGATGGAAATTTTAGGGATATGTTAATTCTAAATCTGAATGATGTAATTAAACCAACTTAAAATATTGTAAAAACAATCTTGAAACCATTGTCAACAATAACCTTCATTCTTGGGGGGAGGCTACACCGGTTATGTGTAAGGTTATGTTATTTTAATAAGTAGCATGTAGTTAAGTTTGGAGTCACAATTGTTTAGTTTAATTTTAATTGGAATCAATAAAATGTATTTACCAAGGACTACTCTCTTTTTAAAGAAGGTTGGTAACGAAAATTGTTTGGATTCTTGTAATAAAGATCGATAGTGTTCTTAATATTTTAAGATAAAAAAATTGTTTCTAGATCACAAGAGACACTCCCTTAGATGTTCCTATTAATGTGAGGTGTTTACACCTTACTGATATTAATCTTAAAAAACAAGCAGGTCGTTACAAAAAATCTCTGAAAGGTGACAAACCTCTAACTTATGAGATGGCTTATGCACCTCACAGAATAGCACATTATAAATCATGGAATTCATGGAACACAGGTATCTACTTATTAAGAGTATTTTGGCATTTATCAAAATTTCTGTTAGCTATGGTAATGGCCCAAAATGTGGCTTAAGGTGCTGTTGCTTATTATATGATGGGTAAAGGTGAAAAACAGTACAAATTCATTTTTCAAATTTTTTATTTCAGTGCAATATTGTAGTTCAAAAGATAGACTTTCACGATAGGTAGTTGTACTGCAGGTAAACATACTGTCCATAGTTGCAGTTTGGAGCGTTTACCAACCGTTGCCGCTAACTAATAATTTTGTTTATTTTATTGAAATTGCTCACCGCAGCGGCCAACTCCTCTCGCATAACCTATATCGTTATAACCTTTCCTATATGCATAATCATACTACATTGTTAGAATATATCGTACATATATTATATCATTATATCTATATACTACATCGTTAAAATCTTTAAAACTATCCGTTATAGCCTTCGTGAAAGAAAATATAGAAGCAAGTTTGCAAGGTGTATGTAATTCTTGTTTTTTTATTTGAAGAGGAAGATGAAATTATGTTATTAACAAAATGCAATGCTGACAGCATATTCCTATCCTAGAAAAGTAAATGGTTTTATGCTAAATGAATAACTGGTCATTTGCGAAATAATGAGAGATCCAGAAACTTTTTTTTAACTGAATATTTCTGTTTAATTTTGTGTTAAGCATGGTAAAAGGAGATAGAGTAGGAAAGGTTACTAATAGAGTACAAGCTCCAATCAAAGCTAAAGAAAATTTGGAAGTCACTTTAAGGTAAATAGGCAAATCAAACAATTTGTTGCCGCCACCACGTATAACTTACGAATGTGAATTAGGTACTTTTCAAGAGACCAAACAATAGCTTTGTGTGTTACTTGTAAGCCCCTTTGTGAATACTTCTTTAATCTCTCGGCCTAAAGATTAACTTCTCTGAGTCCTAGATTTGTGTTTATAACATTTTATTTTGCAAAAATGCTTCTGGTAAATTAATAAAAGTAAGGAATTCCAAAAATTCGATTTTTCACCTCCGTTAGTTATATATGGTTTATTTGATCAATGCTGATGATTTATTTATCAATGCTTGTTTGCATTTCTGGAATATGAGATAAAATCCTGGAAAGAACAATGGTTGATAAAATATTCTTGATCAAACATCATTTTGTTATTTTTGTTTCAAACAAAGTTTATTTTTATTAATTTTTGTTATATTATTATCATAAAATTTTAAGAAACAAAGAAATAAAGAAGTTTATATTTCTTAATTGTTGTTATATTAATATAAATATTCAGATCACAAATAAACTTTCAAAAAACATAGAAATAAAGAAGTTTATTTGTTTTATTTTTATTCATTTTTATTATATTATTATATAAAGAACCTGATATTCATTAAACAAATTCTACAAGACATTCATCGTCATTCTCATTAAATCTCTTCTTTGACATTTTGTTAAACGAAAACAAGCGGGAACCATCACAACCGTGGCAGTATGACTCCTTCTGGAGTGTTCAGGGCAGCAGTAGTATAGGTATAACGTCATACCTAGACTGCCAGGCAGTGCCAACGAAATATGCCCCTATCTATTCAGTCAAAGTATTAGTCAACTTCCAGCAGTATCTGCCAACCGCAACCGCGGGCAGTACCAGTGAAAGTCTACCGTTAGAAAAACAAATTTAATAGGATGTATTGTTTAGGGGGAAAAGAATATAATTTAAAAACATAATTTCGTTATCATGAAAAATTTGAATAAAGGAGTTGTACTGTTGTTCCCCTATACCCTTCATATTTATATTAAATCTTTCACATAATATAATTAATAATATACACATTAATATATTTTTAAACAGTTGATGTTATTGGAGTCAAGTTTATTTGTGTTGTTATATCAAAGATATTAGTCTTATACACTAATGGATTAAAGAGATTGCTCTCGGGTTGAAGTCCTAACCAAAACAAATAATTATATCAATTTTAAAGTACAAAGAATAAAGAAATACAGTTGAGGGAGTGGAATCTATCTCAATGATGGGCTAAATACTATTTAAGACGTTTATGACTATATGCAAAAATAAACAAACAAAATCTATTTCAGCCACTAAATTTAAGCATGTGCAAAGAAAAAATATAAAAAAATTTCTCCCTAAAAACATTATTGTTCCTGTAATTACTTTTATCAACTTTTTTTTTTTTTTTTAATTCTCAAAACTTAATCTCTAATTATTCAAGTTCATTGCTCCAAATTTTATTAAGAAAGCAGTTTTGATCAGTGATCTTTGAAAATTTCGAAGTGGAGGAACCCTCTATTGCTATGAATTATCTCTATTCCCATACTTCCGGTAATTTGAATCCGCTACTGGCCTTATATATCTAAGACTGCCCTTAAAGCATTTCATTAATTCAACATCAGTCCATAATTGGAAAAAAGAATCGGAATTCGATCGTGTTTGGTTTTCTTTACAATAAAGATATATCCATACTTTTCTCAGTAATTATTGTGTCCATTAGCTGTTCTTCATATCTCATGTTTCTCACATTTAAAATCTTTAAATTTTCATCATATAATATTGAATCATTTATTTTTTATTGTTCAGGTTCTATTAAAGTTATGTTATGTTTGTTTGTTTTGTTTTTTTTCTTTACTTTTTTAATCATACTTTACTATTCAATTTTTTAAAGAATTGCTTATTAAAACATAAATGGAAAAATCCAAAAAGAAGCCGAATCTCAAAAATAAAAAGAATCATCTGTTGATATTTCGCCAATTTAGACAACATCAGGACAGTAGTTGTCTTTATAAGGACCTTCCTCTTCTGTGCATATAAACTTTTCCTTTCCCCTTGTATTTGGTTAATCTTTTCTTGTTTAATTTATTTTTATTATCTTTTATACATTTTGGGATTTTTGTATGAGTATTTCCCTTTTTTTATGATCAGCTATTTAACTTTTCCCACTTGTTGTTATGTAACCTCCCTTTTCTCTCAGTATGTGCCTGGGTATCTAGGATTGGGGTGCTATCTCTGCTTAGTGACTTGGCTTCTTTTTTGGATTTTTCTGTTTATGTCCTAACGATTATTTATGTCTCATTTTGTATGTTTGCTCTTGCATATTAATTGCTTATTAACTTTGAAGTTCATTTCATCTTTCCCCTTTTTTATTTTGATTGTTTCATACGTGCTTTCTTCTTTGATATTATTTTATGTCTTATTGCTAACTACTCTAATTGAGCCATGAACATTTTTTACACGATAGCTTATTTTTACTTCCTTGTATGCAGTATAGGAAGTATTGTTATCGCGAAAATTATCGGTTTTCAGATTTCAACGAAACTATCCATTTTGACCAGTTTCGTCATGATGTCTGTGCTTTCATTCATAAGTTCGTTCATTCGTGAAATCGTGCATAACTCGCATAACTCAACAGTTAGCCGTAGAAAGTTAAAATTTTGTATTTGGGATTTATGTAAAATCTAGCTGTGGACCTCCCTTTTTGGCCACCCCATGTTCACCAGAAGTGTTACTTTACTTGAAGGTCAAAAACTATATTAAAATAGAATGCAAAACTTCTCAAATTTGGTATTTAGAATTTATATATTGATTTCAATAACATACCAGATTTTGGTCTAAATTGGTCATAATAAACGTTCATCAACAATTATTTTAAAATATGATGTAAAACATCACAAATTTGGTAAATAAGACTTTTATATCAATATAAATAATATACTAAATTTTAGTTAAAATTGGTGAGCCGGAAGAGGTACTTTACTTGAAGGTCATATATAATAAACTTACATAAAAAATTATATTAAAATTAAATACAGAATTCATATTGTTCAGTGATAAAGGTTACCAAGGCGATTTTTTTTCCACTCTAATTAAATAATTTTATTACTTATTTTAAGTGTTAAATACTTGTTTTCCTCCCCATTTGTGATCTGAACAAGTCTGCTGCTGGAGAATAAATCTGTAGTGAGTTCTCCCGCTTAAAATGTCGAAACTATCAATTTCTAATGCTTTATCCAGTGACATAGAAAGCTCTCATGTTGCCACAGAGCACAAAGAAATCTCTTGGGAACTTGCTTCCTGCTGGAAGAGGTAAATAACGGAAAGAGACCCCACAGATACATCTGAAGGTTAGCGATACCATTAGTACTCAAAACAGATTCAGACCCTTATCAAACCTAATAGACTACCCAGCCAACAAACAAACAGCCTGTTAATGCTTAACCCCTAACTATTTATTTAAGCATTGTAAAAGAATATGCAGCACTTGTTATATTCCTTTGTTATGACAAGATCCTAATGCCTTCAGGCTGAAAACTGAAAAAGAGTATGAGAGGAGTTACCCTGTATCCCGAAAATGACGATGTATATCAATGGTCAGTGGCTAGTTTAAGAAGAGGGGATGCTGGAGTTCCACACATATCAGCCTCCAGAAGATAAAAGTTCCCGAGTTGTCTCAAATACTTTGCACTTCGCTGTACCTGCAGAAACTATAAAACAAGAGCTTGCCAAACATGGATATGAGGCAACAAATAAAGTTGATGTTATCTCACTGTTTAAACCACCCCTCCTAATGATTTTACTTCCTTTTACGCAATAGACGAAGTATTGTAATCATGTGTTATAGTTACCTGAAACTGTTTTTTTACCTCCCGCCTTCTTAAAAGGGAGAAATGTGAATTGTGCTAATAATCACAAATCTAGATTTTCATGCATGATCAGGTTTTGGATAATAAGACATTTTAATTTTTTGTAAACGGGGCTGATTACTTGATTCTAAAAATCTACATTTAAATAGTAAGTATGTGATATGACATAACTGCTTTTAAAAATTGAAATTTGCCATCAAGTATTAATAGTTAAATGAAAAGTACCACTCTTCTTATCAATGGATGATTTACTGGAATGTTATAAAAGAAACTATAAATTCTCAACATGGAACATTCATGAATGGGTTCCCCGTCAGTTTGCTAAAATTGTTTTTAAAACAAACCATGGGAAAGCAAAATATTTACTGGAAACCACAAGCAGTCTTTAGCCAGCTTCTCATAACTTAAGATCTCGAGACAATAAGATTTAAATAAATAAAAATGCATAACAATGTTGTTAAGTTATTATTTTAATGTATTGGAAAATCGTTTATATTTAGCAGATAAACTGAAAGGATTTGTATTGTCATGAACGATTCATAAAGCGTTCTTGCCAAGCTCCAAACCATGTCATCATGCAAACTAGTGGTTCGCAAGTGGTTTGGCTAATGAATATTTACACATCTGAGTAGCTCATTTAGAGTATTAATTATTTCTTATTTCATAAGCCATTTTTACCTAGTTATTTTTCTTTCATGTTTTTTTTTCCACTCCAATGATCTATTTATTATTTTCTTTCAGCGAATTTATTGGATGGTCTCAGACCAGCTGAAACTCTGCAGGAAGATGCTTTCATTAGGAAATTTATGACAGGTACTTGGCATAGACTTTTCCTTTCTGAAATAATTATTAAAAGGCAACATAATCTTATTAGAATAGCAGGTATTGTTCACCAAGCGATTCCTCCAAGAAAGTTATATTTTCTGATTGGTTATACTGAAGAACTTCTTAGTTATTGGTTACAGTGCCCTATTAAATTAGAGTTGCAAACAGTGCCTAATAGAAGTGATGCTACATTTAAATACATTTAATGAGTGCCCTTTAGTTTTTATTGTATTGAAATCTGTACATATTACTTATATCTGTTAGAAAGAACATTGTTATAGTAGAGAAGTGTGCAAAATAAAAAGTGCTGTTTATAAACTTGTAATTTTTCTTTTTAAAAAATTAACATGTCTAATGCTTCTTCTAATAATTACAACAATGCCTCTTTGGTATTATTATTGGTATGATGGCATATATAGCAAGACCACTGATCGTTCTAAATGAGCATCAGTGTTTTTTATTTGTTTTAACATCCTTAGACTCCAACTAAGGTGGAACGAAGATGTTATCTTACAAGTTACTATACTAGCTAGAGTGGGTCCACTGCAAAATTAATGTCAGCCCTCACAGACCGGAGTCGAACCAGCATCCTCTTCTGGCTTGTGCATATACTTTCAATACACACCAATGTTGCCTCCTGAAATGAACTGTAATGAGGACCTACTGAGCACTTTCTTGGTTATCGATAACTGAGCTAAGCAAAATTTTGTGTGGTAAACAGGTACATTGGTTAATAGGAAGAAACACCAAGAGTAGCATGTAATTTGTTTTATGTAGAAAAAGGAAATTACTGTTGAATATATCAGCATTTTACCTCAAAGCCCCATGGTTGCAATAATAAAGACTCTTTGAAGGAGTTATTAGGAATATCATGAGCTAGGAAAGAGATTAAGCAATAAATCTAAAAAATAAAAATCTGACTATCATGGCCTTCATTGAAGATTAGAGTTTGTAAGTTTGGGAAAATACTCCTACACAATTAATTTGATCATGAAAATCCTCCAAGGCTTTAAAATGGAAGTTCTCCAGCTCGATCAGCAACCAATTACTCCATTTCAAGATCTCCTATTTTCTAAAAACTCGAAATTTGGAATCAGCACTGCATTACAAAATGTCTTTCAGGAATCAATTTCCTCTCAGAATCCAAGCTTTTATGAAATAATGACGTAATGAAATTTTTTTTTTGTAATCTATACTATTAAATCTGAAGGGTTTGTGTTTTTGAACACACTAATTTCACAAACTACCAGTCTGCTTTAAAAAAATGCTCTTTGCGTTAAATTGAAAATTTTTACAACATCACGCTAGGACTCATAGGAATGAAGGAGTAACCATATATAAAGTGCTAAGAGAAAAAGTGTCCAACATGCATATTTGTCGTTATCAGGACAACTTCATACCCGTGGAAGCAAGTCGACTAATAGTTGTAATGCGAAGTTTTTAATAATTGTGAAATTATTGTGTGAAAATGTTATTATGTAAATAAAATGGAAGTGTAACGGGGAAAAAATATTAGGACATGAAACTTTATTCCCGTTTATAACAATTTATTGTTGTTTTGGCTCTGTTCTTTGAAAATGTATGCTACAAATGAGATTGAATAATATATTATAGGTTATTATTTTAAATGTTATTTTGTATTTGAGAGATTAATCCAAATTTAATGCAGATGAAACTGCGGAGATAACTAACGCTCATGAGTTAAATATTAAATTAAATTACTTGTATAGTAAACATTTTACATATTTATAAATGGTATTAAATAGGAATGGCACTTGTTGCTGCCACCCTGTTCTTTCAGAAGAATGTTAATCAATCTTACATTGGCTATGTGTTCCGTAATTTCGAGGTGCAACTTGTGATAGATATGGATTGAAATCAATCAGGGTAAGGGATTATATCTTTAAATATTTTATTTGTATCTTTTTTATTCCAATATTGTATTTAGATGTGTAGATGGTAATGTTATGTGTAAATTTAACTGAGTTTCTTCTTTCTCTAAAAGAAATTCTGAAAAAAAAAAAATTGTAAATTAAAAAGTCCTCTAAATATTTCAAACAAAATATTGATTTTGTCATTGTTTCAACTTCTAAGGATTGTTGAGAGTATGTATTTCTTTTTAAAGTTTAATATAAACTTGATAATTTTCATAATCATAATATTTACTCATATTTTCATGTTCCTGCAATATTTCTTCATGGACTATGGGCTAAGGATGGTTAGTTTATTTTGGATTGCATTATAGACCATTTCATGCACTTTTATATTTATCGCAAAGAAATGAATAAATACTACCTTCTGTTATTGTTTTGATTTTAAGTTAATAGACTTGGGAGTATCTGTGGATTACTCCTTTACAAAATTATAATATTTATTTATTTTCTTTTATAATATTTATTATTTTAATATTTATTTATTATCTTTACAAATGCATCTACCCACTGAGATTCATTAGGTAATAGTAAACCATTTTAAATTATCTGCATAAGTTTTAAGGAAGCTATCTTAAATCAGAAAAATATTCTTTTACTAGTTTTTTTTTTACTTTGCTTATTACATAAATTTTTTTAAATTTGGCTGTTGCTGAGACCATGGTGCCAAAGTATTTGGTGCTGCATTTTTAGATTATGCAGACAGTTAATTTTTATATGATATCTAATTTTATATAAATTGAGTACAAAATTAAAGAATAAAATTTGTTAATACCATAAAACTAAAAATATTTTTATTTTATGAAATTTTAAATTTTGGATTTTCATAAATGTTTTTATTTTCTTAAAAACTGAATATGTATTTTGTATTCAATTATTAATTTGTTTTATTGTAATAATATCTTAAATAATTTTCGAATGTCTCTTACTTTCTTTTTATCCTTAATTTTTTAGATTTTTTTCACACTTTAAATTTTAATATTAATGTTATTTGATTCTGAAAAGTTGTATTTATGTATGCAAAATAAAAAATTATAGGAAAGTTTTCCTGCTAATGTTCAAAGAATTTTTTTCTTTTTAAAACAGTAGGATGAGACGAGTAACTGATTCAAATTCTTTAGGTTGGCCGTGGGTACAGGGCAACTGAGGGTGGGAGCCCTTTCCTGAATACCAATGTGACTTTACCCAACTCTTCTTTTAATATTGATTTAACTCTCCATTTTATCTGCAGCTTCATTCTTTTACTTACATTTTGTTTTAGCTAAAAGCTGTCCTCCCCATGGGACATTAATGATGTTTGTTTGTTTTAAATATTTTACTAATATTACTCAATCAACATCACTTAGTTATATAAATATTAATTTATCAATACAAACATAATAATACTTATCTATATAAATATTAATCTTGAATTAAAATAATTACCTGTACCAACCTCTATATAAATCTCTATATCTGTTTTTATTTAAAGATTTATTATTTGTATATTACAGCACATCAGGAAGTCTAAAACAATTATATATTAACCCATAGCAATGATGACATTCCTTACATTTTTTCTTTTAGCAAATATGAGTTAATATCTTTTTGGACATATACAGTATTCCTGTATACATTGTAATGAAGACTAAGATAAATTTATCCTGAAGATGGGGAAACAACCGTGAAACTTAGATATGTTTAGAATGAAGTGGATGTAAGGAAAGAAAGAAGAAAAAAATATAAGGAATGTCATCATTGCTATGAGTTAATAAATTAAAGATTTATATAAAATCCAATAAATAGATATTATCTATGATCTATGATCTTTACTGTGCCATTATTTCTCGATACTGTCACATAATAAAATCCATTTCTGGGAATATTTACCTTTGGCTCCTATTTGGTTTAAAATAGAAAAGAAAATTAGTAGCAACAATACATTCTGTTAGAGGCAAAGTGCAAATAGGACAGTTTTAACAAATAGATAGGAGAGGATAAAGAAGGTGCTATTGCTACTAATTTTGTTTTCTATTTTGAACCAAGGAGGAGCCAAAGGTGTTGTGCTCACACTGGCATAGCCAGAGGAGGGTCCAGGGGGTTCGGACCTCCTCTCCTCCCTCTCTCCGAAATTACAAAATACTGTTACTTATTCTTATCTGTAAAAAAAAATTGTATAAACCTATTTGAATTTTATTTTATAAATAATATACCTAAATATTTCATAGAGAGAGGGCTCCTTTACATCTACGGTTGGGATGGATTTCTTTAACGGACATTGGCCATATTTGTCCCACTATCAAAAAGTGGGAATTTTACATTCAAAATTGTTTGTTTACATTCCACTAGATGGCAGAAGCCATAGAAAAATAGGTTTGAAGGCTTTGAATAGTTTGTCAGCTCGCTCTAGCCAAACTTTGTTTTTGGTAGGTCAAATATGGTCAATGCCAATTTGAGGTACCGGGATAGGTAACAAACGTTTAAAGTACTTGAAACTTGTTTTCAGTTTTAACATTTACTGGCAGATATTTCCATGTTAGAACGGAAAACTCTTTTTGTATATTTTACATTTCCTCTAAGATAATATGAGTAATTATGTGAACAATGAAAGAATTACACCAAAAATAATTTTTTTTTTTTTTTTTATTCCTTTTATTCTGCTATGTAAATTTACTTTTATATTTTTATTATTATTATTATTTCAAATAGGCCAACTAAGGACCACGATATTCAACCTTTTTGCGTGACGTGGATAAGGTGGGAGTGTGCTTTGATGTTTGCCCAGTACATGCGCATTAAATTAAATATTTATTGTGTTTGTAGGTGACAATATCTACACATTGTATCTAATTAAAGAAAAAAATATGAAAAAAATTAAATTAAATTTGATAAGATGGGCACTGGCCTTATATGTCCCACCCAGGTTTTTGGAGGGGTGACATTTTTTTAAGTGGGCCAATATTCATTCTATCAGCAAACAAAAAAAAATTTCATCCTGCATGAGAGGACTTATGCCCTTTAATGGGTTAAAGTAGATCCTTGGATGAACCTCCCTCTCCCCTCCCCTCCCCGAAATGAAATCCTGGCCACACTACTGGTTGTGTTCATAAAAATTGATTTTATTATCTTTTCAGTAATTCTGTTTCTGGAGTAATAATTATACACCCTTCCAATTTTCATGAAATATTTATTTAAATAATTTCATTTAGACAATTTTTCCGGATCAATGTCCGTTTTCGAGTCACTTGTAAAAAATTACATATTATATTATCTACTATTATTATCCACATTATTCGATCTTGTAATATGTATAATGCACTACAATCAACCATTGCCCAAGACCAGAGGCGAAATTTGGTGATTCATTTGAAGAAAACTTTTAGTCATTTATCCATCCTCAGTATTCAAATATCACTTGTCTACCAACATAAAGCGGGTGGGTTTCAAAATGGAGGCCAAAAAACGTCGAAATTTTTGTATTTTTTCATTTATAATTCTATAATAATAGTTGGATAAACGGTGGATCTATCAAAAAAGTTATAGCACAATAAATTAGAGAGCATTAAATCTGTGTTTAATGAGTAATACAACATAATAATTTGGTTAAGTGTTGTGGTCGAAAACGACGATTAAAAAACGACGATTTTTTTCCAACTTTGTTTAAAATAGAGCCAGAGTGCTGTGTATGTCTGCAGGTTGGAAATGGGTAATCAATGTGAAAAACTAATAAAACAAAAGTTGTAGAGCATCAATTCTACGCCCATTGAGCACAAAAATAATTAAATTCGGCCAAGTACACTTCTCGAAATTCGCAATCGCTCGATCTCCAACGATTGGCATATTAACCCAGTAGAGATATTTTGATTTGAAAAAAAATGAAGTAATTTTGATTTTCAGGTATTGCCCCTTTTGTAAAAAAATCTAAGTTGTCGACCTCCTTGTGTATTTTTCGTCTTAAAAAACGGCTAAGAAAACGTTTTTTTCCTTAGTAACTCGCTTCCATTGCATTTAAGGTAAAGATTTTTCATTACCAATTTTAAAGAACGTTAAATTTTCTGCAAGTTTTGTCTGTTGTATTTTTGAACATTCGGAATATCTACTGAAATATTGGGCTGTGAAAATCTTCAAAAATGTCCAAAAAATATATCAGTGGTTTCGTATTAGATATGATTTATTTCCAACACACATGTAACTACAGACGTTCCAGATGCTAAAAAACATTTCCGATTTTAGGTGAGGAGATCCCACCGGCAGACAAAATTTAAATTAGCCGTGTTACTTTTTTTTCGTTTTGTTTTTTGAAAGAAAAGTTTTGTTTTTTTACTTTTGCCTATTTATTGTAAATAGAAATGATTTTTTTTTCATATAAGTAGATTGAATTTTTTATTTTCGTAATTGACGAACTACTCAGATCAGGATGCATACATTTTTTAAAAATAAATTTCACCAGCTATATTAAAAAAAATAAGCAGAACTTGATATTGGCTCTACTAAGACGAAACGTAATTTTTATAAAAGTTTTGCCTAGTAACATTATTTAAAAAGCAAACCTGGATACTGATAGGTCTTGAAGCAAAAAAAAAAACTTCAGCATAAATTAAAAAAGGTATCTGAAACCGAATTCTTCGTGTCTATTCTCAAATTCCTTAGAACAATGATGATTTTGAACTTTGCTTTTCTGAAGCATTTCACTGGGCTTTGATTATTTAACCGTTTTTCAGCGATACCCATAAAAAACCTCTTCATAGTCAGGACAGTTTCAGGGATTTTGAAATCAAATTGAGTCTAATTAGATTTTGTGTATGTCCAAACTATGTTTTTTGTTAAACAAAACGCAGGAGCATTTAAAAGTTTTTTTTGTTTGCCAATATGTAAAGTCGAAGTTGATTCTAGACATTTTTCAGGCATTTTTTCATTTATTTTATAATATCTCACTTATAAATCATAATTTTCCTTATTCCCTATTTATGTTATTTTAATTTTAATTATTTTTTAGAATTCATACTTTATATTTAATTTTCATTATTTACATTATCAACATTATTGATTAACATCATTTACATTACTTATATTATCATAATTTTCTTGATATACTTTTCATACTCCTAAATCTTCATTGCAATAGATATTATATAATAGTGTTCATGTATTTCATTATATATGTTATATAATTCATAATCTTTCTTTCTATATTTTCACAATATTTGAATTCTCATTATTTACATTATTATTAACATATTTCTCTTAGACTTCATTTTTTTTCAACATACTGTCTGTTATCTTTTATCACTGTTATTATCTCTTGTTGTTACCTCTGTTGTTATCTTATTTTTGATATTCCAACATAAATTAAAATTGTATAGGTCGTTTTTAATTATTATAATTTAAAGCAAATGAAATGCATGAATATTAATGTCCAGCTGAAACGCTGCGTATTGTAAAAGCTCCGCTCACGATTTGACAATATCAATAGTCATTAGGTATTTGTAAAATATGCCATAAAATTGAACTACACTTATAATTTATTTATTATTTTTCATCAAACCAGGTTAATTGAACGCCTAGTAATCTAGGTTTAATTATGTTTTAAATTGTATTATGACTCCTGTCGACTGCTTTAAAAAAAACAAAAAAAAAACACCGTTTTCATGATCATCACTCTTCCAGCTCTCATCTAGAATGAGACGTATATTTTTTATTTGTTTTTATTTCGAAATTTTCTTTGAAATTATACAAATAACGCACAATTTTATTATTTTATTGAAAATGGGATTATGTATTTGACTAAAAGTATGATAATTATTTGTATAACAATAACTCAATGATTTCCATCACTGTTTTATTTGCTTAGTGATAGCTATTTGCTCACTAATAGCATATATACTACATAAATAAATAAGCAAAAATTAAAACATTTTAAAAATGAACTTTCATATCGTCGTTCCCATGCTAAATTAACAAATATGAAAATCACTCCTTTTCGGGAGAGCAAAAAGACTGTTGTATCCTTTTGTTTATCAGAGACACCTTCGATAATATTAATGTTTTATATTAATGTTGCCTTTTCCAATAAAAAAAAATTAAAATTGTCGAAGGTGCCCTTATACACATAAGGATACAACGTTTTTTTTTTTTTTTTTTGCTCTCCTGAAAAACAGTGATTTTCATATTCGTTAGTTGAGAATGGGAACGACAATATAATGAAGTATTAATTCATTTTTATCATACAGGGTGTCCCAGGAGGAAATACCTGTAATTGAGGGAGGGATAGTGTATCAAAAATATAGTTCAGTGCCGCAAACCACACGTTTTTTTCTAAATACATTTTTGAGATATGATTTTTTAAATGTTTTTTCAACCACGCTGGAAAACCATTCTAGCCATTAATAAATCAGGAAACCACGCTTTTTTTTCACCATTTATAATTTCTCTACAGTAACTGAACATTTCTCAACTTTTGTCACCATTTTTGGAATTTACGATGAATTTTCTATAACATAGCAATTTTGTATAAAAATACTGCTTTGTCAGACAATCATAGTAGCCAAAGCAAAGTAAACAAGAAAAAACGAATAATCGAATCGAATCTCGAAAAAAAGTTGCTTCATTTCATCAGCTTTCCAACGATATCCCCAACTTTGCGAAGCTACTATAATTTTGAAGATATATTTAGATTGGAAAGTCAAGACATATTAGATATCTAAAACAATATGAGTACCTAGCATTTTTTTTTTGTCCTGGTTTTGTCATCTCGTTTCTTGGTTTTTACCCCCAAAAAATATTTCTTGAGTGGATTACTATTGCATACAAAGTGTTTTTCGTTTTGATTGGTTTTATTGTTTGTCAAACTTTTATTTATTTTTACTTCCTTGTACGCAGTGAAGGAAGGATTGTAATCGCGAAAATTTTTTGTTTTCAGATTTCAACGGGAATATCCATTTTGACCATCCCTGAATCCATTTTGACTAGTATAGCTGTGACGTCTGTACGTACGTTCGTGCGCATCTCGCATAACTCAAAAACGGTTAGCAGTAGAAAGTTAAAATTTTGTATGTGGGGCTTATGTAAAATTTAGTTGTGAACGTCCCTTTTTTGTCACTACTTGATCACCAGAAGTGGTACTTTACTTGAAGTTCAAAATTTATTTCCATCAAAAATTATATTAAAATATAATGCAAAACTTCTCAAATTTGGTATTTATGATTCATATATTGATTTCAATAACATAACAGATTTTGGTCGGAATTGGCAAACCGTAAGCGGTAGTTTACTTGAAGGTTATAATAAACTTACACAAAAAATTATATAAAAATTAAATACAGAGATCATATGGTTCGGTGATAAAGGTTACAAACGCGATTATTTTCCCACTCTAATTAAACAATTTTATTACTTGGTTTAAGTGTTAAAATTGAATGTAAAACACTTGTTTTCTTTCCCATTGGCAAATTCAGCTGGCAAGCTGAACACCATCTGAACAAGTCTGCAGCAGGAGACTAAATCTTCAGCGAGTTCTTCTGCTTGAAGTGTTGATACCGTCGATGCTTTATCTAATGCTTTATCTAGTGACATAGACAGTTCCAATGTTGTCACGGAACACGAAGAAACTGTTTTTTTTTTTTTTTTTTTACCTCCCGCCACATGCGTATGCTTGTGTGTTTTAATAGCTGGACGTCGTCACGCCGAGTAATGTTTTTTTAGGTATTACTATCTTTGGAGACTACTAACCAAATTCAGAATCACTTTTTGAGCCACCAATTTATAGTTTAATAGGCGTACAAGGAAGTCATGCGGTTTCCACATCGGATATTTTTAAGGAGTGAAAGTGGTTGTCACAATGCGGTAAATGAACAGCTGTTAAAGTATTTCATTGAACTTAATTTTCTAATTACCGCATTGTGATAACCACCTTGTTCCCTTAAAAAATATCTGATGTGGACAACACATGACTTCCTTGTACGCCTATTAAACTATAAATCGGTGGCTCAAAAAATGATCCTGAATTTGGTTACTAGTTTCCGAAGATCGCAGTATCTCAAAAACGACATTCGGCGTCGCGACATCCATATATTGACACATACACACAAATAGGGAGGAAAGCCAGTATTTTAAACTCAATTTTAACACTTAAAACAAGTAATAAAAATGTTTAATTGGATTGGAAACCAAATTGCGTTTGTAACCTATATTACCAAAACATATGATTTATGTATTTAATTTAAATATAATTTTTGATGTAAGCTTATTATGACCTTCAAGTAAAGTACCGCTTCAGGTTTTCCAATTTAGACCAAAATCTAGTATGTTATTTAAATCAATATATAAGTTATAAATACCAAATTTGAGAAGTTTTGCATAATATTTTAATATAATTTTTGATGGAAATAAATTTTGAACTTCAAGTAAAGTACCACTTCTGGTGATCAAGTAGTGACAAAAAAGGGACGTTCACAACTAGATTTTACATAAGCCCCAAATACAAAATTTTAACTTTCTACTGCTAACCGTTTTTGAGTTATGCGAGATGCGCACGAACGTACGTACAGACGTCACAGCTATACAAGTCAAAATGGATTCAGGGATGGTCAAAATGGATATTTCCGTTGAAATCTGAAAACCGAAAATTTTAGCGATTACAATACTTCCTTTACTTCGTACAAGGAAGTAAAAAGAAATTTAAAAAATAATTGCAAAGTAAAATTTTTGGACAAACAATAAAAAACGTTCTAAACGAAAGACACTTTGTTTGCAGTAGTAACCCACTTCAGAAATATTTTTTTTGAGAAAAATACCAAGGTACGAGATGGCGAAACCAGGACTAAATAATATAATATACTCGTATTGCTGTAGGTATTTATTTATTTTTGAAAATCTTAATTAATAATTATTTGATGTTGAAATCGATTCAGTTTATGCTCTTCAAAATAAAAAAATCAATTAAACAAAATTAGTTCAAAAAGAGCACTTTTCTTAGAGCTTCATGATTTCATTTACGAGGAAGTGCGCTTTTTACCAAAAGTTTTAGATTGAAGTAGGTATCTCGATCTTGGTTTTGCGGTGTTAAAAATTCATCTCTGTTCCTAGAAGATGTCTTAACTCATAAGCATAATTTGTTCTTATTTAACGTATTAGTTTTCTTAAACGATATGAATGATAATTTATAAAAAAATGATAATTTTTCTGGAAAGTTGTGCAATAAAACTGATCTAGTGATAGCATAATTTTAAGTTGATTCAATTTTAATAAATTGTAGCAATTTTAATAAATGCGAGTGAAATTTATGACTTAGCTTATGTTGCAATTTTTCAATCAGACGTTTTCTAATTACCTATCATAAAGAAAGTGTTTTTAAACCATTAATTAAAGCTAATACAATTAATATCTTCATTAATGTCATCAAAAATCTTTTGTTTTTCTGAAAAACTTCTGCAGTCACCTAGTGTTTGTGTATTGGAAATTTCAGAAAAAATTAATGCTACTATGTTATCAATTTATTTATTATTATCTTTGTAATGGACAATTTTCCTTATTTATGACACCATGACATAAATCATTAATTATTATTTTTATATTTAATGGCGTATTGTGTCATGCTGCCTACCTGCCAACGCTGACGAGCTAGTTGGACTATAATTACTAATAACTAACACATTATACGAGTTCGTGAGGTTAGGTATCGATTTTGTGTTAAAACATTAACTACGCATCACGGATTACTCAATTTTTTTTTCTATAATTGAGTTGAGCATAATACATAATGTATATAAATAAAATTTAAGTTATGTTACATTGCATCTTAAGCGACAAGTTTTTTTTTCTATACGTAAAAAAACAAAAAAACAATGTAGTAAAGCTGTTGAAATACGTTTTTTTATATATAAACCTCATCTTTAATTATTTTATTTATTTTTTCTCATCACAAAAAAAATGTAAATTAATAATATTTAAAAGCAACTATGAAAATCTGGTTTAATTTTGCCGAATGTATTTTTTTTAATTATCTTATCGGGAATCTAGAAGAGAATATTTCATCCTGCTATAATCATGAGGTGGTGAGAAAAATGTGCGAAATGAGACTAAATCCATTTGATATTTGATATATTTTTTCAAATACAAATTCATATGTTTGTCAAAGATCCTTAGGGATAGAGGAAATTTAAATAATAAAAATGTTGCGTGCGTAAGTAGGTGTCTGTAACAAGTAATGTTTAATAATAATTTCACCCCTCAGGAAGCAAGTTCATTTCACGAAGTTTATTGGGTTAATCTTTATTAAATATGAAAAAGATGATGACAAAGAGAGTTTTGAAAAAAAAAAATTATTAACTTAATTTATTACGCTATTTTGTATTTTAAGGTGTAAATAATCCTTTTATAATTAAAAAATACGGGTTATTACTGTTTATTGCAATTGGATTTAACTGTTTGCCGTAATCTGTTTCCCGCATTTTTTACAAAAAAGAAGTGGTATAAGTAAATATTTTTATACGTTTTCTATTTTTTCCTTGTTTAAATAATTAAACACCTCTCTGTAATAAATAAATAAAATTCACCTTATATAAAATTATATTATAAAATTCATGTTATACTAGTATATCATCATAATTTTGGGAATGCTATTTATTAATATCAGAACAATTAATGAGGAGAAATATCTCTGATATATAAACCTGAATAACTTTATTTAATTTCTGATTGTTTTATGAAGGGTTGCCGACAGATCTATTTCAATAAATTTTGTAAATTATTTTTTGTAAATACCAATGATTTTTTTTTTTTTTTTTTTTTTGGAGGATGTGTTCTTTGATGGGGAATCCGCTTCTCTAACTTTCAACTCTTAATAATACATCAGACGAAAACCAAGCTTGGATTATTGAAAACCAAGGAGTGAATTATTGGAAAGTAATAAAAAGTTGCCATCATAAATAATTATTTTTGTTTAAATGAGGTTTGATTGGACTCTCATATCACATCATATAAGAATTATTCATCAAATTTAGAGTTTTAGTATTAAAGATTAAAGTAAACAAAATTTAAAATACGTCATTAGAGTGGGAAAATCCATTATAATCGACGGTTGAATTGCTACTTTATTTTTGTTTAAACATTATCTATTGCTCTATCGGCAATGTTACAATTATTTATGTTATTATAATACAAAACAAGAATTTTAAATACTTCAAAATTAACATGAATATTAAGATAAGAAATATTATGCAATAAGCATATTACATAGTATACTTTAAAATAATAAAAATATATAATATACATTTTTAAAAATTAATTCTTGATTATGTTGGGTAATGTTGAACACACAGAAAACTGGGTTGTTGCGTATGTCTTCCATCCGTAAGATACCTGTAGAGACGAGCTTCTGATATATTACAATATCTACAAAAGCCCGGATCTACAGGGTAGATCACGAATGTGCTGTTTGTCTGTTTTCTGTGTGTTAGACTTCAAAATATCTTCATCTTTCCCTTAAATTTCCAATTTATTTTTTTGCTGGCCCTTGATCACAATCTGCGTTATCTAAAAAAAAAATTACTATATTAAGAAGTATTTTCATGAAAATACAGGGCCCGGCAGTGAAAAGGGATGATTTAAAAATTAAATTAATCATCAAAAAATAATTTTTCATTAATGTAAAGTACAAGAATAGCCATTTTTTTTTTAATGTGGGCGCCAAAAACAAAAATGTTTGTAGCCGATCCATCCCGAATTATTTAAGGCCTCAAACAACACATTCTGGGCGAGATTGAAGCAATACCCGTCAATATGCTGCGAGGTCATGTAAAACTTCAAGGTACAATCCAAGTATGCATGAATTTCAATGGATGATATTTGTTGAACGTAGTGATATGAAAATATGTACTTTTTTTTTTTTTTAAATGGCTATTCTTGTACTTTTATTTATACATGAAAAATTAATAAAAAAATAATTCTTTAATAAATAATTTAATTTTGAAATCATCCCGCTTCACTGCGTGAACGGACTGTATTAAATATTTTTTATTATTTTCTCCTAAATTTCATTCTATATATATATATATATATATATATATATATATATATATATATATATATATATATATATATATATATATAAATAAGACGCAATACTTAAGCCAATAGCTATTTAAGAAGTATATGAAGGTATGAGTAGGTACATTTTTCAAAAATAACTCAATATACCTAAAATTGATTTCACCTCCTTCATATCAATTGGTTTAAATGCTTTAATAATCTCACATTCATCATAATTGCATAAATCTATTGGTTACTTATGATAATATCTTATTTTTTATCTTGCAATGGAGACATAGTTCTCATGGAATAATAATAATAATATAATATATATATATTAATAATAATAATATATATATATATATATATATATATATATATATATATATATATATATATATATATATATATATATATATAAACTGGTAGATATATCTGAAATATCCTAATATAATATTGATAATTAATTTCTCATTAGTAATAACATGTCTGATAATTTTAATATTTCATAGTTATGATATTTCGGAGTATAACCTGTATGCTTCTCGCTGCATTCTCACAGCTATTTTATCTCCAAGGTTTGTGCAATTTCAGAACGACACTTGTCCATTTTTCACAATCTTTGGATACACGCAAAAATACTACCTCGGATTCATATATAATTTACTCTTTTGATAATTTGCAAATTCAATTTTCAATAGGTTTTGAGATGTAAATGAAAGCATTTTCACTTATAATCACAGAGAGTCTGTAGATGCAAATAATAAATATTAATTAATAATAAATGTAAAAAATAGACAAGATACGTTCTGAAATTTCACTACTCATATGATAATCTATATACGAATAAAATAGATTGTTTCATCGCATGTATTGTTCATGCTGAAACCTATTAGGTACATAAAAAAATCAATATTATAAAAGCCAAAATAGTTGAAAGAATAATTTCATATTCATGTCATGTGTCATCAAACAGCGTGGATCGATAGTCTTTGGTTTCATCTGTAACAAATTATAATTATTTAAATAAACATTGGATTTTATTAAACATTTAAAAAAAATGCATATATTCATTTCTCTGAGCTTTGATTTTTTTCACGTCTATGAATCGGCCGCTGATAAAACTTGATTTTTCTGTATTTCTATTTTTAATCTGCTATATGTTTACTATTAACAATTTAAAACAGTGGTATAAAAATAAACAAACATTTTTATCCTACAAACATCGGGTATTCCTAAAGAAAATTAGAAAAAAAAATACAAAATGGTGTACGATTAGCAAATGTAATGAATTATCTTAAAAGAGATAATAAAAATCTAGTAGTGTTAAATGAAAGTTAAAATAAAAAACAGGCCAATTGGGCACCAATGTATATTTTTTATTCAAATATTGACAACGTTTCGGCCATTTTCAAATTTGCAAGAAAAATTTTAGTTATTTTTAATAATAAAAATAAATATGTAACATAAGCATTAATATTTACCAATCTTTTTGGATCGTTTTGTATACATGATCTATTTTTATCATAATTAATAATTTAAAGAAAAGTTATTAATTTTTTTTTACAAATAATACAATTTTTTTCTGTATTTTAAAAAATAAATTTTACTTCTTTAATTTAAGTCAGTTGTATATAAACTTAGTTCCTTATTTCGGTTTTTTTTTTCATATAGCTTTAAAAATAATGATAATCAGTATAATTGTTTTACAAGAATAGGTTTAAAAAAAATTATAATAATTGGTTTGTTTTTCTTTATTTTCATAATTTATAAAATAATATAAATTTTTCTTTGAGAATTATCATAATGTAAGAAAAAATTGTATACTATTTTATAATCGTGAGCAAGATTTTGTCCAAGAATTTATAATATTAATTTGATTGTTAATACTAGAAATGTCTATTACTTCTCTATCACTTTTATTGAATGTATGAAATTAAATGAAAAAATTGTCTTTATTCTGGGACACTCAGTGCCTTAATAATAACAAAAATGCACAGCTTAAGTTGTATTAGTCTATATATATATATATATATATATATATATATATATATATATATATATATATATATATATATTATAATTATTATACTTCTTGCCGTACTGTTGCAATAGTCTGTTTCTCGTTTTCTTGGTTGGGTTATAGTTTGTTATGCGGTATGGTATACCTGACGGGCCTCATTCGATTCTGAATATAATTAATTAATTAAAAAAAAGGTTTTATTGGAGTTAGTTATACCTGTATCATTGTATTTACATTTTGATTCGTGCACTGCTAAGCTATTTTTTTTATTTTTTATTTGAGAAATAATACCAGCTGTCACACTCAAGGGTAATAGGTATTAAGGGCTAAAATAATTCATTCCTACCATGTATACATTTTTTTTTTTTTAATGAAAACTGCAACAATTTGATTTATTATTAAATGATCATAAAATGAAGAACAAAGCTAAGTTGTTTTACCAGTGAGTTGATGGACAGCGATAAATCTTAATAGGTAAAGTTCAGACGCTTCTTCTGTAAAATTCCACTTTGACGTATGGTGTCCCTCTTCTTCCAAATAAAAGATATTAGATCTATGAAGATATATGAGCTATGAAGATATATAGACATATGAACTATAAACTATATCTATTAGATATATGAACTATGAAAGAATTCGATAATTAACAAAAGCAGGAAGAAAGGAGAAATATTTTCACAAGTTGAAAAAAAAGTTTCGGAAATAAGAGTAGTAATATTGAGGTATTATAGAGATGAGCAAAAAGTACTCTTGAGTAACGAGTACCGAATATTTTACTCGAATACTCTCACTAGTCGGGATTAGATACGGCTAGGAATGGATGGAGTAAGCCAGTCTTCGATATCCCCGCTAGCTCTAGTCGTATCTAATACCGGCTAGTGAGAGCATTCGAGTAAACTACTCTGTACTTGTTACTCAGAGTACTTTTTTCCCATCTGTAATGTTGAGTATACCGTTGGAAAGCTTAAGATTTTAGAAAAATTAATTATCCAAATTATGGATCTGTAGAAGGTAATGGAGATTGACCAAAAACGCATAAACTTAAGTGATTGTTCTAGATCACAATTTCTATTTTTATGTTATTGAATGGAAATTAAATGGAATCTCCATGGAAACTAAATAGGAAAATTTTAAATTTATTTCTAGTAGATAGGCAAGTGAAAGTTGTGTGCCCGCACCAAATTTTAATTTTTTTTTTAGAAAAATGGCACTAATTAATTTTCATTCCTTAGATTTTGTAATTAATTTGTACCACTAATTCACATTTGTTTATTCTGGTATCAGCCTGCTAAAATGTTCTGTTAATTTGATGGTACGCATACCAAAATTTATGATTGAGTTCGTTTGTTATTTATGATATTCATAAACATAATTCCATTCCCACTCAGACTATTTTAAAAATAGATCTATCGATTATATGGATTAGGTTAAGCTTGTTAGCTGTGAAGACCGGATATCCACAAATACTGGACGGCAAATTTATTACTAACATTTTACTTTAAATATTATAGGCTTTATTTTACTATCTGAAAATAATTATTTAAATTAGTAGTTTTCCTCTTCCGAATCCGCTTTATTGTAACGAGTACTGTGAAACCAACTTTATTAATACAGCTTTATTTTGAATATTTGGCATTGGATTGATCCATACAGCCATGAATGAGAGATAACTGTTTGGTTAAAGTGGATAATATGATAGAAAAATAGGGGGTGATGTTGAAGAAAAAAGTTGAATGTGCATACGTCATAGGCATCCAACCTCAAAAAAATTATTTAAGTATTTAATTATATGTATTCGGTATGTTCCAATCACGACTATTTTTGTATCGTTTTTTTAAGTAAAATTAAGGTATTTTTACGTGTTTGTAATAATGTGAAATAATGTTTTGTGAAAGAACTTTACAGAACTTTTGAAGTTTTGTTAAAAGTTTCTCGTGGCTTCTACATACTCATTGAATATGCTTTATAACTAGAGATCGTATTTCTATGTTATTGCACATTTTATTCGCGTGTAACGCTTATAAAACCGATTATTTATTCGATTTATGCAACAAAATATTAAAATTTGATATTGCACAAAATTGCACGATTTTTATTTTGTTGCTCAAAGTTGCATATTTTGCACGTCATGAGTCGAACTAGATTATTTTTATTTTAATAGCATGAAATTAAACGCTCGACCCAAATTTTCAGTGTTATATAATTATAGGTTTCTTTGTAAATGTTTATTGTTTTTCAATTTATTTTATTATTTTTTTCCTTATTAAATATATTATTAAATTTATAGGTTAAGTTTCTCTTTCATCTAGATTTAGTTCAATCGTAATTTATTGTTGTATCAGAATTAGTTTTTTTTTTCACATTACTACACGTTAGACGTAATTATACTTCAGACACTGTAACTCTAATAGAAGGCTATATTAGCTTTCTATTTATTAATATTATAAATTTAATACAAAAGATGACTTTTGCATCTTTGAGTTGTTATTTACACATTTTGGGTTCTTACTGAATTTTTTTTTCTTTATATACCAGAAATTTGATCTCAATTAATACCTGTACTGGGCTCAAAATTCATATTTGAAAATAAATCAGATATATATTTTATTCAATCTAATTTCTGTTGGTTAATATTATATAGTGATTTAAGTGTAGGTACCTACCTGAATTTTGAAAAATTGGTATTTGAAAATTTTCATCTTATGTGCGGAAAATATCAACATAGATGCAATCATTTTTAAAGAAAAATGATTTATTAAACCCATTTTATGTTGCTAGGCTCACACTCTCATGTAAAAACAACGAGTGGGACATGAACAGCGTGTGCGTGCTTCGATGTTGAACAATGCACGATATTTACTATTGCGTATTTAATTTTAAAAATTTATAGATAAAAAGTGTTGTGTTTCTTTCTTAACTTATTGCAAGTTCGCAAAAATGTTTATTTACTTATTTAGCTCTGACAAACGGCCCATAAATTAAAGGATACAAAAATAATTTAATTTATGAGATAAAATGCGACTTAGATAAGTTTCTGTGAGCCTAATGGCATTTTATGAAGCGAGAGGGAACTTTGTTCTGTAAAGTCAGAATCACATTATCAAGTACTTCTAATTCGCTGAAATTTATGCTGAGCAAGATAATCGTTACTCGGCTTGAAGTTCCACTCGAAAATACAATTTTTTGTATTTTTTTCGAATTTCCTCTGAAAACGTGTAACAAAAAAAATAATACAAATATTATATTATAGGTATATACCACATATTACCGACTCTTTTTTGAATAGTTATCATAATCTTTAATATAAAAAAAATTAGAAGAGCTTTAATTAGTTAAAAAATATCATAAGATTAGCCATTTATTACCAATTATACCAGTATTACATTTTGTTAATTAAAACCTTTTCAGACATAGGATATCGAATCTGTTCTAGATTTATATATGCTTATCAGCTTAACGTATTTAATTCTAAACTCTTCGGCAAACAGATATGTTCTAAATAGAAATACAAATTCTAACCCTGTGGAATCTCTGTAATGTACGTGTAATACAAAACATTGGATTTTTAAATATTAAAAATAATTTGTATTCGAAAATGTACGGATATATATATATATATATATATATATATATATATATATATATATATATATATATATATATATATATATATATCAAGAGGAACTAAAAAGTAGTTCTGAATAAACCCCCTTAGCGCATCTATTATGAACGTCAATAATTCCAGCCAAACGGTGTCAAAAAACAGCCTTTCGTTGCAAAAAAAATCTAGTGATCGGATTTAATTTCGTTCGCTATGTTTTTGGGGTACTGGATCCGAAACTGGAGTTATCTAACAAAATTTCCTTGTGCGTTTTGAGATATTCGCAAAAAAAATTCTGAAATTTTTACACTTCTATTGTTTGTTTTTTCTTGTAATTTTAAATGTAAGTCTGAAAGAGAAAAACTTACTATAATTTTTTTTTTTACGCTAGACTACATTTGCCACAATTTGAGCCCAATCAATCTATTAGTTCGTAGATTAAAGTACTTCAAAAATTGATCATTTTTTCCAAAAAGTAGAAAGTTTAAGTTTTGCAAATATTGGGGTATTACTGATCCTACGAGGAAAATTGTAACAAATCTATTTAGCTTTAATTGAAGCCCAGAACAACGACGCATGTACCCCCATCCAATGGTTGACTCAAAATTTACAAGAAATTAAAAAATGAGACAATTGAATTTTGGGATCATTAAAATTTTAAACATTAATATTTTACGAAAAGTTAATAGAAACTCTTCAAGTCTATAAGAAAGCCTAAAATTAACAAGAAAACTGTTTAACCATTCCTTAATACTTCAACTCCTTCTTATAATATAATATAACTATGAATTTATTAAATATTAAAATAATATATCATTATGTTAGGTCTAGTAAACTGTGCAAAATGAAGTTCTTCATTTTTCGAGGACTTTTCAAGTCATCGAAAGAGCTTGGATCAAATCATCCCAGAAACCAATTTTCTCATTTTTTAGTTTTTGTAAATTATGAGTCAACTATTGGGTCTTTAGGTGTTGATCTGTTTGAATGAAAGACTAATAGGTTTGCTACAGCTCAACCCCTAATGATTTTCCTCGCAGGATCATTATTTTCTCCAAATTTGGCTCAAAATTTGAAATATCCTTCTTCTTTTTTTTTTTTGTGTGTGAAAAATACCAATTTTTGAAGCGCTGTATCTTCTATTGAGCTATTTGACCTAAACATTTAAGGTTGAGTTCAAATTGTGGTTAATTTAGACTACTTTATAAAAGTTAATAGTGATCTTTTCACTACCACACATAATTTTGAAGTAATAAGAGAAAACTAAAAAACTGTGAAAATTGCGGTTTTTTTGGAATTTCTCGAAACGCTCCAGAAAATTTTGTTAACTTTGTTTAAGGAAACTTTGTTAGATAGACGACTACTGTATTTTATGCGACGTGAAACTACCATTTTCATGGACTATCTATCAGTCTCAACGTCATAATTTAGTTGCCAGTTCGTCATGTAATTACTTACTTAAAGATGCCAGATGTGAGAAAATAAAATATGGATTTATTTTCTGTATGTTCAGCAGAGATGGTAGATTAAATTGGCTCTTTTTATTGTTTGTGAATAAAGAATAATAAATTTAAAATGGTGGAAGTATGGTTGAGCGTGGGAATATATGTAGGAGCAGTTTGGTTCGGGCGCGGTCAATGGAGAAAAAAACTTACATTGTGTGCCTACGTTTCGGCCTTAGTTTTAGGCAATCATCAGGGCTAAGAAAAACCAAGATAATAACATTTACAGTACCAATAACAGTAATTAAAGATATTAAATAGTAATATAAGATAGTTTGACATGATGAAAAATTAAGTAAAGAGAAAAATATGTTAATTTATAATGCAAATAATGAGTACTAAAATATTGTGAAAATGTAGAAACCTCATAACAATAAATACTTATTTGATATTCCTAATTACTTTTGAATATATGATTTTTTAAAAATAAAAAAATTGTTATCATGGCTGTGATTTCCGGTCAGGAAGATAATAGAAATTCTTGTCCAGCAGTTCATAAGTTTCGTCCAGTCCTATCTCGACTATAACTTGATTTAAAACTTTAGTCATCTAGATTTAATTTTTATTTTTAAGTAGTTACCCTAGTCGAAGAAAATTATAATGGGCTTTAAAGATTTTTTTTTTTTTTTAAATCCAATATGAACTCCTTAAACTTATTTTTATGAAATATATTATTATTTAAAATATACGTTATCAATTATAAATACAATAATAATATGCAATGAACAATTGCTGGAGAGAGTATGAAGCGTTAACTGATATCAAAGGTGTTACCTAAATCCTCTTAAGTTGCGGTGGCAGGCTTCCCAACTCACGATCGACCACGCCCGAAGGTGGTGCAGCATCCATACTGGAGATCTCCTGTATCTCTCAGCTGGAGATTATATCTTCTATTATTTCTGAAAAATATTTCAAACATTAAAATTAAATAAATTAATAATATATGAAAAAAACATTAATATTCTATTCATGAGAATTTATGAAATTAAACTTAAAAAAAAAAAAAAAAAACATTTCCAAAGTTAAACATCACAATAATTTAACTTTAACAATATTATTCCAAATTTTCATTACAATCTCAGTGCTTACTTATGATGAAATAATAATTTTTACGTATCTGTAAAATACTTGATATTAGTGTTCTTTTTTTTGTATATATTTAATCATTCGCAATTTTTTTTAGGTATTTCGAAAAGTTATATAAGTGATATATAATTATTAATTCTCAGTCTTTAGCTATATGCATGTTTTGGAAGTGGTACAGGTTCGCGACGGACCTGCTCAAAGTCCAATTTGCGCGACATGAGTTGTTTCCGGTGAGGGCTGATTTTAATTGCCAAAAAGATGTAATCAATGAGTTTTGGGAGATTTTTCATTAATATTATTGTAATTTTTAATGGTTGCTTTAAATTTTTTAGTGTTTTAGCAATTATACAGTGCCAAAGAATTTTTAACAATTATTTTCTTATTTGTTACTGTATTGATTTTATATAATTGATTAAAGGTTTAATTATTTTTTAGATTTTATTTAAATTAAAATAAATATATATAAAAAAATCTGTAATTGAGGAAATATTTTACGAGAAGCTAATCAATTTTTCCCCTCCCTATTAACATAGAACTACAACAGAATTGCAGAAAGTACACCGCTAGAAATAATTTTAACAGTTGTACATCCAGAATGAGTTGCGAGGGGAGAGCTCTAAGAACAAGGGGTGAGGGTGATTCGACAAAGGGGGCGAAGAGGAGTATGTAAAGTCGAGCTAGTTCCCATCTCTGCTGCCAGATCGCTCTCGGCTCGCTCTAGTCTCCCCAGTCGTCGCCAGATATCACCACCGCTGTCATAACCAGTATTATCGACGAAGATGGAGTTAGGGATTTGGCTCACGTAGTCTGTCCGCTACGTGACTTAGCAGCTTCTCCCCCTCCCAATCAATTCATTCCCTCTCTAATTCAGTTTATATATCGATTCTAGTTCCTAGTGTCGACTTTTTTTTATTGTTATATTTTTTAGAAAAATCCAGTCTTCGATATGGGTGAATGTGAAATGACGCGGAAGGGCGCGCGAAGCGCGTCCGTGTAACGGAAGTGAAATTGCGCGGTATAATTGGTTTTTGAATCGTCGGATCGCGATTCGAAATTTTTAACCTTATCATAAACCGAAATTTCCTTTTTACTTGTTTTTCGGCAATGTTATCGACTGTAATATAATGACAGAGCTACTTTCTCCTGTAAAATAATTTGAAAAAAAATATCCCCAATATATTCTAATAGCATACAACTTATTTATGATATAGCTGTTGATGCGTAGATCCGAGATGACATAGATAAGTGTGGCTAGTTACCTCTGATATGAGAGAAGAGACGGAGTGTGCACCCTTCACCGAAGAAGTCGTAGGGTAGACTGCCGGCTGCGGCCTGGGGTTGGGGTGCATGCGCCGCGCCACACCCCACCAACTACCCTTCTGAGTCACACGTATCAATGGTATCCTCTCAATCAGTTTAGTCCGCTCATTCATAATGTAAACAGTAACCTTTTTGAAAATTCGTTGACTTAAAACCTTAACCCCATCCATGATTAACTTCAGTACCAAAAAAAAAAAAAAAAAATCGCAAATCCTTGCGAAAAAAAAAAAAAAAAAATCCATCGAAAATTGAACAATTTTTATTTATATTCCTTTTTCCAAACCCCAATCATAAAATATTTCCTGTCCAAATATGATCCTTGAAGTGCTTCACCTGATAACCCAATATTTATGTGATGTCAGTTCAAATATCTGTATTAGTACCAAAATAATTTAGTATCTAAAGTTCTTTTCATAATTTATAATTATCTCTAGATCTTTTCATTATTAGCTAACGTTGAGTTGATCTAATTATTCGTAGAATTTAGTGTCCAGAATTTATTTAATTTAAAAACATATATAAAATTAATAATTAATAATAACCTTAGAATGGGTTCAAGTTATCTAGTTTTTTTGTTTTGTTTTTTAAATATTAGAAGCTATTCACATTACTAAAAATAATAACAGTTAACTGTAAAGTTGATACTAATAATCTGGGAACACATTATGGTGAAATTATAAACAAAATAAATACTTTTTGATCATAAATTTATATCAATAATATTAATTCAAATAACTGTATAAAAGATAAAATATTATTACAATTATAAATAATATAAAAATAGTAATCGTAACAACATGTTTGTATGATAAAAATCAAACCTTTTAATATATATTAGTCTAAAGAATTTGAAGATGACAAAGCCCACTGTGTATTTTCCAGTTATGCCTCTTAGGGCAAATTGAGCTAATGGCCAACCAAGTTCAATGGCAAAATTATTTCAATAATATGACTAACTAATATTGTAAAGCTCATGGCAATCAAAATATTATTGAAAAAAAAAATGTTAGGTAATTGGTTTTACATACTAGTAAAACTTAATGAAATTATAAATGATATTATTCGGTCCACTATTATTTATTTTTTTCAGAAATATGTTCTGAGGATTAGGACAAATCCCCGAAACGTTGAAGTATTATAAAAACTATATAATAAAAAACATTTTTGGAAGATAATCGTTCGCCAACAATTTTGGATTATCCGTTCAGAGTTATATTCTCTATTTTTTTTAGTTACGCATTATTTTTATTCCTAATGTGTATTTGTAAAACTCGATCTATTAAAAAAAATATAGAAAGGCTCAATTCCTTACAGTTTGGTCCAACCGTGTTAATAAATTTAACTTTTTTTATGATAGAGCTTGAGAAAATTTAATTTTTTATATAAATTATTTGGTAAACCATATCTTCCTTATATATTAATGTCATAATTCATATTTTGCATCAGCGTTTCGAGATAGCTTTCCTCTCACCCTGATGATTATCTAACTTTTATTTTTCAATCTTCTAGGCTATACATATAATATCGATTTATTTTTCCCTCATTGCAATACATTTCATATCCATATTTTTTTAATAATTTTTTTGTCATTATAATAGTTAATTGATTGAAATTTGTTTTATTTAATGAGGACAGATTTGATTCTATGGAACAAGTCGTGGTTATATGAAGTTTGTCCTCATTTAAAATAAAACAAATTCCAATCAAATGACCATTATAATGACAAAATATTTATATAAAAAATGTGAATTATCTATGAAATGTATGATTATGAGAAAAAAATAAATCATTATTATATGTATAGTTCGGAAGATGAAAAAATACAGGTTAAATGATCTTAAGGATGACGAAACCTACCTCGAAACGTCGATGTAAAATTTGAATGATGAAAATAAATATATAAGGAAGATTTAGTTCACAAAATAATTTATATGAATATAAATATGTATAGAAATAATGGAATACTTTAACAAAATTCATTTTATATGAATAAATAATCTGTGAAATTATTTTACCTTTGGATTACATTTTTTTGAATTATTATATATTACAAATATTATAACAGAAATAAAAAGCAAAATTTACATAAACTTTTATTATGTGTATTTCCTTAAAAGTCTCCAATAAAGCTGCCCTTAGCTTTTGGTTAATTAGCCCTTTTGAAAGTGGTCTAATTTTTCTTGTACGTCTGATGATTTCATACTTCTGTATCTATTTTTAAAAACAGCTTGCTATTTTCATAGTTCTTCTTTATACTTTTTCTTTTCTTTTATATTATATGTTATTTCTTTCTTTTATATTATATTTATATGTTAATCTTATTTTATAATGCATACTAATAAAATATTATCCAATTAATTTCGCTAATGGAACAACTTATCGCTTCAGGTTTTTTTTTTTAGCATATAGAAATTTAAGAAAAGTTTGTTTAAGTTCTCTCTGCTTGCATTTATATTACACCTCTGGGCAATCGATAAAACTTGAAGTATGTGCAGATTTTACTATTGCCACCCATTTTTAGTTTTGAGAACTTTTTTAATCAGAATTAAATATTTTATGTAATATTTCTGTATATCTATCATATATAACTAATTTAAATATGAATTCGAACAATCATAATTTTATATATGTTTTAAACTTTACAAATGGCAATAAACAAAAAAGACAATGCCCGAGTAATGTTTTCTTCAAGTTATAACTCCTGAGAAGGCAAGGTGCTTCATTCTCACCCTCTCTTGTCCCCCCTCCCTCTTGGGACTAGGGCCACCAAATTATATTCAGTTACTAATTGTACAAACTCTCCACAAAGTTTGCAACTATTATTAAACATATATGTACATTATTATTACTGGTAAAGTTGCAAAAATAAATTAAACAATTATTATAATTATTTATAATCAAAAACATTTAACTGTGGCTAAAAAAAGAATGTGATGCTGTAGAGATTTGTCGCAAATGTATAGTATTTATATATCACAATATTTTGTAAAAAATAAAAAATAATAATATTTCTTATTTGTACTCGTAGAAATATTAATAACTAAAAAAGTATTTGTGTTACTATTGTAGAAATATTAATAATTAAAAAACTATCTGCTTTACTATTTTTAAAAAAACATTAATAACTATTAAAAACTACTATTTGTAACTAAAAACTTCAGAAATATATCTACAGTACCATTAAAACCATCTATTTGTTTTATTTAATTTTTAACAGATTTTTATCTTTTAATTATAATTTAGAGGGGGTTTAGAAATTTCAATATTTATTAGTGAGCTAGGAATTTTTTTAATTGATTTATTTACCAATCACTCACATTTCTTTTAAATTTTGACGTATACTGAACATTATCATTTAATTTTTTTATTAGGGACAATATTGTAAGATTGAAAGTATGACAAATAAGAGTAAAGGTAATTAAGTGATATTGTAATAGAGAAATTTAAATAAATTAAGTAACATAATATTAATAATAAATTACAATTTATTGTAGAAGAATTGATGTTCTGATGATGAGGATATGACCCCGAAACGCCAAAATTGAAGAGAAATAGGAGTGAGTGATAAATAAATCAATTAAAGAAAGACCTAGTTCACTAATAAATAATGATTGTATACTTTATTTTATTATATATTTACTATAATTTTTTTTTTAAACCTAATAAATTAAATTGTTTCGTGTAGGTATGAGAGCAATAGTAACCTTCAGCAGTATTTTGGCGCCTAAAACTAAACTACAACTAAAATATACATTTTTATCTATTTAAATATTAGTTAAGGTATGAATTTTACCAAAAGATGAATTCATATTCACTACATTTTTATCTATAATCCGGCTTATTTCCTTTGTATGTTGCGTTTTTTTGTCGTTGTTTACCTTCTTCTCATAGTTAAAAGTTTCCTTATTAATCAGCTAATGTAAGACAGCATATCAAATGAATTGAATATTTTAGTGATGCTGTAGTGGTCCAAATTTACAATTACATCGGTGTTTTAATCTAGTCCAAATGTATACAGATGCCAGAATAATTTATTTCCCGCCCTCTGAGCCATAATTCTTTTTTCCTAATGTGCCGTTGTTTTTTTCTGGAAATCTGCCAAATGATCAGACATTTTCTAAGTTATTTGAACGATTAATTAATTCAAGTTAGTAATTCAAGTATTGCGATAAAATTTATGGTGTCCTGCTTGGGTTCCAATAAATGGATATTCCTGATTACTTTATTTTAAAAATGTATATTTTTTTCTTGAGGATCCCTCAACACTAAACTACGGTAGAAGAGGATAAGATTTTGATCAACACCAAGAAGAAGAAATTTTTTATATATAAACAAAAATATTTTAGTGAATCTATCAGTCTAGATCACTTTGTTAAATTTTAATTATTAATGTAATTTAGTAAAAACATATCCTCTAGAAAAATAAATAAATATGTTGTTATATATTCTATATATAATAACAAATATTTATATTGAAGCACTTACTACAGACCTCTGGGTTGACAAAATGCTTGAATTTCGTTTGCTCGATAGCCGGGCGAGAATAGCTGTCAAGTCCTCCTAGGTCAAGTGGCCACTGCTGAAGTCACTGCTTATTTAGGGGTGCTTAATTGGTTATTTCATTGCTTCCTTACGTCATTGCTTACTTGTAATTAAGTTAGAAATTTATAGTTTTATATAAAATAAAATAGTTTTATATCGATTATAATCTTTAAAAAATGTTAAAAAATGTCTGTAAATATAAAATATTTTATAAGTTAAGTCAGAACTTTATATTAGGCAGTTTTTCTAACAATAAAGTTACAAATTACAATTTTCAAGTTACAAATTTAATAATGCTTTTATAAAGATTGTTGTCCAATAAGTGTTAATTTTACTTAAAAATTCTTAATACCAGTTAGAAATATCTCTTAAAAATTATAAAATTTTACATGGCGAAAAGGTTTTTGTCATTATGGTTTCCCCATCTTTTTATTATTAGTCCGTTTATAATTCATAATTATGCTATTTATAGAACGATGTTTGGTTTATACAAAATGCTAAAAAATATTATACTATAAAAACTATTAATTATTTTTTAATATATAATACTATAAACCTAAATTTTAATAATTCGGTTCTTAATTGTGATTTTTAACTTTAGCGATACTTGAGAATGGTATATATACGGAATATTTTTTTTGTGTATAAATTTTTTTGTTTATATTTTTATTTTATTGTACGCAGTAAAGGAAGTATTGTAATCACGAAAATTTTCGCTTTTCGATTTCAATGGAAATATCCATTTTGAGCATCCATGAATCCATTTGACTCGTTTTGTCGTGACGTCTGTTCTTACATTCGTTCGTATCTCGCATAACTCAAAAATACGTATCTCTGCACAGATTGTAGTAAAAAAAGATGTTTCAGTATAATCGTATTCTTTTCAAATTTGGTGTTTGAGAGTTTTATGCCAAGTTGTACTTTATTTTTCGCTCCAAGTACAGGATACTTTACTTGAAATTTCAAACTGCTTTTTAATCCTCCTATCTTTGTGGAAACTAGTGACCAAACTCAGGATATCTTTTTGAGCCACCGATTTAAAGTTTAATAGGCGTACTGAGACTTTATTTATTTTTTTTCTAAGTTCCAAATCGGATTAAATTTATATAACTGATGTTGAAAGTAAAAAAATCACCACCATTCTTACTGGCTATGTCTTAATTGCAGAAAGATTTAAATTAGTTTAGGTATGTAAGAAGTTTATTTTTTATTCTTTTATTTTATTTTTTTTATTTGGATGCTCAGGAAATTTTGTAGTCACTAAAATGGTTGATTATAATTTGTAGGTTGTATGGTATATTTAGGGGTCTAATTAAACATTAATAATTGAGTCAAATAAAATATACATACTTGAAACGAAATCCATATCAAACATATATTTTTCATGATCAAAAACAATTTGAATATCATTTTTTCCTTAAAATCAATAATATGTCAAATTTGAAGCCTTATAACCAATACCCACTACCTCCCTCCCTATTCGATTTGGGACCAGTCAGCCATCACTAATCGTCAAACGGTTAGCTTGTTACTCACGGTATTTAATTCTTCTAACTGCCTGCTACTTTAGTGGATTAAAAAAAAAAAAAAAAAAAAAAAAAAAAAAGCGGAAAGTATGTGAACGACTTTTTTTAAGGTTTTCATTCACACAATAAGATGACTTACAGTTTATATTAGAAAAATACAGTTGCGCGAAACTATTAATTTAAATTAGCTGTTAACAATTCCGTGTGATTGCTAACATCTATTGTAATTTGATTAATTTACGTCTTATGATTTTTTTTTTCTTTTTAATTTTTAAATTAAATTATAGATTGGTGCTAAGCCAATCCTCCTGTCTACGTTTCAGTCGATGCCTAGGACATTTACCCGTCGAATTCGCGCTGATCGTCCTTTTAGTGGTTCCTTCGTTATTCATCTCGACAATTTTATTAACCGAGTGTTGAGATCGTAATTCGACTTTTTTCTACCTTCTGTCTTCTCCGGTTAGAATGAAATATTCTACGCAATATTTTATTTTCTTAGATAATTTATTGATAAAGTAATGAGCATTGCAAAGAAGAATATATAATTATGAAATTTCAATCTCGTGAAAGAAGATCCAGTCATATACTGCAAATTATATTGTGAGCGGTGGACGTCATCAACTCAACACCCAAATTGATAAATTTACTCGGTTACTGTACTTCTGTGTTAAGTCAATATCCAAAAATTCTTTTTGCGATCTCTAATGGTACATTTTCTCTGTTAATTTATACCAATTCTCGAATTCTACCATTTATAAAAGCGGAGCTAGGAACGTTAAAAAAAAATTCTTCTCTAATCTTCCTGATGGAGGAGCGCAATCGACAATAGTTGAATATTTAATATATTTGAATATTTATTTATAACTGCAGCCTATCCTTAGGGAAGGTGAAGTTTGTCGACTTAAAATAATGTTGGTTTTTAATATATTATTAATGCCGATTGTATGATTTATTGCTGATATAATTGGAACTGTGGAAGAGCATGGGTATAAATATAAAGAAATAAACATAGTTTGCAATCTCTAAAGGCACATTTACTTTTAAATCATACCGATCCTTGCTTCCTAGCATTTATAGAAGCGGTGTTATGAGCGTTTAAAAATTACATCAAAAGCTTGTTTAAACTTTGTCTGGTCCAACATAATGGAGGAAGGTAATTCTATGTTAAAAGAACTGGATTTCAAAGAAGTTGACACGGATTATCATTTATATTGTCCACTATTGGCTGTTCTTGCATTACACGCTTTTCCAATCAATCATATAACACATATTTTTTTGAATTATGAATGGATGTTTGCGTAAAAATATTTCGTTTCATTAGTTGTTGCCCCATTCATAACGACCATTACCAACATACTGACAGGCCAGTAATATGCTAGTAGTAACTGCCCCATACAGAGAGGCCGATCGAATTTCTACCCTCTCTGTAGGTACCTCCCCTAGTATCTGAGTTCCACCGCCCGGTTTGCTTTGTCACTTAATCCTTAGCGACACTACTGGCATATTAATGCCTCCATACGATCCCTTCACGCTTTGTGTTCCAGAGAAGAAAGAAATAAGAAGAGAAAACAGCATTGACAGTGGTTTGGAAATCTGGATTTATAATTAATTGTATTAGGTAATGAAAAATTCCGATTTATTCATAAGTCGATTTATCCGTCTGCTTTCGGACACACTCGGCATTCCATTTAGTTTGGGCACTAAATAAATAAGTTCAAATAAGCTGTACCTTTGCTAATACTGGTCCGATCTCGATATATATATTTTTTTAAAGAGAATTTCATTATTTTTCATATGATGATCTACATAATTTATCACTTTTTGAGTTAAGCGCAAATAAAATTTTCTTTTCGTCACAGCTTTTTTCCCCGCATTTGCTCAGTGATATTGTGCATAATTTAGATATTTTAAGGGCTATAATGAAGAAGACTTTAGGCAAGTTTCATCAAAATCATTATAACCTATTTCGAGAAAATTGTAAAATCGATAATATAAAGTACCACTTCCGGTAAGTCAGTTTTAAGCGAAAATGTTGCTGTAACATCCCAGGCATCCAGGCAATATAAAAAAAAAAAAAAAAAAAAACCTGTACCACTACAACCCGTGAAGGGTCTTGGGCTCAGTACTTGGGTACCTTAAAACGTATATTTTCGTTTAAATCTCAGATTCGAAATTTTTTACGATCGTAACACTTTTCATCAGTACATATGAGATATAATAAGTGAAAGCAAAAAAACAAAAAGATGATTCATGATTGCCCACTTGTGATCATGTTTTCATAGGCACAACATATACGACGTGGGATTGTTACCGTCCAACAGGTAAACAAAAAAGTTGACAACATAACAAAAAATTATATTTGAAAACTAGATATCACTATGTGTTTTATTTATAACTAAACTATAAATTTATTAAAATATTTAATTAATGAAGATATTAATTTAATTTATTGTTACAAAGCTTAACAGAACCATCATAATAATGCAAGAACTTGCAAACAAATTTTGAAATATATACGAGTTATAATTTACCATTAGTGCTTGTCTTGGATATTTAAATTTTATCCTTGTATTTTATTTTTTGGTGCATGTCATTCAAAATATTTCCATAACTAAATGAATAAATTTTCCCCTTGGCGCAGCGCACTTGATTCTACCCCATCCCTTTATTTTGGCCTCTCATCCCAGGGAGGAAAATATTAGACCGAGGTAAAGGAGAAAAACAAAAAGGATATGCCCTTCGGGAAAAACCCAAGATAATTTATTATGATTAAATTTTTCCTTGAATGCAATGCCAAAATATTTGTTAGTTAACTTCTTGAAAATATTCCAATAAAATCGGTCCCAAAAAATTCATATTTTTAGTTTTTAAATCTTATTTTATTTATGTAAACTTTTTATAATTTTAATGTGCCTGTTTTGTTAAACATTACTCCCACAAAATAAAATTTAGTTATGCTTCAATGTATTTGTACGAGTTTCGAGACAATATCTCGAAAGTGTTGAAAGCCTGAATTTAATTATTAGAGAATTACTACAAACAAGAATGATACTATATTTCATACTTATTTGAAGAATTCCCACGTTGAATCCAAACCTGAAAATGGCCTTATACTGACCAAGTCTTTGAAAATTCATCTGAATTTTTCTAATCATCCAAGCCTTCTGGTTTTCACCAGCTCCATTCACCCTTTGTATACAACTCGAAGATTGAAATGGCGGTGATTACCAGATCTATTGTAAAATAGATTTGAAAATCGGAGTTCTGGCAATAGCCTCTTTAGTGTTTGCAGCTTTAGCACTTCCACTCAGCCTCCACTGACTTTCAGTACCAGTGTGAATGCAGCGAAATAGATGTGCTGCGGCCTTAATGATCCTCTGTCCGAGTTATTATTATTATTGCGGCGCAACAACCCGGTGACGGGTCTTGGCCTCCACCAACCACCTTCGCCAATCGTCACGATCCTGTGCACTTATCATCTAATTTCTGATACCAAGGATGTCAACTCGAGTCAGTCACTACTCTGTCGATCCACCTCAGTTTAGGTCTGCCTTTTTTTTCCTGGCCCCATAGAGCGGCTCTGTAAGCATTCTCTTAGGTATTTCATTTTCTTCCATTCTTGCCAGATATCCCGCCCATCGCAATCTTCATAATTTTAAAATCTGGACGATGTCAAGCTCTTTAAATGCTTGGTATACTTCCTGGTTAGTCCGTCTTCTCCAAATCCCATCCACGAACACTCTACCAAATATCCTTCGGAGGATCTTTCTTTCGAAGATAAGGAGATCTTATTCATTGGCTTTTGTCAGAGTCCAAGTTTTTGAGCCATATAGCAGGACAAGACGAATCAAGGTTCTATACAAATGGAGTTTAGTCTAGAGATAATGTGGCCGATGAGCTGTTTTCTTAGTCCAAAGTAACATCGGTTGGCAGAGACGATTCTCCTCTTCACCTCAGCTCTCCCGTCATTATCTTGGATCACCAAGGAGCCCAGGTACACAAAATTTAGGCCGAGTTAACATATTTTATTTTAGCCTATTACTATTTTATCTTAATTTTTTTGTATACATGTACACAATAATCACTATTACTAATTGCCTTAGATTATAGCCGATTGCAATATTTGTCAATGAACAAGTTCAACAATAAAAGTTAAAGAAATAAATAATACATTTTTTTTTGGAACTGAGATCCTCGATTTATTGGATAAGCATATTCATTTTTTAAATATTATTAGTTAACTTAAGGAACAACATTTTCATAACCGCTTGGGGGATCAGTGAAATGAAATCTTCCTGATTTGTTTTTTTATTGAAAAAATAAACTGCTATTAACTATAACCTTCCGGGGTACCCTATCTTCAGGTCAACTCACTGATTCTATATTTCAATTTGGGCTTTATTAATATGCGGTCAATTCTCCTTGCTTCATCCATACTCCTATACCATAAATAATATTTTGTCTTTTTTCTGAAACATAATTTTATTTAGCAAGGAATATCATTTCATTTTGATCCTCGATTGATCAGGTACGTTTCTCCGTTATTTTAATAATATTATTTTACTTAAGGAACAACATTTGTATAACCTTTTTTAACATCTAATGCAATAAAAGAGATGCGTTAAATACAACCTACGTTGTCAACAATGCTTCGGAATTTTGTTCTTTACCATAAAAACAGTGATATATACTTCACTTTATTTTTTTTTATTTACACGTTTAGCGGTAATGGTAACAATCCCTCGTCTTATATGTGTTTGTGTATTTGTATATATTGTTTTCGATATCATTTTTGTTTACACTCGGAGTTGAAATGATTGAGTTCTTCCTGTACTCTGAAAGCTCTTAAGAAGGCCGCTAGAGAGCTGTTCCAATTGCCGCGAAATAAAGCACATTAGGCTATCCCTGTATAACCCCTACCCCTCCCCCCCGCGACGACGAAGAGATGGCAGTATTTCTTCTATAGCCTGGAGAGCCGTGGGCTAGGAGATGGCGCCAGGACTGAGTGATGGTGCGGCTGACCTCCTTTCGCGACGCTATTGACGAAAACATTGGGATATTTCATCTTGAGCTGTTTCGTGGATTGCTATCTCAGTAAATAACAACTAAATACCACCAAATAATCTTGGATTGTCTTCGTTTCCAGATTCCGAGGTTCAGTACATATGGTCAAGAGAACTTCTTGGTTCCAAAAGATTGATTATGTTCATCAAATAAGAAATCTGTAATATTCGAAAAAGTCTTAAATTTACATGAAGTTTATATTTTCTCTCGTCAAAGGGAATCCAGGAAGAATTGATGGGTTGCTGACTGTACTAAAATGGCTTAATTAGCATCGAAAGCTCAGAAGTGACAATCTACAAATTAAAAGTTCACATCATTACAATTTTCCTGATGACTCAAAAATTATGATTTTTGATTCATGATGTTGTCGCAGCAAATGAGCGATATATTAATATACGCGCTTTCCAGATTAAATTAACGTAGTTCCTGACAGATCCTTCAAGAATCGAGCCCTTTGATGTTTCGCTGTCCTGGTTTGGTCGGGAGCTTTGTTTGTGACAGGTTTGTTGATTTTCGTGCGTACCTGATTATTGTTTTTCAAGATAATTAAAAATTGAACTAAAAGAATGCATTTCAATTAATGTCATGTTATTATTCTATTTTTAAGAAGTTAGTTGGGGGTGTGGTCAATGAAGAAAAACACACGAATAAGGCAATAAATTAATAATTAAAAATTAATTATTATTCATTTTATTCGTCTTTATTATTAAAAATTAAAAAAAACGATCCCTAAATAATTTAAAAAAATTGATTGTTCAATCAATTTTTTTTATATCCCCGCTCATCATTGCTGAACTTTTGGTTCCATTCGTACCAAAAATATATAAGTAGACAGGTATCGATAAATAGAATATTGGCGTGAAAAAATAATAAAAAGTATGAAAATATGAAATTCACGCCACTGTTCCTAACCATGGCAAGCGAAAATCCCTTCACGCCAATTAAAAAACTGATAAAAATAACCTGAATCCCTGAATTCCCAACCATTCCCAAATTTTCAATTTATTTAAACAACAATAACTTATATGATCCGTTCTCATATCCCACCATCCAGTCTCACCTCCATTAGCAATACTAGCATCTGGTTAACTTTTAATATATTTTTATTTCCTATTCATTTTAAATAGTAATAATGGATGATTGTTTTATTTTTTGTTTAATTTCGTTTTTGACAGCTCCTTATTTAATTAAGACTCCATTCAACCTCTCCACCCTTTTTGTCTCTTTACATCAGAATCCCAATTTTATTTATTTATATCCCTAAGCCATCCAATATTTAAATCAATAGATTAAACCAATACAATCCTTCATCGATATCAATATCCTTCATATCAATAGTTTTTACCATAACTTAAATATTATTCTAGATTTATAACTTAAATATTATTCTTGGAGTGTTATTAGACATGATTAAAACTACTCTGCAAAATGACCACTGAATGTTCACTGGTTTCCTATGGACCATCGGTAGTGCGTTTAAATTAACAATTTCAAGTGCACGTGGAGTTCCTTCTTCGCTCATATGCCAGCGGATGAGGAGGATTTGATGAATAATAAATTTTTTGTTATAAATTTATTACTGCGAACACCGCGCCGCCATATCCACCGGGTTATAAATATAAACAGAAGCTAAGGTAGATCGGCCCGTAACGTGAGGGGCTAATCCAACGAAATTAATTTGGATTAGCCGGGCCAATTGTGATGGAAATCCGGCGGAACGAAAACACTGTTTGCACTAGCAACGGAGTTGTTATTATCGAACGCCTCGATGGATCGCTCCTGTCACAGATTTCGTGATTAAAAGCCCCGTGACTTGGCCGGCCTTATATACAAACAGGCTTGTACAAACACTGTATAAGGTTTGTATCTTTGTTGAACCTTGTTTGCGTTTGTTATAGCACAAAAACTCCATTTATACCCTCGGTATTAAACCATTTAAAGGAGATGCTTAGAATTTTAGTGGGGAAGATAATAACTTAGGTGGAGAATAATCTGCTTTATATTGTTTGGGAAAAGGTGCTAGATTTTCATTTTTAAAGTTAAAACTGTAGAGATCCAGATTTCTGAAATGTGTTTTCCTGAAGGAGTTTTGTCTTGGAGGTGACCATGACTGAAAAAATAACGATTAATTTTTTTTGAGGATCATTGATGGTTAATCAAGATAAAAACAAACAGGTCTCTAATCAGATGTCTCTAGTCATGAAGATGGCCCACACGTTTGTGGATGAAACGTCAGCTGTCAGTATAAATACAACAAAAACTTATTGTATCTTACTGTGATTGATACCCAACAAAAAAATAAGTTCATATCTCACCCACCATAAAGATTAGGGGACAGTAATTTTTTTGCTTAGTGCGTTTATCATATCTATTACTTTTATAATATTGAATTAATTGTTTAGTTTGAATAATTAAAATTTATATTGACTTTATTTTAGTTCAGTAATATGTTTATATTAATACTATTAGCTCTTAGGTTTAATTGTAACGCAACCATTCTCGATTTTTGCATGCTTAAGTTTATCGGAGCACATATATAATATATAAAATTAAAATTGCAATATTAATTAGTTTTTTAATGAAAAAAAAATCAGAAAATTTCAGACTTTCTGGTTTTACGATTTAACTGCAATCTTGAATACATTCTAAACAAAACAATACCATAGGAAGAACTTCCTACTTAAAATGTTTTTGTTTAAAGTTAAATGTGTTTGTACTTGAGGGGAGGGACGAATTGGTTTTGTTTCTAATCTCAAGAGTAATCTAAACTTTTTAATCTATGCAAACTCAGTACACACACACTTCCATGTGTACAGTTTAGATAAAGATAATGAATATTAGTAACGATAAAAATACAATTATGGGTTTTTAAGAGTTCACAAGTTTACTGTTTACATTACAAGGGACGAACACTGTTTAGGACTGGTTTTAGAGTCAGTCATAAAATTAAGGGTTATATTACCGAAATGAATAAGTTATAGCATTGAATAATATTTTTAACAACGTTTTTAATTTTTATTTTGTTTAAATTTTTTGTAGAGTCAGTACCACATTTCCTGAATTTTTTAAAATTAAATTAATTAGTCTGCTTTAATTATTAGCAGTAATAATAAATAAATTAAATTTGGATATGTATACCTACTGGTAAGTAAAAGAAGAATTTTTTCGATTGGAAAATAAGAATTAAAATATGTTAATTCCATCACCCAATTATTTATTAGGCATGTCCATTATTGAACAAAAAATCAGAAAGAAGCAGTGTTCAGCTTATATCGGTTGAGTTTCATTAGAATTACTTAGAGTGCTAGTAAAGAGATACGCAAAGAAGAATGTATATTTATAAAGTACCAATCTCGTGAAAGAAGATACAGCAAATTATATCGTTGTAAGCAGTGACTTCATTAACTCAACACCCATAATTTGTCAACTTTAATTGTTTATTGTACTTCTACCTTAAGCCCAAATCCAAAAATTATTTTTGCAATCTCTGATGGCGCATTTTCTCTGTTAACTGATACCAATTCATGCTTTCTATGATCTATATAAGCGGAGCGATGAGCGTTTAAACGTGACACAAAAAGCGTTTTGAAATTTTTCTGTCCTAATACCCGAAACGGAGGAACGTAATCCTCAATAATCGTAATCCCGTAACGGACGCAATCCCTACGGACAAGTAATGATGAATCGTAATATATCTTCTTAAATGGAGTGCTTCAGAAAGTAGAGTGAGGACTATTCTCGCATTTAAGTAATTTTCCAAAAATATAAATATATAACAGAATCAAGTAATAATAAATTCAAGATTATATCATTAATTGCATACCCTTAAGTTCTATAATATTAACGAATTTATATTATTATTTATTTATTTGCTCCTTATTTTTTATTTTTATTTTTTTGGCTTAAGACTTCCATTGAAGTCCTATACTGCCCGATTTGCTCCTTATGTGATTGTTGCAGATTTGAAATAAATTTCGGTTTAATCTCTAGGCGTTGTTTTAAAAATATGTTTTGCTAAAAAAACTTTGGTCGAAATATCGGTAGACTTTGAAGCTGTGTGTTTCATTTTTGACCATCTTCATCTTAAAAATTTATAAAAGTTATTAAGGTTCAACTCCCTCAGCTATAATTAAGGATGATTACAACAGTTTATAAAGAGTTGCCTGTGATTATTCTTTGCGATGGCAAAAGCAGACTTGGTGCTCACGAGTGGTAGGTTAGGGGTAAGTCCAATTCAACAAACCATGACAAATCATCACTACCAGGGTCCCTCGCGAGATCAATACTAAGAGAAATCATTCTAGGTTTCATCAAATTTTTATTTTATTTTTTCTGATTATTTATTTTTGAGTATCACGATATATAGGTATACTTTACCTAAGAATTTTTTTTTTATGGATACAAACATTGACTGGAGACACGATTTATCTTTTTTTATTTATTTATTTATGTTATCAGGAGACACGAATGTAATAATTTGAATTCTTCATATCTTGAAACCTGTCTGGATTTAGCGACTGGTCTCTGGGGTAGCGATATTTTCGAACTTTGAACGCATCCAATTTTTTTTTCCGTCTTTCAGTCCAAAGCTCTTCGGACGATAGTCAATGCTCCAGTATACACTGTGTAACAAAAAGTACACTTCTCTCTGACCTTAACATTCCTTATGTTTTAGAACATATTTTTCCATATTTTATCAGAACCTTAGTCATTGTTCAAACTCTTAGAGCAGTAGCGATCCCGAGATCTATTGTAAATATGTATGTTGGAGTTCTGGCAATGATCATCTCCAATGAGTGTCTGCGGCTGTATTGCCCATTCTCAGTCTCTCATCTCTCAGTCATTCTCAGTCAGTGACGCGGTTTGAGAGACGCTCTGGGATCTTCTGGAGTCCTGCTTTTCTCTTCTTGATGAGGGAGAGGGGTCATTCTTGGTTGAGAGTTACCCAGCTTAGATGTAAGTATAGTAAGAATGGTTTGTAATTAAGATGTTTAATTTTCACTTATTAATTTATTTTGCTTTTGTTTAATTTATTTCATATTTGTCTGTCAATATTTTGTGAATGGATGTGTAGTTCATTATTACTTAGTTCCCTTAAATGTACAAATTGTAATACTCGATAATTAAAGCAGGTTATTATAATTTATTGGATAACAAAGCCCAAAAAAATAATTGGACCATTGCGGCAAATTCCAGGAGCGTCTTTGTGGCAATCAATATCCCATGGCCAAGTAATTCTATAATTAGGTAATTACAGAACTTAAAGTGGAAAGTGAAAAATAGAGTAGTGGCTGCACTCTTCGTATGGATTCTAGCCCACTGCGGAATCTTGTGCAATGAAAATGCGGACTAAGAGCTGACCATTTGGCTAGAGAGGAAGCATCAGGAATAACTGCAATAAGAGATATCACATTAGAGGGCTGGGTGCACCAGTCAAAAATCTTTTAGAAAACTGGGAATGAGGTTGTGAAAAATAGGCCACGAGTAGAGAAGAGATGTTATATCGTACTATATTATCGATATTGCCAATTAGTGATGTAGGCAGAGAGGGTAATTGGGGATATATCCTACCCAAAATGTGGGAATAAATATGATTTTCATAACCAATAACACAAGGTTGTTATTTAAGTAACCTTGTGGTCATTTTTGACAATAATGCTTGATCCAATTTTCATGCCTATTTTTAAAACTTGTCAGTTTACACAGGAGCACCTTCTCAGAGGTCTCGTACCAAATGTGTAATGACACGACTTAGTCAAACGAACACATGTTGCAGGAGTGTCCCCAATTCGAACCGATTCGGAAGAATTTCGATCTATCAGAAATATAAGTCGTCACTTAGTTCCAATTCTTAAAGTAGATAAATTATTATAGTTGAATCTAATGACACTTTCTAGACGCCAATTACTCTCTGGGGTATTGGAAAAAAAGAAATTAGTTAAAACAGTTGTTTTTAGAGTGCAATCTCTGGCTATTAATGTAAGCAATATTTACCAATATTTAAATAAATAATGGATGACTTATAGTTCTTCACAACAATACGAATATCAGGAATTACGTTCAACAATAATTATCACATCATAACAATACGTTACACTTATGCTGTAAGTGTTATGAGTGTAATCACATGTGGTTTATGAGCTAATTGAAGTGTCCGAAGGCAATGTACGTAAGTAACAATGTTCGATCATAGATTCCCGATAATGGCTGATAGATTGCTCATAACATCATGTCAGGATCAGTCGAATAGATTACTCGTGATAGAACCGATCAGTGTTGCAGATTGCACCAGTGTTTCAGTTTATATATTTAAAATATTTTTACTTTCTCTTACCCAATTAATTTAAAAATCCTTTAAGTCCCCCGAGTCCAAATAACCAAATCTCGAAAAAAGGCCTGAACAGTCTAGTTCAAAAACGACAAGTTGAACGAAGAAAAGAAAATTGTATTTGCGCATTCCTCAGAAAGTATGCATTTTATGGTAAATTATGTTTGGTGTCATATGAAAGGTAATTAAATTATCAAATATTAGCAAATATACAGCGTATTAGACTTACTGAAAGTGTCAATAATCGATTTTATAGTTTTTACAATTTTCTCGAAAATGACTCTAACGGTTTTGATGAAAATTGTCCAAAGTCTTCTCCTTATAGTCCTTTTACTTTTCATATATGTAGTACAACACTGAGAAAATGCAGGAAAAAAACTTATGTAGCAAATAAAATTTTATTTGCCCATAACTCAAAAATTATGCATTTTATAATAGAAAGGTAATAAAATCCTCTAAAAAAAACAAAACAAAAAAAAAAATGTAAATCGGACCAGTATTAGCATAGATACAGCGTATCTTATAAGGACTACAAGACTACACCTTAGTGTCCGATAGCAGACGAATGCAACCGAACCTCCTTCCACTACGCTCCTCATCCTGTTGTCTACAATACGCTCTGTAATAATGTAATGAATAATATTAAAGTATAAATTATTACGTTAGTTGGAGGAATTTAATATACTTTTAAAATCAAGCAGGAAGGGGACTCATGGAAACTGCTTTCCCTCGTGTCTTGGTATACTTATCTTTCCTGATTCTATTCCCTCATCAAGAGAAAAGCTAAATTTATTTTTTTATAAGCCTTTCTTTCTTTTAAATAATACTATGTCGCTAATTTTTTTATACAATATTGTATAAAATGAAAAAATAGAACCTACAAAATCGGACGAATCCAAATCCAAATTAATCTTAGAAGAATCTTATCCAAGTGAAGTTTATTAAATATTAAGATTCATAATAAAATACAGAATATTTTAAGTATTATATATAGCTGTACAATTAAATTTCTTAAACATTCCCTATTTTCTCTGCAATCTAGAAATCTTGGAACTGGGATTCCAAGCCCTTCTTCTCATCCTATAATTCTTCTCCTCTTCCATAATCTTCTGTCATTTTGTGGGAGGTGTAAATATTAAAAGATTTTATTTGCCTATAATTTGTAATAAAAGAGTCATTGATGCCAGTATATATGTATACATTTTTGAGGAATTATTTTTTTAATAAAACAATATGACGAATTATCCGTACACGGTATAGATTGAGTTCATAATTTCGACCATCTGCACCAATCTATGCAAAGGAGCACTTGAAAATGGCATTTTTTAAGTCGAAACGTTGTAAACTGTAATTAAAAATTGATGAATAAAAACTTTTTTTCCTAGATACCAATGGGCTTAAAAAAAAAGTTTCTTCTATTGTAAAATTAAAAACTAGAGGTCTATAATTAAGATTAATCATTTTTCCATTCACACTTGGATGCATCTGAAATACAAAATAGCCTTTAAAATTAATAACCTCCAATATGTTGCCCAGTCTCGTTTGCTACAGACATTTTCATTAAATAGCTTTAACACGACAATAAATTTTAATAAATGCCAATAAAGTTTCACGCTTTTTTTTCTCTGACCATTCCGTTTTATTTATGAAATAACGTTTTCACACAATTTAAAACTTATTAAAAAGTTTATGTAGTCAACTTTCTTCCACGGATATGAAGTTGTCATGGCAACAACATGTACTTTAGTTGGACACTTTTTCTCTTAGCAATTTATTTTTGTTTACTGCTCCGTTCCTATGCTCTGCTTAAATGACCAAGTAAATATCTCCCATAGTCCAATCTTAAATTTATTCCCATCCATAACAGAAAAATAATTACTCACCAGAATTACTGATAAAACTCCGACCCCTAAACCTACAAATTTACCCATTTACCTACAAACTCCTTACCTTTCATCCATTACCAGTTCAGTGTGAGAACAAACCAATGTAACCTTTTCTATTTGATATAATCTACTACCTATCTTGATATACTACTACTACCTAAATCTACTAACATGTATTTGATCTCTTGTCTTAATTAAATTCGTAATTCATAAATTCTTTATAACACTAATTTATATTACATTTAATTTTTTAAATATTTTTGTGTGTTTTCGAACTGAAGATGAATGTATAACATTTGAAACAAGTTTTCAATAAAAACAATATTATAGAAGTGGCAAATAATTTATCAATTCCTAATTTTAAATGCTATTGAAATGTGTTCTAAGATGTGTATTTTTTTCTATCCTAGAAAATGTTAAAATAAACGGTTGTCATACTAAAAAAAGTATAACTCTTTTGTTTATTGTACCCTTGGTGCAAATAAAAAATGTATCATATATATTACAGAAAGTTATTCAAACTAAAAATCATAGTGACTGACTAATGTAGGCTGTCCTATCTTCAGAAACACTAGTCAGTTTTTTCTTTGGACAACTTCTCCCTTATTTACTATGATTTGTAAACATTTCCGACTATGTGCTAATTTTGGATCATAAAAAATAAAATAAAAACAATAGTGAAATATTCTGAAATACAGCTCACATAAACACGTTTTTACTCCAACTTCCTGTGGATATCCAGGTCTGTGATAGGGTACTGTCACCCTCCAGGAAACATTAATTGTTCAACTGTTTACACGGTCCCTGGATTGGACAGTGTCGTTGAGCAGAGCTCTTGAGTCAGCGAAACTCCACTATTTGTTACTGGCGGAAAGCTAAGGTTGAAAATTCCAAATTATTTTATTTTTAGTTAATAAATTTAAAGTTATTTTATTGTTAGTTGTTTGTATCAAGTTTACTATAATGAAATGTAAACATTTTACTCCATATTCGAAAATTTTTAATATTGTTATTTTAATTATTTTTTTATCGAAATTAGACCCATCAGCTGATAAATTCTATTTAAAAAAATGAGTAGCCTATTCTAGCTGATCTAGCTCTGAAGAAGGTCTTGGCTGATTTATTTTATTTTTGCATAATTATCTGTTATTTTCAATATATTTTGAGCCAGACCGGCCCCTGACAAATAAAAAAAACCTCGTCTGTATGATGAAAGTGGTTCATTAACTAGGTTTCTATGAGCTTCACTTATTATTCATTTTAATTTATATACGATTATAAATTATATAAAATTATGTTTCTTATTATTAAAAATAAAAAAGCAACATGAATAGCATCTGTCGATTTGAAGGTTCTTTCAGGTTGAACCAAAACCTGAGTATCAATTTCGCTTGTAGGAAATACTTTAGGATCCAGTAAATATATAATAAGTGAAAAAGTGGAGTTTTTAAGTAGTAAAATTAAAATTGATTCCCTAAACGCCAGTTATAGATTGTTATCAGAGCCTTGTGTTTAGAACTGAGAATAAACATTAACCAATAAGTAGCGGTCTGGCATAAAACAAAAAAATAATTATAAGAAATAACGTTGTATTCCAAACGCGTATATCTCAATATCCCAATTACCTTTTCAATAATGCCATTAGGTGTTCAAAGGATAATATTGATATACCATTTTGTGGTGTATTTTCAAAATTGATCGTAAAACTTTTGAAATTGATTCAGTTGGTGCTAAAGTAAAAACTAAAGTAAAGGAACAAATTATATTTTTTTTATTTTTCAGATTAACATGGTCTGTATAAACCAAGTCACAGCACAAATTATCATTCATTACCCCTGTTCTTCTAGAAATTTCAAATAATTGCAATATGATAATCAAATTACAGTACTATAGGCTTCTAATAATACATGTTGCTGTCAACAAAACATTTTTAGTTGTTTGACCTAACTACAGCTAGAGAACAGACGGTACACAGGGGCAACGTGATTGGTGTATTTATAGAATTACGAATTGTTGCCAAGAAACTGTCACTTTATCTTCAGAATATAATATTGTTATTTAAAAAAAAAAAAAACCTTAGATGTTTATGGAGAAAAACTCCATCTTTAATGATTTAATTATGCCAAAAACTATCAGTAAGTAAAAAAAAATCAATAATTATGACATCAATTGTGTTACACAACATTTATTTTACTCTATACTTGCTATTTTATGTACTAGGTTGTTACAAAAATCCTTGTGCATTAGTATAGCTTTTTTTCAGATTACATATTTTAAACATTATTGAATACTATTCTTCAAAGTAAAGACCATTGCTTTCAACTAGAACCCATCTTTCTGCCAGTAATTGGATTTGATGCCGGTACCACTCTTTGATTTTGAGGCAAAGAACTCTTCACATCCAATTTTCACCTCCTCGTAATTATCAAAGAACCTACCTTTTAAAAAATTGTAATTTTTCCAATTTTTCAAAGGATAATTTTTCCTTGGTCAAACGAGAACGATGTGCAGGGGCATTGTCGTGTTGCAAAATGGCTTAGTTCCTGTTGACCGAAGCGGGGTATTTTGCACTCAAAACTGAATAAACTCTGTCTAGCAGTTCACAGTAAAGGTTTGGGTCTACTGCCCAACCATCAGGAACAAGCTCAAATTGCAAAACGCCTTGGAGGTTCCACCAAACACAAAGCATCACTTTTTTCCCAAACCGATCTTGTGCAACTCCACTTCGCCTTATCCACTTCTTATGTTTGCTAGATTTTTTTTAAACTATCCACTCATCGTAATAATTTTTTTTATAGAACCTATCACCTTTCGGATTTGGAAGCAAAATTTTGCACATATGAACACGCTGCTGGGCTTGGCCCTCTGTCAAGTCATGCGGGTCGGATCTTGGTCTTATATTCTGTACGCCCAGGTTTTTAAGATGACGAGCCACTGTGACATTAGAAGCTTGATGAAAATTGAGAGTCTAATCAAGTTAGGGCTAGATAACTTTTCGCCCCGAGATTGGAGTACTCTGAAGGTCTTTGTTACAATTATTCATCAAATGTTAATTAAGAGTTCTGTCCGTACAACTTGGATCAGCGAAAGAGTGTCCTTTTCTTGACTTGAATAGGAGCCGTAAGGAATAGTAAGAGTTTGATGGTCTATGATAGGCCGAGCAGTTAATCAAGAAACCCTCTCCTTCTAGAACTAAACGGCTGCTTGGCCTAAAAAGAAATGATCTCTAGTTGATAATGGGAATACTTACAGGCCACTTCATTCATTTTACTTCACCGAAATAATTAACTTTTGTACGCTAAATTAGCTGTTGTAAAAAATCCTTGCACCCGAGCGCTTAGCAGGTTGGTGCACAAATTTTGTGTGCATACGAGGCGATCTCCAATCTAGGGGAAGACCATCCGTGCGGGTAGCGTCAATCAGAATGAAGGAGTTTCGTTTCTGTTGATTTACCCAATCTAAAAGAAATATTTTCTACTTCTTTTTATTCGTATAAAGTAATTTTCTTTTTCTTTTAAAAAGGTAGGAGGTCACCTTCTCATGTGCACAAATAGAATAACCGCCAACTTTTACGTTTATCCGAATTTTCCGGGTAATCTCAGAATATAAAATATTTTATTTTTATTTAATTTTCATGAAACCGATTTAAATCTATTTACTTTTGAAAACGTTTATACTGTTCATGTTAATGGGGCAATTTACTTCTAAACCGTTTATTTCGTTGTTTTTTTTTTCTTTATATCCGCTTGTTTACTTACAAGAGTTATTATATGAACCGCATAACCTAGAAAATGGTGTCAGCAACATTTCACAGTGATGTATTTATTAATATACTTTCCAACTTGACTTGGAATTTGTGCCTTAAGTTACATTGTATGGATTAAAAAAATAACTATCTACAATATTACAGGTGAATTTCTACAAATGTTTTCACTACAGTAGTTAGTGTAACCCAATTTATTTTTTCTGGGAAACATTTATTATATTATATATGCATACTTAAGTTGTAAGTTGAAGGAATAATTGAATAATTATCGTTTAATAGTGTGCTTGTGGATCTTGGATTCCTCAAGCATCAATGCTATGATCAGAGACTTTGTTGGCATCGTTTGCAACACAATCTAATCATTGTAACCTTGGTTTGAGTTTTAGATAAGTACTGTCACCAGCTTCATAGGAATAGTATTATTGTTGTTTATAAATTTAAACACCAATATAGTTTGGCTATCTCTGCTCATGAACTTAAGTGCTATTGTTTTCTCTGATAGAGTAATCAATGGTTTGTGGAAAAACAGTGGTAGCTTTTTTTAGTGGATCATTCTGATGTCAATCATAGAAATAGTCATTTTGCTCATCTCTACTTTGTATTTTACTATGGATGTTAATTTTTAAATTATATACATTGTATATTTATTATTTTGCAAAAAAATACTGCTGTACATTTATGTCAACCCATTTGTAATATGTCATGGTCACCCAACTCCTACTTATAAATTTTTATTATTTTTCTAATGTTTTATATTTATTTAAAATATCCTCAAGAATTTATAAATTTTTACGCTAAATGAAAATTAAACAAGTTTATTAACTAGCATATATTTGTAGTAAATTTACCTTAATTAAAATGTTTAATGATTCATGAAATAAATGTGTAGTTAACGTAATTTTATTTAATTCTTAAAGATATAAACGATTTATTGGTTTTATTTATAATGAATATGCCTTCAAGAATATATAATAAAACAATAAAAATATTCTCAATCAACCTACCTCATTTTACTGCAGTACTAGTTGATGCCATCTTTGGATGGTGGATATATATATATTTTCAGTCTTAATGTTTGTATTCTGAAACAAAAATACTTAATACTTTAGATCAACCCTCTTCTCTCCGCCATCTTTATTTTGGAATAAATATATTTATGAGGGTGTGAACTGCAAAACTCCTTACTTCCATTTTCTATCGAGATGACAATATTTATTATAACTCGCACATGTCTACTGTCTGAATGAAGATCATAAATCTGTCTAAAATGGTCACTATTTCCTTATGTATAAAAATCAATAGTTGTTGCAAAACTCTCTTCATCCAGTAGCCGGTGGACTGCTAAACTACTTACTCATATCACAATGTACAAAAATGGAAGTAAAGAGTTTTGCGGATCATACCCTCTCATATATATATATATATATATATATATATATATATATATATATATATATATATATATATATATATATATATATACATAAATATACATATTACGTAATGCTTATTTAAGATTTGAATCAACAAGATTTAAGATGATTTGGACTAAATTGAAAGATCTAGGTAAGTTATACAGATTTGTGCTTTAGTTTTTACTATCATTTTTTTTTCACTTCCGCAAATTTGTTGCTAGAATTCCTAATTATTTATTATATTAAAAGGGACAATTAAAGCCATAAATGGATAAAGGCTTTTGATATTATCGGAAATTTTAGATAAATGTTTTTTTCTTACGAATGAAGGTGTTAATATGTTCGCGTTCTGTCGTTAACAATCCGATTGTTAAGATTCTTGTTTAATCGTTGTATGGTTTCTCAGTGAAAAAAATAAACCATTGCTTTAAAAAAAGTACATTTCATACAGTAAAAAAACTTTAATTATCATTTTCTCAAAGCTTTAAAATTGTAGCATAACACCTTCATTATTTAATTAATTTTTACGTATCTTGATTATCATCGGTAATAGCGATAAAAAAAAAAGTATTCGTTTTTCCTAATGCAGGATAATGCAGCTGCTGTTTAGGATTGGATCAGCTTGAGCAGGCTGCGACTCCTGGTGGTAGAACGTGAAACTAAATTGAGTCACTTCTGGTGATTGAAATGGGAACTAACATACCAAAGGTTACCTGTCCCATAACAATTAATATCAAACAGCTTATTCTTTTTTTTTTTAACAATAATACTTTGAACTACAAAATTTTTAGTTTTATTTTTAATGTCCCTAATTGATTTTCTGATGAATGCAGTATTGAAATAATGCCATTCTTCAGTTTTTGGAACTAAGAGTAGCCTCTAGAAAAACGCATTTTGAGAAGATTAGAACTGCTTGTGCAATGCTGGTTAGGAGTTTGTTATTTTTTTTTACTATTATTTTGTTTAACTGTTAACCTTGACTGATGACTTAGCAGCCCTGGATATAGAATGGCTGCCTTACAGCTATTTGCCATTTATAAAATAAATGAATATCCGTTGTTATGGTGTTGTTTTTTTCCAAGGGGGATATTATGTTCTTTCGATATTTCCAGTTGGCTTCTTCAGAGAGACTGATAAAATAAATGACACAAAGTATTATCTATCTTTAATTTTAATTATCTAGATTCATTTTTCATCAAGATATTATTTTTTCGTCCCTCTAAAATAAATTCCTATTTTTATATAACTTTTGCTAAATGTTCATTATGACCTTCAAGTAAAGTACCACTTCTGGTTGCCAATTTTAATCTAAATCTAGTATACTATTTATATTTATATATAAATCTTATACACAAAGTTTTTCATTATATTTTAATATATTTTTTAAAAAAAGTTTATTATGATCTTCATGTGAAGTATCACTTCCGGTTTTTAAATTTTAACCAAAAATCTAGTATATTATTTATATTGACATAAAAACTATACATACCAAATGCGAAATGTTTTTCATTTTATTTGAATATAATTTTTGATGAAAGGTGTTTGATCTTCAAGTAAAGTACCACTTCCGGGTGGCCAGTTTCAACCAAAATGTAGTGCATGACTTATATTGATTTAAAAGTCTTACATACCATATTAGAAATATTTTTCAGTTTATTTGAATATAATTTTTGATGAAAGTTTATAATGACCTTCAAGTAAAGTACCACTTCTGGATTGCTAATTTTACCCAAAATCTAAAATCTTACTTATATTAATATATATGTCTAATATACTAAATTTGAGAGGTTTTTCATTATATTTTAATATAATTTTTGATAAAAATCTAATATGACCTTCAAATAAAGTACCGCTTTCGTTTATTATGTCGTGACCAAAAAAGGAGGTGCATAACTAAATGTTATAAAAATCCTAAACACAAAAATTCAATTTTCTACGGCCAACTGTTTTTGAGTTATACGAGATACGAACGAACGTAAGAACATACGTAGAGACGTCACGACGAAACTAATCAAAATGGATTTAAGGATGGTCAAAATGGATATTTCTGTTTAAAACTGAAAACTTCACGATTACAACACTTCCTTTACTGCGTATAAGTAAGTAAAAAGCTTCCAATTTAAAAAATATATATATATATATTTTTTTCGGTATTTCAATCCTGTTCTCAGAACTTTTTTTGTACTGATGTTCCTTTTGCTATTCAGTATTTTTTGGTGCTAAATATTGAATTTTTTATAATATAAATTTTAGAATTTAAGATTTTTTTTAAACAAATGTAATATGAGTTCGTATAGTAATTGTTAGTTCAATGCGAGAAGAAACAAATACATTACACATTTTTCTGTTTGATATAATCCATTTAAATCTTGAACTGAGGATGAATGTATAACATTCGAAAATAGTTTTCAATAAAAGAAATTTATAGAAGTGGCAAATAATTGATCAATCCCTAATTAAATGTAATATTGCCTCAAATATCGAAATTCTGCTCGAAAATACAATTTTTTACTTCAAATAAAAAATAAAAGATATACTTTTGTCTTATTTTTGCTTGATATTTGTGGTTTCCTCATTAAACATTTTATAGCCGGCAAAGTAATGGAACACAAAGGAATGATTATTTCGGCTCAAACAGGTGATAATCTAGTTATCTTTTACATGAAAAAAACAAAGAAGTTCTGCCCATAGATTACTAGGTCATCCATTAGAAAAAAATAAAATTATAATATATTTGAAACATGTCCACCCGATTATGTTGTTCGGCCACAAAGGAATGGGGAAAATGATCGAACACACAATAAGTTACTTTCCATAAAGTAACCAAGGTTACTGATTGTTAATCAAAACAACAAAGATTGTGGGAACACTGTGGCGGGAACTGCCTGTTTTGCCAGGCTATAAACAATTATAACCTTACAAGGGTAAGACGGGGAGGAATTTCAAAATTTGACAAAGAAATGAGAATCGGATTGTGGGACTGGGATAATGAATCGAGTAGAGCAACCGTACTTCATTAGAGGATTTTCCTTTCCTTACCATAAAAGGCTTGAAAACTGGTACAAATGCAATCAAGCGAAATCTAGCCTAAACGTGTCATTATCCTTACACAGGCTGTTGAAAGTTAACAAACGCGAGATCTCGGGCAAGCCAAAGGAATGAGAATTTGGTGGTTTATGATCTATTAAAATAATGATGTTTAGCGATTTCGAGGTTTAAAAATTAAGTAAAATTGTAGCCTATGACCATATATTAAGTAACAAAAATTGATGTGGACAAAAAATGATGTGAGCCACACCAGAGATGTTGGACCCAAAATGCCCATTTTCTGGAGAATCACACAAATGCTTAAAGTGGGGCAGAGTAGAGAGCGATTTTGAAAAGTAAAAAAAAAATACCAGCAACATTTTCCAAATTAAACTTATTTTACGATCTCAAAGCCATTCAAGAAGATTAAGTAAATGTAACTAAGTTTTAAAAATAACTCCTGTAAGATAACACCCGTTCCGGCATAGACATTTTCTCAGAGGGCCTTCATGTTATTTATCACATTTTTATCTTGAAAGGATGATGGTGTAAATCGTTGTTTAAAATCCGTCACATGACATTTCCTGCTGAGCGGTTCCATCCCATATCTTTAAATTCATTTTTTTGGTATTTGGCTCGAAATTAATGAGAATCCTTCATGCAAGGAATAGCCCACTAGTTCTTAATTTCCCGATACCTACCAATATTAAACTGTAATGGGAATGCTATTGATGCGTTTTTTTTTTATTGTCAGTTTAATCTTACTCAGCTTATCTACACATCCTATTGTTAATAAAGTTTTAAATATCGATAAATTAATTTAGAAAAAGTTTTGAACGTAGAGAATGATATGTTTTCTTAAATGAATTGCTTCCTAAGGGTTGTATCCTATATACGTAGGGTTTATCCCTAGTACTTTATGTTAGGTTTATCCCTAGTACTTTATGTTGGGTTTATCCCTTGTACTTTCTTGCTTTTACACTTTTTTTCTTTCTTTTTTTCGCTCTGTGGGGCAAATGACAGACAACAAGGGCTCCACGTAGGAGCATTTAATTTGGTCCAAACGATTGGGTAGGTGCGAAGGACAAGGCTGGAGTATTACAAGGATCTAAAAAGACAATAGCCATGAAAAGTTATAGCTCGTTTAAGGGCGTCGTTAAAGGATTAGTCTTCTACTGACTTGTAGAGGTATCTCCATCAATGTTCGCCTCTCTGTTTTCTACCTCAGTGCCTGGGTTTTCCTCAGCTAACTTATGATTCTGCCTTGGATAATGTTCATTGTTGGATCTTAGTGTATCCTAATTGTGAGAATTGTATGTATTTTACCGATTTGATGAAATGTATTACTAATAATCGATTAAGATCCTGGAAAATAGGAGGTAGTACAGTCAAAATATTTATATGGATGGATACATATACATCTGGATGCAGATGAGGAATAGGTTTATAAATTGTTATCTTCAGAGATATTTTCCTTAAAAAAATAATACTCATAAAAAGTCAATGAATCAAAATGGAAGCATGCCACTTTCACACCGACGCAGATCCTGTCCGGCAGTCCTTTTCTACTCCATAACACTTCCCGCTTCAGAAACAGTTCGGAATATTCTAGACAAAAGACTAACATGTAACCCACATACTAGAGCTAAAAAAAAAGTGCTTAACCGCGGTATGGCCAGTTACAGAGACTACAGAACAGAAAATCTCATCTTTCAATTGACAACAGACTATTAGTTTACCATAGGCCATTCTGAAACCTGTTTAAACCTACGGACTTGAACTGTGGGGTACCGCTAAACTTTCGAACATATTCAATGTTCCATATTATGTTACACACAAAACCTTACATCATGACCTCAATTCCCAGGTGCTGAGCTCATTCCATATAAATTTTCTAATCTTCATCAGAATTTTCCTCATCATCTTAATCTCTTAGCACAATCCCAAACCAAGCTCCAACCATCCCTACAACCCTCCTTGAAGGTCGAAACGGCAGTGGCCCCAAGACCTTTTGTAAATATGCTATTGGAGTTCTTGCATTGGACAGTTTCTTCACTCACGCATTGAATGTCTGCGGCTCCTGTTCCCTCACTCAGTCGCCACTGGCTTTCAATACCAGTGATACAGCTGTGAGTTCAAAAGTATCATTTAATGATGCGAATTGATTCAGCGTTTTGATCCTTCAGAAGTCTCTTTTATGTGGGTTATGTCGGTGATTTTCCTAGTATCTTAGATATCCTAGTTCTTTTCTAGATCTTTCTCGTCTCACAAACATCCATGCTTTAAGTTGGCAATGTTCATTTATATGATCAATTGAATTAATATCTCTTTAATTACGACTTTTAAGCAAAATATATTCCCTTTCCATATCAGTATCCTCAGTACATAGCAAAATATATGTAATTAATATCAATTCAGAATGATGTAATAAGACTATATAAATAGGCATAGTTCTTGTATCAAATATATATATATATATATATATATATCTGCATGAGTGGAATGTATGTGTAATATTTCGCCTGCTAAGAGTGAGAATAACTCTTACTCAATAGGTTTTAACTAATAATAAAATTTATGTCTATTTATCAGCAAAATCATAATAATCTCCTAAAATCGGCCAAGAACGGTTTGTACCATTTAAGTATCACTTTTAGCTTTTACTTACTTTTAAAAAGTTTCTAATTACTTTTAACATTCGCAACTAGGATTTTTTATTTATTTATTATCCAGGTAGAATCCACGCTTCAACTACTGTTTTTAGAAGAAGGAAGGGCAAAGGCTTACTCAGAAAATACAACGCGAAGAGAATCAATAGCGTAAATAAAATAAAAGAGTTTTATAATATTTGATATTGTCCTATCATGAAACCTCTCATTAGCGGAGTCTACTGGTTTTTAAAGTAAGATTAGCAGAAAATATAGCATACACTATTATATTTTCCATGTATTCTTTTAAATAAAGTCTGATATATTTGTTTTAGATGAACTTACACAGCTCTACAGTATAAAGCCACAAACCAAGATCTGAGAAAATGTTATGGTGATCTGACTGGAAAGGAAATGGAAATAACACATTTCCAGGAATAGGACCAAATGAAGATTTGTTATAGAAACGTGGGCAGTAGTCGAGGTTGTACTATCATCCCTTCCCTTCTGGAGGAAATTCTCCATGGCTTAGGGTAAATATATCTTCTCTGCCTGGTCTTTAGAAGACCATATTCCAAATCATTGCTCAGCTTTTATTAGCTTTCTTGACTATCTTTCTATAGCCACTCACATACGTTACACATTACTTCCACTTGCTAAAATTAACCTATTTGAGAATTAATGTGGGTAGGGCATAATATATGGTTTATGTTGGTGTGAATCCAATATTCAGAACCATCCAGATCAATTAGGTGATTTATGTTTTACAGTGTTTCTTGTTAAATTTTACACAGCTCAATCGTTTTTTTGAATATTTTTAAATAAATGTGAATATTGTTTCTTGAAGGCTCGCTTATAGGAAATGTGGAAGTGTAGTATCCCCATTTCTTGTTGATATTATTAAAAAAATTCAATATAAATGAATCCTTTTTTCTTTAATCCTTTCTTTGTACTTCTACAATATATAATCCTTAAGCTAAATGTCAGTAGCCATACCATAGTTTATGAAAAAGATTCAAAAATCCTTTTATGTAATTGTGCGCTTCACAGATCTATTGGCGAGGAGTTTGGCTAATGGGCAAATAGGAAACTTCACGCATGGCTGCGGGGAGAAAGGGCACTGTCGATCTCACAGTGTTGGTGGAAGGTAATTTTTTTTTATATCGCGTGTGTTGTGTTTAAAAACCGTGTACCATATTCTCGTATCTGATAAAGTATCGAATTAGACTGTTTCTACTTCTAGCTATTCTATTTGATTAATTTTTTTTTTTATATATATAACAGAAAGCTTTAGTCACGGTCTTGTAAGCTCTATATTTTCGCACAAATTAAAACAAGAACAAAGGATTTCATTTTAAAATAAATTGATCATAATTATATATATATATATATATATATATATATATATATATATATATATATATATTTTTATCAATTGTATATTCATTAAATGATAATATCTATTCATGAATAGATTATATATTATATAACGTATTAGAAATGAAAATGATTTTATATATATATATATATATATATATATATATATATATTTACCATTGTATTAAATATAAAGGATGGTTAGTTTAATCTTCCTTTCTCCTTTTTTCCTTTCAAAAAGTCTTTCGAAGCATGTTTCCGAGCAAACCTGTTTACTTTTTTTCTCCTCAAGAAAAAACATTTATAAGCCCTACCTCAATTCAGTAAACAAAAAAAAAAGTAAATAACTAAAATAAAGTAGGAAGTTTTAAAAATTTTAAATTAACAGTATTTTTAGATGAATTGTTATTAATTTAAAGCAAGAATAGAATTGCTTAGCTTAAATTCCTAGCCCTGAATGAACTTTAGAAATAACTGCACCATTTGCAATATGAAAATTCCAGAGCAAACAGTCTGCTTCTTTGGTATTTCCCCTATATTTTAGAGTTCAGCATGTAACGCTTAGAAAAATACTAAAGATGAATCGAAAAAAACTTATTTTTCTGAATAAAATTAAATATTATTTGAAATAACCAAATATTTCATAAATTCACCAAAATACATCATCTTTATCGTTATAGATTTTATCCTCTTCGGAGATGTTGAACCACGAACATTTTTTTTATCTAACCATAAATAGATACTTTACATATCTAACTGAAAAAAAATCGATATCATTTTTTTCTCTTTCCAATTTTATGGAGAGTCTTTCAGTATAGTTAAAGATACAGCAATTTAAAATCGTTAACGTTTTGGAACTTCGTCCCCATCTTCAGAATTAAATGTCTGCAATAAAAAACGTTATATTAAGTTAATTTAATTTACGTTTTTACTCCTTTTGTCATTTAAATAAATGATATCATTGAACAATATCCTTTTTTTCTTATTTTTAATGCTTGATGATATAATTTATTTCAGTTAGAAAAGGAGGAAAAATGTAAATTTAAGAGTCAATTATATTAATTCATTACATTTTTTTTATATTCAAAAAGTTATATGGCTAATATATATGGCATATAATATATTAAATTGCAGAAATTTAGTTCTGGAGATGGCGATGAAGCTCCGAAACGTTATCGATTTTGAATTGATGTATTAGTTATTAACTACTAAAAGAAACGAAGTAAGTCTGGTTGCCAAGCATTTAATAAAGGTTTGGGGGAAAAAAAAATCCTTTAATGGTTTGTGGTCCTGAATTCCATAGAGGCAAGGCAGACCGTTGACTCACTTTGGTCAAACGAGTTGGTTCTCTCCCATGAATAAAGAAAATGACCTTTAGAAAATGTATGAAAAGACCTTTTAGAAACTCAATTTTCCCACCGATTAAGTTTATAAAACGAAAATTGGCTCGTATTTGCGGGTGATTACTTCGAGCATAACAGTGAAACGATTTCTGTTTCCCCAGTGGAGATTGGTTTTATACTGCCTTTATATTTTTAACTGATAGCCACTTCAACCTACATACAATTAATTTAAACTTACATATATACGATAAATATTGGTATGCTGAGTTAGTTAATTTAGAAATGAATATCGTCGTTGCGAGAAAATATGAAGGGTTTGCCGCGAAAAGGAAGTAGCTCCACCCCTGGGGAGTTTGGACTTTCATGTACTATTTTCTGGTAAAAAAATAATTCTCTCGTTTTGTACCAGAAATGTGTTGCTCCGATCGTTAGTTCTGGTGTTAAAAAATATGCTCTTGGTAAATTAATAAAACTATGGCATTCGAAAAAATGAGATTTTTCACATTTGTTACTTGAATGTATTTTTTTTTTCAATTAATTTTTTCCGTAGAAATAGATAGAACATTTATTTTGTGGCAAAAAAGAGATAGCTGCAACTATCAAACTTCCATTGAATGGAAGTTAAATTTTTGACTGAAAATACTTTCCTAATATGTAAGAACAATTAAGGAAGTCGATCAAAAATAATTTGTAGTTAGTAGCAAATTCTTCAACTCTTACGTGCCATCAAGTATTGTCTAAAGTAATTTAAAATAAGAATCATTGAAAATTAACCAAAACATACTTTCTTCTCAGAAAATTAAAACATCGACATAATTATTTAAAATGACGCCATATAAAATATAAAAATATACAAGACAAAATATAAAAATCACAGAGGATATTTGTTGGCACGTAGTAGGATATGTAATGGTGTCAACGACGATATGCTTACGATCTACATAATGGGTTCAGTGAATGATAGATAAATTTCTTCTAAAATAAAATAAAAACATTGGCGTACTAATATGGATACCTAATTCATTTTAAAAATTAATAAGATTAAAAAAGAGTATTTTGTTACTATTGTTACTACCTGTGTAACAGTAATCTCATACTCAGGTTCAAACTATGATGTACTGATTCAGAAATGGAAAATTATATGCTCATATGTCGGTCTGTTTTTTTAATAAAACTGTTTTAAAGTTACAATGTATAAAGTACTTTTTAGAAAAAACCATTAAGCTAAGTTTATTGCCGAGAGAAATCAGGTGTAGCAAAATTAATTTCCATAAAAGACCAGCAGAATTCTTGAGAAAAGTTCTACTACTCCAAAATCCACATAACGCCATATTGTTTGGAATATTAATTTAAATTTCATGGAGTTTTCTTAAAAAATGTTCGTTGTTCTATTTTTATTAACCTCGAGAAGTGAGACAGCTAACAGGACAATTTGTAGCTCATTTAATAAGCTATCGATGATATGGAACCAGATATCGTCGATAAATTGATTTTTTTCCTCTGCACCCTGATATTCAACTTTTAAAATTACAGAGATAATCAGTTAAATAACAAACCAAAAATGAAAATTTCGAAAGCCATGCCTCACCTTGTAACATTTACTCTCCCTGTTTAAACAACTGTTCCGACAATTATATATGCAGAATGAATTTATCATATACAGCAGCCCTGAATGACCAAGGTCCTGCAGGCTCTTTTTCAAAATATATGGGACAGCTACGTCCTCCGAGAATGGGAACTCAATATAATACTGCCAATTCACAAAAAAAGGGAGCTTTAGTGATTTTATTAATTATAGGACAGAATTCATCTCCGCAGTTTTATATAAAATGCATAATTCAGTCCTAAAGCATAAACTACGACAGCTTGTCGAAGATGATTTGGAGGAAGAACAGGCTGCCGGATAGACAGAAACAGGACAATACTTTCGTGCTCTGATGCATAGTAGAGAAATGTTGGGATAGAGATAGAAATATGTCTTGCAACCTTTGAATCTTCCATGAAAGGTCTTGAGTGCGAAAAATGTGCCTGCTCTCTAATTTCAAGCAGTTAAATCAACATATCAAGGCCTAAAAGATATAATAAGAATAGATGGTATGAGTTCTAAATCTTTCCCTATGGCACGAGGTATAAACCAAGGAGATACTCTTAGTCCTCTTCTTTTCATCACATTTATGAATGAAATGCACAAGATATGTAAGAGAAGGAGGGGGATAACTGTACTAGCGAAATAGAACTTAAGAACAATTCCAGTACAGGCGTATTTATTCTCGAGATTCGATATTGAATAAATTCAAGATTTCGGACAATGAATGGCAAGAAGAGCTTCTTAGGAAATGAATGGCAATAAATTACACAAAAAGTTAAGTCCTGGTGATCTCAAGGAAAGAGGAAGATGTACACTTCTTTTGTAAGGAGCTTGAGATTGTTGATGATGTCTCATATTTAAGCAGAATAGTTAGAAATACGGCCACAATATTGCCTTTGCCAGAAGTGTCCAGCAGAATTTCAAAAGCTAGTAAAATATACTACCGAATTTACAACACTATTGTAGGCAAGAGAGAGATCACTTAATCAGGCTAAGCTTCACATCTTTAAAGATGTTTATCTGCCGACTCAGCTGTATGGCTCTGAGAGTTGGGTGACGTTAGTGGCAGGCGAGACAGGATCATATATGAGACGATAAGGGAGCAGTTAACCATACCCCATTGATGACCATCTTCTGTCGACGACAGCTGGTTCAGATATGTATGCAGGACGCATGAAAACCTAAACCTATGAAAAATAATGAGAGCTTGACCGACTAGTAAAAAATCCATTGTACGTTGAGTAAATAACCAGAATGAGCTTATAAAAAGGAAAGAAAACTCTCGGTGAATAGAGAGAACTGGTTCCGATAGACAGAGGCTCCTCTACGCTGAGAGGCGCGAAGAGGAAAAGAAGAAATTATCATTTCTAACCTGCAGATCTCGTTCAAAAATGTTTGGTAAATGTGTGGTGGCCCAGTCATTCTGTTGCTGGTTTATACTTAAAAATTGAACTTTTAACTCAAATATATAAATTATACACATGTATTTATAAATTGAGGGGAATATCAAAACGTCTCAGGTCCATTATTTTCGAAATCAATTTTTTTTCCATCTGTTAGGATCTCTTTTTATTAAAAGTAAAAAAAAAAAAAAAAAAAAACGTTTAAAATATCTCAAAACCTGTTGAAAATAAAAAACAATGGTGCTTTTTATATGAATATGCAACAGCATTTTTGCTTGAAACTTTAAAGCTCCATGATAACGAACGTGACAGAATGATGAACAGCAAAAGACGTCCCAGTTTGCATTAAATATTTATATTATTTTTTCTGTTTTTTTTTGTTTTGTTTTTTCATTATGTAAATGCCCTCCTGATTCTAGATTCCCTTCCCGACGATGAGAAGACATCCCCTTGAAGAGGATGGTAGGGGATATCCCACAGACCAACACCGGGAGAGTTTGCATAATGAAGGCCTGTATCAGAGACCAGCCACTCCCACAAGATCAATACCCAGCCACCGCCTCCACCCCTCTCTGCCGCCTCGCTTATAATTATATAGATAAATATTTATTTATCTCGAAAACATTTAATTTTTTTCGTATTGTGCAAATATTTTATGTGTAAGTCATTGACATAGAACGCGCCATCTTGAAAAATTTGTATGATGATTCAAACCTCATCAGGATATTCTGAATATCTATGAAGCTAAATTAATAAAACAGATAAATAAGTTATTTTTAATAATTTATGTTAATTTACGAATATATTCAATTAATTATTATCACATTTTACAAGATATATTGACAAGACTTTAGATCCTGTAAACTAAAAAAAAAAATAACCGTCTCACAATTATCACTGTTATATTGGCCACTGTTTTAACACAATATTTTTTTTTCTTGTATGTTATTTTTTATGCCAGTAAATCAGTAAAACATAATTTACTGTACGTTTTATCGTAGCTGATTTATTAAATGGGACAGAAGCAGTGTCTATCACACACCCGCGTAGAATCACTCAGAATGCAAGTAGTGAGTATTGTAAAGAAGATTATATAATTATAGCAATAGTAAATTTGCAAAATAGCAATCTCGTGAATGAAGATCTAGTAATATGTTTCGAATAATATTGTTGGTAAATTTCATTCGCTTACTGTACTTTTGCCTCGATTCCAAATCCAAAAATTCTTTTTGCATTCTCTAATGGCACATTTTCTCTGTTGAATGATACCAATTATTACTCTCTAGTATTTATTGAAGCGGAGCAATGATTGTTTAAAAATGACACTACAAACGTCTTAAATTTGTTTTTTCAAATACCCCTGATAGAGGAACGTAATTCTATGTTAAATAAAGAAAAATGGATACAAATTTTATATTGACAGTTTAAATTTTACATGGGGAGACTAATCATATAAAAAAAAATGAAAATGAGTAGTCATGAACATTTTAGAAACTAAAGAAAATTACGTTATATTAATGGTGTTAATAATAAAAAAAAAAATATCAGAAATAATCGACTTATTATAATGTTAATTAAAATCCGTTTTAGCAAAGAATGATAATATAAGAAATTAAAAAACATACGGATTTAATTTTTGTGCATACCGATAATCCTACTAATTTTACATTGTTTACTAAAACTGACAATCGATATAGTTTATATGAAAATTAGAAAGCCAAAAGGAAAAAAAAATAAATAAATAATAATTGATTTGGGTATGAATTCGCTCTGTTTCATTGGTATGTTCTCCATTGGGAACAATGACCACTACCGATTAAGCTTTTTATTTTTATAAATTTTTTTTTAACTTATAAAATAGAAGAAGTACTATTGGGAAAAATAGAAAATAAATATATTATTACACTAATCGAATTGAAACCTTTGTTATGAAAATAAATTGAAATGAAATATATAATACGGCATATTTTACGAAAAATCGTTTTTCAAATTTGAAAAATTTACTCAGTTTTAGCATCCGAAAATAAGTTTTGATATAACATTTAATGAGTGTTTACATTTTTAGATTTCTCTTTTATTGTTTATAAAAATATTAAAATTTTTCCAAACATTTGTTTCCAATTGGGAACATTAGTCAGCTAAAAGGGGGGAAAAATATTTACATTCATATTTACATATATCTTTATTGTTTATTATATTATTCTTTTTGACGCAGATTGTAATCTTTGTCAATTAATGAGTTTTAAATAATAAAATTAAATAAAAGATACTAACATAAATAAAATCATAAATTCTATATGTCTGCTGTTCGGTAGTTCTACCTAAGGGCATTTCGTATCCTGAAGGGCATCCTGACGAAGGAGTGATAGTATGGTAAATCCTAGAGACTGATTTAGCCGTTGAGTGGTTAGCCTCGCCTGATATTGATCCCGGGCTGAATAAATAGGAATGAAAATTTACTTGTCTTGTGGGAATTGAACCCGAACCATATCACAGTTTGTTATCAGATCTACTTTACGCTAAACTTTTGATATTTTACCGTCCAGCTTGATTACAAAATTTATGTTCACATTGATAGCATATATTGTAGTTTTGCTAAAATTATCTTCCCCCGATTTTTAGAATGTGTATTTATATTTATACTGACCTAACTTTGATCAATAATACTAAGAATGAAAACAAAGTGACAAACATTTTTGGATGGATTTTTAAACTGAAAGAATGAAAGCAAAGTGACAAACATTTTTGGATGGATTTTTAAACTGTTTTTTGTAATATGAAGTATATATAAATTATAGAGGAATAGGGATTGAGTGGGGAAACTAGACGCAGCGGAACTATGATATCACTATATGCATCACTATAACTAAATTTCTAACGGCGATAGATGTCTCTAGTTGGTATTGTTACCAACAAATAAAGGACAATTCTTTCCTAGACTTTGTTCACGTGAAATAAATAAGAAATTAGTTTAAAAGAATAGTATCTGTTGCTTGTACTTCCCGCGTATAGTTGCCCCACCATGTTCGCACGGTTTTATATATATATATATATATATATATATATATATATATATATATATATATATAAAAATATATACGTATAAAAATTCTGCTTTACACTTTGTGTATATATATATATATATATATATATATATATATATATATATATATACACAAAGTGTAAAGCAGAATTTTTATACGTGTGCAGAATGTATATATGTATGTGTATGTATACAAGAAGATAGTGTCATCTAACTAATGAGCGCAGTTTAACAGGTGACAGAGATTAGATTCCCTCATCCATCAAAACCTCCAACATCTTTGAACTTGTAAAAACTTATTAAATAAATGAATAGCTATTAGTAAGCTATTACGAGTTATACTGACGTTGGATATTTTTAATCAACTATCATTGTATTTAAAACGATTTTCACATTTTCTTCGGATAACATTGAATTTTTTAAGAATATCTATTTTTTTTTATGTAAGTAGCCAAAGAACATGGAATAGCACATATTCTAAAATTATAATTATTTATTTTTCTTTCGGATAAATGTTCTTTAGAAGCCTCAAGACTTTGAAAATAAAATTTAGAAACCATATTATGACTCGCTAAGTTCTCATGCCTTCAGAGCTATGCGTATTATTAACTCAATTCTTAGATAATAACACCATCAGCTTATTTGTTAGTTGCACATCATTAAATAGTAAGATAAATTTGGGGGCCTAGTTTCATGTATTGTAAAACTGATAAGCAATCAAGTGCTTTTAATCAAGTCTATCCGTTAATAGTAAGTTTTAGTCCTGAAAGCCTCCATAATTGAACGAAAAATTGATGGATTTTTCACAAACACATGAAAATATACAATAAAATAATTAATAATAATGTTGTCATTTATTATTAATTATTTTATGTAAATTATTTTTTATATATATGAAATTGTTTATAAATTTATCATAAAGTATTTAAAAAAAAAAAAGTCCACTTTTCTTATTTTTATTTTCTTATATTCGCGCAAAAATTGTCCTTTCAAGGTATGGATTTGTTTTTCAAATTTAGCCACGGTGGCCATGTTCATCTATGAGATCTTCATTTCTGGATTCTAGTTGAGAGGTATATATAATTTCAGGCCCTTTACCTATTTTAATAAATTATTAAAGTTTAATGCTGACAAATAAAGAGGAATAAAATGAAAGATAATTAAAATATATTTAGGAATACTAAAATAATTAAAACAAATAAATATCTACTATAAATATAACCATGCTGGATAAACAAATTCTATAACAAAATGAATTATAAACCATGAACTCCTAATTTCATTAAAATAGCTTATAAAATTATAAATAAAAAATGCAAGAGGCAAACAAAGTATAAACAATAACCTGAATAATTACCAGCTGAAATTCGTTCAGGCTGATATCCCCTAAAGATTAAACCAAAGGATGGAATCAATGATCTTTCAAAAGAAAGGTAAGCATTAAATATCTAATCAAGTGATATAACAAAATATATAACAAAGTGATCGTCAATGGCCGCCTCAACAGACTCGGCTTTTGAATTATAGACCTTGTCAAAAACATTAGCCGACCTGTCAAGAGGCCACGCCCACCAGCAGTAGCTCTACGGAACTTTTACCTAAAATATTGTTAATAAAATAGTAAATTCATAATTACCATTCTTTATATCTTCACTCTTATTAATTAACTAAAATTCACTGACGAAATTAAATTGAAATACTGTGTGTTTATATATATATATATATATATATATATATATATATATATATATATATATATATATATATATATATATATATATATATATATATATATATATATATATATACACATTTACACAGGAAGTTTGAACACGTTGAACCAAGTTGAAAGCGGTTTATCCTAAGCTGCTAATCGAAATCTCCCCCAGCGATAAAGGGCCCTCACCCTCGTTGAAGCAGCCATCTTTGCCCTCCGTCCTCCACTGTCAAATCCCTGATGGAGTCCCATTCCAAGGATTAGCAATCCTTCCGGGACCTTACACAGGATTACCTCCTGTAATTGGCCTCGCTACACCAAGATTATGACTTCAACTCCACTGTCCTACTTCGCATCTTTTACTCGAGACATTTTATAGTTATGTATTGTTCATGTAGTACAGTTTATTGTAAGTATGTATATCGTCATAGTCGGTTCTTCTTTTCCATTAACATTGTTATATAAACAGATATAGGAATTAATTAAAATGTGTTATATACTACATTTTGCTGCTTGAAATGTTTCTGATGGTAGATCGTTTATTTTAAGATAACAGTATATTTCTTTTTTATGTAAATTGCTATAAATCATCAGAAAATATACAATATCTGAAGATAGGATTTCATGTTTCGATTGAATTATAACTATTAAAGATGCAAATAATCATATTCCATGGATGATTACTTTCATATGTATATATATAATTAAAATAATAAAAATAAAATAACATTAATCTGTTTAATGCAAATCATGATATTATAGAATTAATATCAATAAAATAGTAGGTATAATAATTTGAAATCATTTGAATTCTTGTTTATTTCAGGATGGAAATCGACTTGCTCTTATTTAGTAAATTAGTATGAATCTTATATTGCTTCTGAAATTCATTTCTTATATGATTACTGCATAATAAATTTACAAAAATTATGAAATGTTTTTTAAATAAAAATTAATGGAATTAAATACTTAATTTACTTAATGAAATGAAAAGGATGAAATTCAAATATTTTACCAGTGCAGTACATTCAAACTCTAACAGAGTGAAGTGTTTGTACAGTACTGTTCAAATTTACACAATTTTCGTTCTAAAGTAAAGTGACTTTACATGTTTGGTATGAAATTCAACAATTAATTTATATAATCTATTGTTCATACTATTTAACAAGATTTATTCGAGAAAGGAAATACAATAAATTAGTCTGAACAGAATAAATATTGATATTCCAGAAAGGTCTTACTAAAAATATTTCAAAATTTAGTTTTTTTTTTATAAATAAGTTTTCCAGTTCAAAAGATTTTTTTTTTCCAAAAACATACATATTTTATCAATAAGCTAGAGCAAAAATGAATTAATTAAAAAAATTACTGCTACGTTATTTCAGGAAGTTTTCAAAATAAAGCCTTATGTCACACAAATACCAGTAAATGAATAAAATAAATTGCTATATTGATATAGCAACGGATAAAAGTACCGTTTTTCAAAATTAAGTTGTTAGGAACTTTACTATTGTGCAATCTGGATCTTAATATTGATATATCTTTATTGCAACCTAATAATAATGTAAATTTCTTAAAAGACTAAGGGATTAAAAATATAATCTCCCAATTGCTAAAACAATTCATGAAATTTGAAACATTCATGAATATTTAATACGATATAAATTGTAATAGTGATAAAGATAGAAATTACATTTATCATAGATTCATGATACCATTGCCTCTTAAGTGGAAATCTATATATTTCTTTCCGAACTTTCTCTACTCAATTACGCCTCAATTATTTGGTAATTCGGATGAAAATACGATATTCGTTCACATTTTTACTGCTAAACATTTTTCTTTGTTCTACTTTTGAATTTTTTATGAATTATAATCTGGGAAAAAACACCATTAGTGCAGAAAAATGAACGGATTTTAAGAGCATAATTATGTCCTCTGGAAAATTAACTTTTTTTAGTACTCTTCTTCTTAAACGAGAATGAAACTATAAGTAATAAAAAAAAAGGGTATGAACCTTTTAAAACAAAGCAGAAAGTTGTTAAGAATAGAAAAAAAGAAAATACCTTTAAAAGAACTCCCAGTGGAGCATTAATGATATTTGGTTTGGAATTTATAGTTGTTTTTCGTCCTCCATTTTATTATATCTGACGTATTTTACAGTCTTCTGACGGAATGGGGCTAGGAGGAGTCGGATTTATGTGTTTTCCACTCGAACCTGTTCAGTGCCTTCTTTATTTCAAATATATTCTCCGATGAGGCATAGTGAAGGTTTTGGAAGTGGAAACTGTTAAACCATTTTCAGAATGGATGTTTGAGTACTTTACCGACTGATATTTTACTGTAGAGAAATCCATAATATTTGCTTTTCAATTCGAGTAAAAAAGTACTTTTTATTTTTTATATCGATCACTGAGGATGAAAAACAGCCTTCTGAGTTTTTAATAAATGTTTTGAAATATTAATGTGTAACTTAATTGCATTAAATGCAATCATTTCTTTACTTTTAAGGGGGGACTACGGTTTAAATGCAACTTTTTTTGGTGACACTAAAAATCGAAAAATAATAGATACGTATCCGAGGGGTCTCGCCAATGCACCCAAGGAACCGAGAAAAAATTATTTTAGAATTTTTTTTATATTGTTATTTATTACTTTTTTCATATGCCATTGGATTTTTTTTGTGTTTTTTAAAATTTATTTTATTTAGAAATATTAAAGAATTCGGAAAACATATAAGGAAGTTGTGAATATATAAATATTTATTTATTTTAATTAATTTTATTTATTTCAATATTGTTATATAGTAACTAACGTCAGAAACTTGAGGCTGATCATGATGCAGGCTGAATACAACTCATAATATTGAATCATTTTGGAATAGTGAATCCTTTATAATACAAAATCAGTTTGTATAGGATAAAATTTTATTATGATTTGCAGTATTATGTTTTTTTATTAAAATACTAGATTTGTACAACATTGGGGCAGCTAATCAAAGCGGAAGATGTATGAACAAAGTAATAATTGGCCCATAATGCAAGGACAAATGTAACTATATTTATTAAATATTAATTTTATTAGAATTATAGATTATCAGGTGATCTTAAAGTTGACGAGATTTTAGGAAACAAAACATTAGTTTATTTGTATTAAAAGCCGACGTTCTGGCCTAAACATCCTCCAGGCTAAAATTAATGTGAGGTACACAGATCAGATAGATGTTTGCAAAATTATATAAATAAAGAAAAATTGTCCAAATAAAAGTAAATAGTAAAAATATAATCAGAATTAAGAGAGGCAAGAAAATGATGAAAATAAATAATACCAAGAATTTTGTAATGAGATATAATGAAAAAAAAAATAGTTGTGTTTATAATGGAGAGAAAAACTGAAGAATTATAACAATAGCATATATATATATATATATATAATATAATATGAGACATAATAATATAATGGAGAGAAAAACTGAAGAATTATAACAATAGCATAAATATATAATATATAAAGTGAGGCAATAATGAAAATATATAAAGTTACGGATGAAAAAAAATTCAAATAATAGATGAATTTCGAAAAAAAATGTTATTGAAAGAATAATTTTCATTGTGATAACGGTTTATTCGTGAAAGATTAATATTTATGTAATTCTTGAAATTTTTAGTGTTTTTAAAAAAATTTTTTACAAGATATTGTTTTCAGTATGTTAAATTTTTAATCAATTTTTTATAAAAACAGGTCGAAAACAACAAAAATTCGAAGGTCGAAAACAAAAAGATACAGGTCAAACAAAATAAAGATGTGTTATTTTGATAGATTTATATTTAATAATTAGAGACCTTCAGGTAATAATTAAAAAAAAAAATCTTTTCTTCCTCCATTTATCAATTAAATGTCTGATAATGTTTTAGGAATCAAGGAATTTTCCTCTCATACCTCAATAATGTCTTATCGTTTTTACTCGCTTCTATAGTTTGTAACATATATTAGATTTGTTAGTAATAATTAGTATATAAAACATACTTAGTATATAAAAAACATACTTACATTAGTACATAAAAACGATTTGTCAATTATTTAAGCACAGAAAAAAAAAAAATTGCTGGTAGGCAGACGCCCCAATTATGCGATATTATTGAGAGAGAGGATGGTTAGTATTGTTCTCCAACCGTCTAATTTTTTCCGTGACTAATATCCGGTACACACTCATTTAGTGTTGAATGGAACCAGGAAGTGTATATCAAACCGTGCTTTCCTCCCTGACAAAGATCATTGATTTTCTGTCCAGAAATATTTTATTTTGTAGGGAATTGATCAATATAGAAATTAGTGTTCTGTCAACTTCGCTACCTCATTTACAAATATAATTTTTTTTTTAATATTTTTATGTTTACTAATGGATTTGGAATTTAAATTTTCGAAATGACTAATCATATAAATTTTTAAAATTAGTTTCTTTCAAACTTCCGTAATATTTTAAGATACAACACATTACGAGTGTGTTTTTTAGAGCATATGTATATTCCTATTCATGTATACTTAAATAGAAAAGAAAAAGAGTTGATTAACCGACTGTATTGAAAAATAATATTTATTTTTATCGCAATAAAACAATACATTTTTTTACTCAAATCCGACGTTTCAGCCCAAGCACATGGGATCATCTTCAGAGCTACAACAGAGATAAGAAATAAATAAATAAAAAAATAATAAATAAAAAGGACGAATAAAATAATACAAAAATATTGTTGTTTTTTTTTTGTTTTTTTATCATTTCATTCTTCTTTTCTGTATACTTATTAATTTTTAAATAACCTGTTTTATTTTCTATCATGTTATAAAGCCCTGAAGGTGGACTGAAACGTCGGTTTTAGATAAACAAAATCTTATTTTTTTTCCTATATCGCGGTAACTGATCCCCAGAATAATATAGAATCCTTAAATATAAAATAAGTGTTTTAAGGCTGGATAGAAAATGATTGCACACGAAATTTTCCGATCAATATATCGCAATCCGTTCAGGTGTAGAATAGGCAGTAACGAAATAAACAGGACCAATACGAACATCCCTGGGCTAGTAGGGTGTGGCTGTTAACTGGGCGTGTCTCCACCCTCTGCTTATTTGCCCCAGTTTAATATTAATTTTTTTTTTCTCAGAAACAATTTAACTAAACACCAACAAGTCTTTATTTGAAAAAGAAAAATTATTTAAAATATTCATGTACAATACGTCCTTATTTTCTTTATTTTAATCAAAGGTATACGATATAATATTTTGGAAAATATAGAAAATAATGATGAGCAACTAATGTTTATAATTTTATTTACTTAAATTATTGTTATTTCAATATTTCGCGAAACTATATCTTATTGTAGTACATGGCCTTGCAAAATAAAATAGTTAAAATCAAGAGGTATTTTAGGTAGGAATTTATTGAAATACCAATAGTTTGTTGCATATACTCCATTGACCATAGTAACAAACAACAAATAATGATGAAGATGGTTATAATAACAATAATGATAATGGAGATAATAATTCTGAATATAATTTTTTTTTTAATTAATAATGAAGTAAAGTATTAAGTGTCCTCTAAAATTAAAGTAAACATTATGATAATTAATGGTAACTTTCTAAAAGTTAAATTTCAATAAATATCTGCCTGCAATATAGTAATGAATACAAAATTATAAAAAAATATTTGAACTGAATCCTGTTTTCTACTGTTTAATGTTCTGTAAAATTCACCCTTGTTTTATTTATTTTTAATAAAAGGACAATGGTTCATTATTTTTAAGAAGCAAATAATCATAAAATAATTGTTATAATTATTTTATAAAATTAACTTTTATTTATTTTATTATTAATATTTGTCTATATTATATTAATTACCTTTAATGCAGTTAAGTTATAAATAATAATAAGTTATAAATAATTATTATTATTGCAACATTTGCAAACACTTCAAATTTTTGCCGTGTCAGCTATTCCATAAGTATATGTTTATAAAAATTCATTTAAACACGAAGAGATAGGATCAGCAACGAGATCATATGGAAGCAGTTGGAACCATCATTGAAAACAACCTTTCAGAGGCGCCAATTGAAGTGGTTTGGACATGTGTCCAGAATGCATGAAAACCGAGATCCAAGAAAAATAATGGAGGCTCGGTCTACTCTCGGACCCAGAGGTAAGCCAAGAATGCAATATAATTAATATATCACCAGGTTGGGCATGGAAAAAGGAAATAAAACTCTCGAAGAAATGAAGTTATTGGCACAGGATCTAGAAAACTGGCTCCGGTGAATAGAGGCAAAGAGGAAGGAAGAGCAGAATAAGAATATTTTATCTTAATAAGGACACCAATATAAAAAAACATAAAAATAAAAAATAGATAAAAGTATGAAATTTTCTCCTCTCCTTTACCGGAAGAAAATTCTTTTTAAGAGCCTTGCAATTTTTAACACTTTTCTTTTTTTTATCTCATCATTAAAATTTAAAAAAAATTCATGCATATGGAAGATGGGAGAGGGAGTTTTCTTTTAAATTAAATTTACATCTCTATCTGTTTCTTTTCAGCTGACAAGAACCCTCCCCTCGAAGAAGGGGGATATTCATAAGGCGTTGGTTGGACTTAACGAGAATTAGGGTAAGTGCACCAGTACTAGGCACCTTAGGACATCTCCAGTTAATGTCTTTTAGAAAAATAAATATAAACTGGAAAATTGTTTTGACTTCTCAGATCGATTAAGTGGCTAATAACTACAATAACAAGAAATCTAAAAACAAAGAAAATGAGGAATTTAAATTTTTATAACTGAAAATTAAAAATGGTTTTTATCTCCAGTAGTGAACACTCCAATCCCAATAGTAGACAGAGTACTGGGCCAATAGTAGACACAAGAATTGAAAGATTATTCATTTGGTTTACGAAGTTGCGAATGTCAAATTTACTATTTGAATATTCTTCGGTAAATAACTAATTAACTAATTAATTATTAGTTTGTAATTTTCTTCGGTATTGGTATAATTTATTGTGTTTTCAAGAATAATAGTTACCAATTTATCATCGAATTTTCAATCGGGCATGCGCATTCCGATTTACTATTACATTTGTTGTTTTCTTTAATATAGGGATCGTTTATTATTTTGTGGAGAAACATATTATTGAATTCACTATTTTTGTACGCGCGTGCGCATTTTGATTTACCGTTACTGTTGAAGTTTTCTTTGATGATGGAATTGTTTATTAGGTTTTCGAGAATTCTGATTCCGCTTTTTGAATTGGAGTTTCTTTATCGATCATGCGCATTTAGAGTAATCATTACATTTGACTTTTTTTTTTGCGAATTTGAATCTAATACAAGAACTTAGTATTAATATTCAGAATATAGCATTCCCAAGCCAATTTTGACCCTTTCCATTTCAATTGTAATCGTTTTCATTTCAATTATAACCTTTGCCATTTTAATCAAGTAGCAAACACCACTGTCTATTACTGGATCCGCCTCTAGTATGACATATCAAATTTATAGCATGCTTATTGTCACCAAATTAGTTAATATAAGCTAAAAAGAGACTAGAAAGTAAGATTCCAGCAGTAGACACAAATGTCTACTACTAAGAAATCATACTTGTTTATTATTCTAGTTTAAAATGATGAATAAACTAATATTTTTCATCTACTGGACCGCCTGAATCAACTAATCACGGAAGCCTTTTTAACTATTGTCAAATAATAAGGCTAAACATGACAAAATCTACATAATTTCTAAAGGAGTTTCCCTTGCTGATGAGGTTGTGGACGCAGAACTCTACACACTGCCTAAAACAGTGCTTAAGAATATATACTGAAGGAATGTTCGTTGACTGGTTATTTATTTACTGGTATTTGAGAGACTTAAGGTTTTGTTATAAAATCTTCCAAAAATATCCTGTGTTATTCCTCTCATTATTATTATTTTTAAAATATGGTTATCCTTTTTTTTTTAACTTACCATAAATTTGGCATATCTCAACGACATTACAGCAAATGAACTGTATTATAAGTAATGCCTAATGAGATAGCTTCAGCCAGATGAAGTATCACATGACTAGAAGATCTCTCATCCAACTTCTCTCCGTGTGAGCCATTTTGCTGGTCGATATTTTAGGCATGCGTCAATCCAGATAGGATTCAATGATTAAGAGTATAATCTATACAAGATTCGTTTTGATTTTGCACATAAAATTGTTAATAAATCAATTAATGATTATTTTAGCAGGCAGGTACAGGCATTGTTCGTGGTTTGAAGAGATCAATCTGTATTTTGTAAATCTATACGAATTAATGGTATATGAATTGCCGAGTTCTACTGTAATATAGTTTAGCATATGGTTTGATCGATATATCGTTGTAAAATATCGATATCATCGATACATCGGATGTTAAGATATCGAAATAATATATCGGTTTTTCAACTCCGATATATCGCGTGTCGATATTCCAACCCTAATTCACTTAACAGATCTGTTCATCTTATTTGCAGAATAACTGTTCACTCACTCGCAGTAAAGACGGCTCCTTAAATCAGATCATGAGCAAATCTAGTCCAGATCCTCTTTGCAAAAAATATTCCGCACCTTCAAAGCTCGCTAACCACGATACGCTATAGAGATACGCTAACCACCCACCTAGATCACCGTTGAACGGTCACATTTAAGTTATACTAAATAATATTATTTTATTTAATTACTCATTTATTTTTCCTCTTTTATTCCTAGATGCTGCAGTATATTGACTATGCCCGAAGGGAACAGATCCAATAATAAAAGACTTGAGTGACATTAGCTATTAAATGATGAGATAGACAGTGTTCGGCGACTGCTGTAAAAGTGTTATTACTGTTTTTATTGAGTCCTTAAATCGGAGTGCCCCCCAACTCTTGGATTCTGCTCATTTTATTGCTGTTATATATCAAACTTGGGTACTTCGACACTGATCTCAGTTTATTATAACCGAGAAAATCAGCCTACTGTAATTTTTTCTTGTGCTTTCCATACGAAATCTAAATTTTCGTGTAGTACGTTTGATTCGCCCTTCTTATCCCTTCAGATTTTATAGCTTTAAAAAACATAATTTTTACTAAAAATTATTTATTTAATTATAATAAAATAAAAAAGCAAAAACTCAAAAATAGACATAAATTAATTGATAAGAGAACAATTGGAAGATTCCGACCTTAAAGCCTGAAGTCTTTAAAATATCGGTAAATAACTTGTCAGTCAACGTTTCTCCAATTTAGGCACCACCATGATATTACAATAAAATAGCATATATGAAGATCAAATACAGCACATCTCACATCAAGAGCTAAAAAGACGCATCAACTCGAGACAAACATCACTCTAAGACATACAATTACATATTGAAGACAAAGGGAGGTAACATAACAGTTCCATAGGATATTACCATTATTGTTATATTACCTTCCCTGTTTCCTTCAGTATGTGATTGCATGAATAAGATCTATAATGAAATAACTTATAGCATGCATTTTTTACTTACTTGTACGCAGTAAAGGAAGTTTTGTAATCGGGAAAATTTTGGTTTTCAGATATCAACGGAAATATCCATTTTGGCAATCCCTGAATCCATTTTGACTAGTTTTATCGTGACGGCAGTACGTACCTTCGTGTCTCGCATAACAAAAACGGTTAGCCGTAGAAAGTTAAAATTTTGTATTTAGGGTTGCTGTAGCATCTATTTGTGAACCTCCCTTTTTGGTTTCTATGATCACCGAAAGTGGTACTTTACTTCAAGATCATAATAGATTTTCATAAAACATTATATTAAAATATTATACAAAACTTTTCAAATTTGTAATACAAGATTTATTTATTAATATAAGTAACAGATTTTAATTCAAATAGGCAAACCGGAAGTGGTATTTTACTTCAAGATCGTAATAGATTTTCATCAAAAAGCACATTAAAATATAATGCTAAACTTCTCAAGTGTGGTTTACAAACTTTATATATAAATATAAATAACATTGGATATTTTTGTTGAAATTGGCAAACCGGAAATGGTACGTAATTGAAAGTCATAATAGACTTTCATAAAAAATTATATTAAAATATAATACAAAACCTCAAATTTGGTAATAAGACTTTTGTATCAATATAAATACTATACTAGATTTTAGTAAAAATTGGATAGCCGGAAGTGGTACTTTACCTGAAACTGTTTTGTTTTTTTTACTTCCCGGTTTCTTAGAAGCGCGTTTCGGGTTTCATACTAATCGTGGTGTATGTGTGTTCATAGTTTACAGTATTTATCTTTTATTCTCTAAACATTAAATATTAAAAAATAAATATTAATCAATCATTTTATTTATTTTTCTAGTCACTCGATGTGCGTTTAAAAATTAATTGATTAATTTTAACGATCAAGTCTGTTTTTTCTTTACCATTAGTTTTAATTTTACTGATGTATTCATATTTGGAATAGTCCATTTATCCAATTTCGTTTTTTAAAAATAAATAATTATCTGAATAAAAACGTTTTGTAAGTTTCTAATCAAGCCTCCTCCAATTACGCCTTTATAGAACCATAGCCCTAGATAGAGATATATTCAAAACCACTTGCTTGAAAACTGCGAGTGTCAATGCTCGGTTCTGGAGCTAAGTGCAGTTTGAGAGGTCTTATCGTGTATTGGCCCTTTAGAAAGAAGGCGAGGTGTTATCTCAACGACTTTTTGGAATGCTCCCGATCACTTCTGAATCATCTCGAAATTGCGAAACTGTTGGAACATTTTAGTAATGGAAGAAATTGACGATGAAATATGAAAGTTATTTTTTGGGTGACTAAGATTCAACAGAAAAGCTTTCAATCGCTTTGAAAAACGGTAAAATGCAGACTCGTGGAATTTTTTTAAAGTTCCGAAATTAGTTTTCTATAATTTTTGAGATTTTGTATCATTAACATCTCAATGGGTCAGGCCTTTGTTTTCAATTGCTACTGATTTAGATTTGACGAGAACTTGTCAATTTAAATAAAACAGGAATATCATATTCATCATAAGTGCTTAATAAATAAAAAGTTAAATTTAATAATTTTTACTAAAATCTTTAGTTTTCTTTTACTTTTGAAACCCATCCCTCCTAATGTTGGTAGACAAATTTTTTTTAACATCTGGGGTGTATGTAGTTTTATGCTTGAATTAAATCATATCTAATACGAAATCCAACTTTTTGAATTTTTTGCATATTTTCATGGTCCAGTATCTCAGCAGCTATTCCGAATATAAAAATAATATCAAGTACAAACTTGCAGGAAATTTAACGTTCTTTAAAATTTATAATGACAATCTATTGGAAGCGAGATATTTTGGAAAAACCTTTCTCTTAGCGATTTTTCAAAATGGCGAAAAACGCACACAAAATTTTCGTATTTTGCTTCCTTAATTGGTGAAGTCACAGATAGATATTTTTGGTATTGCGAAGGGAATAGTCAACTGTACGTTAAAATGATGCCGAAATAGCAATATTTGCAGGTAAGCCACTTTGGTATTGCACCTTCGATGTGTTGCTTTAGGAAGTAGAATATTGGACGGTAAAGGATAATTAATATTTCTTATTTTATTATTTTTTTCTTTTCATAAAATGTAACATAAGTAAATTATAATTTTAAAAGCTATTTTTGGCATAGTTTAACTTGATATTTGCATTTAAATAAGAGTGGCAGATTGCAATATTTTTCAATAGAAAAGTATTTGAATAAAAAGGTTTTCATTTGCAGTCCTAATTATTTCTCTTCTTTAATGCTGTAATATAATTTTAATAATTTTTTATTATCTCATTGTTCTAGTTTCCCTAGAATATATTAATCAGAATCCTTGTTTCTTTTTTTAAATTATATTACTCTATAATTGCAGCAACTTAACCACCGTATTATTCATTATAAATAACTTTTTTATTAATAACTAAACAATCATTGCTCCTGAATAAGATTTTTTTTTCTTCTACTTCTTACCTATTTTTAATGAAGCACTAGAAGATTACATAATAGTCAACTCATAGATGATTAACGATCCAAAGCAGACAATTTTAAAGACCTGGGACAAAAATGCTTTATCCAAACCGACTACAATAAACTCAAGATATATTCCTCTAGTAAATTGTGAATGCATAAAAAATGTCCCTCGATTTAAGGGTCCCTATAATTTGCGGGAAGACCCAAGGAATTTCATCAAGCTCCCATTGTAACCGTTTTCAGGGTTTTTAATTTTGTTTTTAATCTAGGCCCGGTGTCTCGGGTTAGAGTGCGTAACATTTTTCCTTATTAACCTATAACCCTGGTCATTAATTATTTTTCCCATCCCGTCCAATTAAAAATTTCATTCTCACTCTTTTGTCTTGTCTTTTAATAAAAAGTAATTATCCCTTCTAGGATATTTAATGGCTGGTGGTTGAGCTGATGTCTCAAAAACCGAAGTCGCTTATCCTCTGTTTTTACTATATATATATATATATTTGCCTTATATATATATATATATATAAGGCAAACAATTTCTTAATTTTTAAAAAATAAAGAAAGAAACAAACAAGAAGATTGTTAGATGTCTTAAATTTAGGAATCTGATGATCTATCATTAAATGAAATAAGGTTAATTTAAAGACCTTTTATACCTATTCTGAATTAAACTAAACAAATATTAATTTAAAATATCAATGTTTCTTCCCATTATCGTAGCAAACTGGGTCGAAATCGCAAAAAAAAAAGGGGTTTCACCCAAAAGTTTGTAAGAGAGTTGATTAAATTTCCTTGTTTGCATGAGCTATTTATATTATTTATAATTTGCAAAGTTTTTCATTTTTTTTAACTTCAGGAATCCACATAATTGTTGATTATTTTATATTTTTAATATTTTTGTATATTTTAATATATAATATATATTAAATTTATCATGCATTATTCTAATGCAGATAAATATATAATTGAATATATATATTCATCTACATTATAGTTTGTCCAGAGTTTCTCAGAAAGTGGATATCATTAATATAATGTGTGGCTGGCTCAATTAAAACATGGCTGATTTAATGCATCTGGTTAGATTTACGCGGATCTCATCACATTTACAAATTTTCATAAAATTATGCTTTGACGTAAGCAGTCAAGAATATGGATAGTATAAGTAAAACCCATTATGTAATTAAGTGAATTCTGGTTAATCATTTATAATATTGCCATATAATTGTCCTGTTTTCATTTTATTTCAGAGCAGTATGGGCCTCAAAAAATTCCTCGCGGAACACCAGTTTGACACTTCAGCATTATTTATACAAGGCGACATATTTTTTGGGGTAATAGAAATTACCATGCATTAATGATGTGTGGACAACAAACCGATAAACGTCTTGATGGAAAAAAACCCATCTAATTCAGTAAATATATGTTTATTATATTTTAAATCGTTCCTATTGTATATTGTATTGTAAATGTTATAGTTTTAGAAATTGGTTATAATAAAATTACACTAATATTTCTAATTGCACATAACATTTCATAATACCTTAATATGGTCGCGGTAAGTATAAAAATTGATTTGTTTTATCATAAACATTAATTTTTTTAAATTCAGGGATTTTCACCACTATTGCGTTGTGCTATGCACTTAACAATCTGCTGATAGCATGCCAAAAAAATTAAAAATATTAAGAAGGTTAGCGAAAAATTTCAAAATTTTTATTATATCAACGTCATATTTAATTACTCATATTTATAATAATTCTTATATCTTGGCTCGCTTCATAATCAGTTGACATCCGCATGATGGTATAGAAGCATCAATCTAATTAGGGATTGATAAATTATTTGCCACTTCTATAAATTTGTTTTATTGAAAACTAGTTTCGAATGTTATACAATCATCCTTTGTTCTAGGTTTAACTGGATTATATGAAACAGAAAAGTTTGTGCTGGTTTCTTCTCGCATTGAACTAACAATATTAATGTTATAATGTTATATCTAATCAAACTTAATTAGTAAATTAATATTACTGTTTACTTCTTATATAATAATAAATAACGAAGCAGATACAAATTCGTATTTACGTGATGTCTTCCATCATATTTTCTTAAACATTGCACTTATAATTAATAATTATTGATTTTTAAATTAGGTTAAATCTACATTTAAAAAGATCAATTAAGTTACGGAATTAATTAGATATTTTACTAGTTTACTAATTTTTGAGAAATTTTCGTTAAGGGCAGGTGCAAAATAACACTGCACTTGGTACAAATAGGAGGAAGATGCTAAATGCGGGTGCAGTGAAATTGGTCGGAGCACTGCGGTGTTATTTCGGTTATACTCGGATATTCTCGGTTCACATTGTGTTCTCTCTGGTATTGTTCGTAGTATGCTAATATCATGCTGGATAAACAAGATTTTTATAAATATATAATAAACTAATGAATGGATGAAATAATTATATTTCCAATACATGAAATGGAAAAATATGTCGTTTTTGGTTAGTTTTTTTTAATTATATGAAGTATTGAACCTAGATATTTTTATTAAAATTAGGCATACATTGAATAATCGAAAACATATTTTGTATGCTGAAGGGACTATCTCATTCATAAAAACCTTATAATAAATCATTACCTAATTTAAAGAAAAAAATAATAATTAAATGAACCAAATAAAAAAATATTGATTTCTTTATTTATAATAAGACGTTAAAAATTATGTTTTCGGTTGCAAACCATCGCTTAAATAGTCCACAATGTTCTATTTCTCACTGCTTTATAATGGGGAAACATTTGAGGCGTTAGTCATAATTAGAAAGTAAATTTTTGTAATTTATTCACCAAACAATACATTTAATGTCAGATTGTACGTACTGCTATTGGATTTTTAGTGATAATTAACTTTTAAAACTACTTTCCATAATTTTTAGTTGTAGTTGTAAATTGTTTTTCTTTTTTTTTATGTATGATTTCATTATTGAAATCAATAGGTATATTATTTGTACATTAAAAACTACTTCCTCATTTTTAATTATTTGTTTATTTTTTAAGTCCATAATAGATTGAAAAAAAATCTTTAAATTTCAAAAAATAATACTGACGAATATATATTTTATCTATATAGGTTGCCTGATACATTTTTTTAATCCATATCTATCACTGTATGTTGGCAGCCTGAACATAACAATGTCTGCTCCTGATATAAATCTCTTAATTGTTCCATTCTTAATCTAGGTAGCTTCTTTAAGCCCTTCCTCTTTACTCCAACAGTGGCGAATTCGTATTTTTAATGTCGACAAACAAGATTTTTTATCATCTGGGTCGTCTGTAGTTTTATGTGTGCTTGAAATAAATCATATCTAATGCAAAACTGGTATATCACGTTTTTATTAATTTTTTGCGGATTTTCATGACCTTGTCTCAGTAGATATTTCGAATTTTTAAAAATATTACCTACAAAACTCGCAGGAAATTTAACGTTCTTTAAAATTTGTAATAACAAATTTTTCATTAAATCCACTGGAAATGAGCTATTTTGTAAAAAAAGTTTTTCTTAGCGGTTTTTCAAGATGGTTTTTCAAAACGAACAAAAAGGAGGAGATCGAAAACTTGGATTTTTCATAAGAGAGGCAATCGTTACAACATACTGAAAATGAACATTACTCCACTTTTTGGGCAAGAGCCCAATCTGGACTAATATGCTAATTGCCGGAGATCGGGAGATTGCCAATTTCGAGAGGTGTACTGACCGAATTCGAAAAATTTTGCGCTCAACGGACGCATAATTTGATTCTCTACTACATTTATTCATTGATATTTTCTCTTAAGTAATCACTTCTAAGATGCAGAATCAAGTATATTACTCCTTCTCAATTTTTTACAAAACCGTCGATCTTTGACCGTTGTTTTTGCGACCACACCACTTGACCAAACTATTATTTTGTGGTTCTCATTAGATGCAGAATTTAATTTTCTGTAATTAATACACCGTAACTTTTTCGATAGAATGCACGGTTTAGGAATTAAATGTGAAAAACCAAAAATAGTCTTATAATTTCGTGTTTTTTTGACCGCCATTTTTCAGGTAGCAGGTTCTGACTGGCAGGCAGTTATTTTTTTTAATGGAAATACTTTAAGGATTCAAAAAAGTGCTATAAAAGTTTTCTTCAGATCATGAAAATTTTTTTTGCATGTGCTCTCGATCTATTACGATCTCTAAGATTTAGATCCTCGATGTTCAAACCATTCATTCTTTTCGCTACAGAAAAATGAACCGGACAACATTTTCATGAATGTAGACCTGTTGATTTGGGCAGAAGGTTGTAGAATGAATCATTATGGAAATAGTTTTCAGATAATTTATTGAATCCATTCGATTGAACATAGCTTTATATTTGTACTGGTAGGGGTTGGGAACTCAGGCATGTTACCGCCCTCTACTAGTCGGAGTGGGAGTATTAAGATTCATTTCACGGGACTGTGATGAAATAAATGTTTACTGACCCAGTTGGGAATCGAACCCACACCGTTGTTCGGCATTGTTCATTGTTCATCGCAAATCCACAAAAAAAAAAATATATATTAATATTTCGTGATTGAGATAATCAATCCATTTTAGAAAATAAAAGGCTTACTTTTATTATAGTTTAAAATTAATAATGTAGAATAGGTTGATGAATAATATAAATGCTGTATGTAAGTATACTGATATTGTTTCTTAACTTACTTATTACACATTATATTATTACTATTCATAATTTTCATAATATGTTACCTGATATTAATCCAGCATATGAGTATAAAAATAGTGTAATAAAATCTTTAATAAATTGCTCAGCATAACATTCATTTAACTTTTAAGCTGAAATAATTTATTTGTAACAACATTTCGAATAAGACTTAGTTAAAGTAATATTTAATTGTCTAAAGTTTCGATTCAGTTTTTAATAAAACTAAATAATGTTACTGAAAAAAAAACACCAAAAAACAGTTTTTAGTTGTTCATGATGAGTATCGCATCGTATGGATAAGTGAGTAGCCGAAATAATGTGTGGAACCGAGTACGGTTGACCAACATACACCGCCAAATATCGTAATGGCGGCAACCGATTTGGAAGGCGGTGTTTCCCTCTATCACTGAGATGTTGAAGGGATAACTTATTTTTAGTTTTATTAATCGAGAATTTATGCAGCGTTTATTTTTTATAATATTTACAAGTACTTCATCCAATTATATCATATCAAACTGTAAACTAAAAAAGAATAAATTTCGTGTTACACTTTAATTTTATTTTGTAGTAGGTACAGCAATTCGATTTACCGGAAAAAATACGTTTTTTAAGTTGTTTATTTTATCTAAATTGACTAATTTGTACACAGAAAAAAAAAAACTGGTGACTTACCATTCTTCTGGGTTACCAACTGCTTAAGGAGCTTTTACACATTTGCCAAAGAATGGCAATCCCAAGCATGTACAAACGCTATCTACCAATCAAGATACCACAAACACTACGCAAGCCCATAATAGGCTTCACATTTATACCCTTGAGCTTGCATGCACTTGCCAATGTTTGGCAAACGTGTTACACCTTTACACACTGACGCTTGACATATTAAAAAAAAAAAAACATTTTTGCTATTCGGATATATTTTTGTTTATTATATTGAGCAAACCTATTTTCATTATTTCCTTTTAAAGTGAGTGTTTTTGCTGACTTACTTCTCTTATTTATCTATTGTATTTAAAAAAAATCTTTTCAGTGGTTTACCTATCGGTGTTACCTATGTTGAAGTTTCTATTTCTAATGAAATTAGGATAAGTTAACTATAAAAAATAAACGCAAATCTAGGCAAATTTAAAAATTGTTTGTTACAACAAAGTGCTGAAGGGAAATGCATTTGAAACGAAATGCATTTGGGTGTTTAACTGTCTTTCTCTTTTTGTTTGGATGTATTTTCCAGAGTTAGAAATAGTGCGAATGAACAGTTTTAATTCTTAAATGTACATGAAGTTTTTATTCAGCTGAAATCTGCACGGATTTTACAACTTTTACTCTTGCTCTAGCTATAAAACAAACCGAATAATCAAACTAGATAATTTATTTATAAGAATGAAATAATGTACACATTTACGGTTATATATATTTCGTTGTTTTCACCTGATGAAATTTGTGTAGAAGTAATTAATAATTGCATATATTTATAAAGTATAAATTTTTAGAATTTTTTTTTTTAAGTGTCCTGAAATACTATTGACACAAATTTTAAACCCTTGATACGGATGTTAAATATAACCAAACAATTATTTTAAAGTTAATTATAGAACTGCAGTGTTTTATTGTTGCAAGATGACTTCGAATATATTAATTGGTATTAATACCAAACACATATATAAATAAAATAATCCCTCAAAAACCTGAAATAAACAAAAACAAACTCTAAAAATAGCTTATACTTCCCTTCTACGTCATAGCGCGGCGAGGGCCTGGTAGCGAAGGGCTGCGAAGGGCGGGCCGGGGCCGGTGGTGGGAGGCAGCCATCTTCCCTTAGCCACGCCCACTTCTGGGGCTAGTTCCGGTTTTCACTGACAGATGTCAGCACCTACCGGGTCGGTTCAGCGTCGTTGGGGACTTAACAATGTCAATCATAATTCATCACTTATTATTACGGGGCAGATGTGTAGATAATGGCCGAGTCCGATACATTATTAGTCTTTGTTTGTTATGTATATTTTAAATTTGTGATGCCCGAATGGTTAACAATATAATACAGCGTACAATACAGTAGTGCATTTAGTTTATATTAAAGATAACTAAATTAACATGCAATCAATTTTTGAAATTCTATAAAATGTATGATGAAAATGTAAATAAAGATTCGAGAAAAATATAGATTAATATTAAATGTCTTCTTTTTTTTTTTAATATGTTGGGCTGTCAACAAACAAATATTAATTTTTTGAAGTAATTTAAAAAAAAAATAAGCATCCAGGAATTTTCTGGTCACATATAAATGCCTATATATATATATATATATATATATATATATATATATATATATATATATATATATATATATATATATATATATATATATATAATATATATGATTAAAAACAATAAAACATTTATGCTTTATGATAATTCAATAATTAGTTGTTAGTTTACTCCTCACTTTTACAAATAGAGTAAATCAACATAATATTGAATAAGTGAGGCATTATAATGGAAGGATTTCAATATATTATTCACATTTCACTTTTTTATGTTTCATAAATATTTATCTGTAAAAGAGATGTTATATTTGTAAATACAACTATTATATGCAGTGGTATCAGTAAAATGCAATCGTTGAAGAACTGTAAACACCTTTTTTCTTTTCTCTGAATGAGGTAACATAAAATGTTATGAACATTAAATGTCTGTTGAAATTATAATTCCAGAATTTTTATTTACTTTTTCATTGTATATATTTCCGGTACCGAATATTAAAAGTTTATTTATTTTTTTTATTTTTTTTTTTTTTAGGAATTTCCCACTTATATGGTTTTCCTTGATCTAAATATATTTCAAAATCTTTTTCCATTTTTCTCTTCCTAAAGTCCTGCCAGGCTTTCTTCCATCTAATCTCTCCATTTCACCTTAGGTATTCCTTTTTTTCATCTTCCTTCCACTTCCAATTCTATAGTTATCTTTGATGATCTTTCAGAAATTTTTTTTAGCATGTCCACATCAACTTAATATTTTTTCTTCTACAGTTGGGTTAATTTTCCTTTTCACCTCCGTACGGTTCTCCTATTCTTTCATTTTTAATCCTTTCTCGTCTGAATTTTCTCGCTTCCCTTCTCCAAAAGTCCATTCACTACAGCTAACATTCTTTTGCGGTGTCTGGCATTAATGACCCGTGTCTCAGAGCAAATGCCATGAAAGACTCTAATATAGGTTTGTACATTAGCCTCTTGATACTGGGCTGCATACTTGAGCTCCAGAGGACATTCCATTTTTTACTTTAAATAAATTAATTTAGGCTTCTCCTGTACCATTAGAATTACTCCTCGGATACCTGTAAGTTTACAATCTATTTCCAAAATTAAAAAAAAAAAAAAAAAAACCTCATAATTTTAGAGTATATATGAGCAAAAGATTCATTTGAATTACTCATATTAAATAAATAATCTTACAACTAAACGGTTGAACGTACGTGTGAAGATTGCTTGACAAACTCTCTAATAGTTTTGCAACTCACCAATTATTTATCCGAATTCTTCTTTTTACTAAAATAAAAAAGATATTGGGCCTCCAAAAAAAATAATTATCTACGCTTCTGATGTTATTGAACCAGGAAGAGGAACCAAGTTATCAAGTATTCCGAAAAAATTCTTTCATAGTCTTCTGACAAAAAATCGACTAATTTCAGTTGAAGATTCCCAATAAAATTCCTGTTTAATTACATCCATATTTACTGATTACGGAATAATCAAAGATTACAAATAGTAATAGAACTTGGCCCTCCTAGATCTTTAAGGCACCAGTCCTTCCTGTTCTTCTTGGAGCACTTTAACCAAACGAATTCCTCTATTTGTCTATATGTGTATTTATTGTTCCGCATCAAATTCTAATTTAGTTTACTCTCTCCAAATAATTATTTGGCTATCCTTTTCCAAACCATTCCTTAAATTCGCTAAGCAGAGAAATTTAGTTAAAACTGGAACGTATCTGGCCATATTACAATAATACACAGCGTAAATTAAACAGCTTGATCAGCAGAGCTCCGTGACGAAGGTGGTCTTTTTCCAAAAATACAACATTGAAAATATCAAAAGTGGCGGGGATGGAAGAAAAAGATGAGAATCCCAAAAGACACTTTGGTTGGGAGAAAAAAAGTTGAGATCCCCAAAAAATACTTTTCTAACACCAACTCAATTCACATAAAATTGTTCCACCCTTTAACTCAATTTGAAGAGGCTGTAGAGGATAGGTAAACCTTAATAAACCGATGAATAACAGTAAACATACCAAATTTTTGACCGAGATTTATCCCCAATTTTATGGCATTCTTCTGCCTAGAATACAACCCTTCATATCGAATTTTAGTACATTTGATCCAAAGGAGAAATGACAAATAAATGTAGCGGAAGATACAGTGCAAAAGTCTACTATTTTCGGAGAAAATACAACTAAAAAGTAGCATGTTTAATTGCATTTATAGCTTCTGAATAATTTATATAAATCACTGTAAATAATGTAGATGAATAGATACTAGACAGTTAAATAGCCTGAAACGACCCACTAGATGTAGACACTGTTGAGTCAGTAAGTCATCAATCACAAGGAGGTAGCTACCTGTCGTATCAGTCGGTCAATGTCACTATGTGGCAGTTACGGGAGATACGGTAGGCCGGTTATGGTTCATATATATATATATATATATATATATATATATATATATATATATATATATATATATATATATCCATACATTATATACATACATTTTTTTCTCATCTTTTCTTTACATGGTAACCCTCCATAAGGACCGTTTATTTATACTCCTTGCCTTAAAGACATTCTACATGAATGATAATTATTATTAGAACTTTATATATTTATTTCAGTTTTCATATGACGAAATTTAAGCAATAAATTGAAAAAATAAATCATAAATGAAAATACATATAACGAAGACAAATCAAAAACAAAACTGAACTAAACAAATTAATAAACTGCAAAGCAAAGTTAACTAGAAATTACCTACGCTGCCCATCTTTGGCCAGTGAATCTATATTTTTAATAAATTTAAGCAAGTTTGTCTTGAATTTATGAAACATTTTTTTTTCCATTTCAGGCCATTTTTGTTATATGAAATCGCTGTCTGTCAAATTATTTACAGCCATAAACTATATATTTAAAATTTTTGATTTGCCCTTCTTCATCGCATAAGTCTGTTTTAATAATGTTGAATGATTTTATATATTGTGTTACAATGATTTGCCAGTAGTTTAAATTTAGCTGTTAATAACAAAATGATTGACATCGGTTAAGGGATGAATTAGGTTGAGTATTAGGTTCTTGAACCAATTCCTGCCCCGAGACCATTTATTAAATTAAATATAAAAGCGAACTATAGAAATATCTGTAAGGAATAGTCTTCAATTATATATATATGTGTGTATGTTTGCACAGCATGACGACTGCATTTTGCTCATTGACTGCATAAATAATTTACCTATTTACCTACAACATAATTCAAAAACCTGAAAATTCCCTAAAATAAAAAAAAAATGTTGCCTATATTTTTCCTTCAATAATTTTGTTCGTTAAACCTTACGACAGTAAATTTTTTCGTTTAATAATATATTTTCCAATAATTGTATTTAAATTATTATTATTAAATATTCCTAATATAAGTTATAGATGAATTCCATATTATTTATATTTAAATCATATATTTACGTAATATAAAGGGGCACAACTCAAAAAATATGTTTATGTAAGAATGAACATTTTTTTATTTTTTATTTCCAGCATATTTGCACCGCGGCCTATTAAGGCCTATTGTGCGCAAGAACGAACATTAGACACCGATTGTGTTTTACATAGAAATCCCCGGGTGTTTCCTCAAACACATGTTGCTGATATATCATCACCTATTGTGGAGGAAAGGGGTCCAACTAATAATATTTCTGACGATAGAAATTTTTTGTTGTGCCTCTTTCATTCCGGATATGCGATATAATTAAAAGAACCATATTCGAAATACTATGCTTCATAATAAGTTTGTTCCAAACTGTTACAAAATAAAAATAAATGAATTCATCTGTGCACTATACGAATAGTTTTTGTATTAATTTTATTTTATTTTTAACCCCTCCTCCCCAATATTCCAATAGTTTTGTAAATATTTTTAAGTATTAATTCATTGCGCATCAATTAGGTTATTTTATACGACTTGTACTGTCACTATTGTAAATACGTTTTTGAAACGTATAATAAAATGTAATTTTATTTATAGAATAATAAATTTATTTTTTATATTATTAACAAATTTGTTGCTAATATTAATTGATTGAAGTCAACATTAAAGATTATTGGACTTACTGTTTTAATTGGCAACATACTAAGTTTAGATTTAGTCATTTCAATTAACAGTTATTTTCACATAGGTATTTATTGGTAATTATTATTTTCCTTACTTCTGTAATAAGAGGTACGATATTTTTTTATTAAAACAACTTCAAAATGTAAATTAAAACCATGTAAAGTAATGAGGAGAAAATTGACAAATTTTATTTATAACGAAAAACGTTTTAGCACTTCATATTTTCAAACTCGTTTTTCTTAAAATCAAAGTTAAATAAGTAAGAAATTTAAACATCATAATGACTCTTATTGTCTTGATTGGTAGCATAACAGGCTCATAATCAATCAAATTTTAATTAGCAGTTGCTTAGGGTAGCGTTAAATGATTTAACTTTGGTCTGGACTGTTTTTTTATTTTCCCCAAAATTTGGTCTCTATGATTTACAAGGTCTCTTAAATCATCAATGATTACCAGAAATTTTAGGTTTTGCCGAAGTTTGAATTGGTTGTTCGTTGAATAGTCTGTCAATGGACCTTGTTTTGATTTATTTTAAATAAGCTATAATATTTTTTCTAATCTGATGGTTTACTCCAATTATATTTTATTTTTTTCGCTGACGTTACCCCTTCCCCTTCCTTGCCTGGATATACATACAGATAGGTCTCCTGCCCCGGTATAGTCTCGTGCTGGAAGAGAGGAGACTGGATGGTTGCGCTGGAACTCTCATTAATTACCGGAGCTACGTGTGTAGCGTGGCCGGCGATTGCTATAATGAGCTGCCCGGGCCATTGTCGTCCAACAATAGTCTCTCACAAAGGCTTTGTGCCCTCCAGTTCTGCCCGCCATACCACGCCTCTCTGTCGGCAGCTCTGCCGATGTATCCTATCTGTTGGGTGTCAGGCGGTGGGAGTATGGTCGACACGATAGATTTATTGACGGTGTGTACGTCGAAATTTGTAAATTTTGGTGATTTATATATTCGTATATTAAATTTAAATAAATCCAATAAAGAACAAGACTAAGAAAGCCAAAGGTTCTACTCCGATAATATTTGCCTGTATACTTTCCTCCACTGAACCTAAAGCAAAACAAAAATCTTCAAGGCCAGACTCAACACGATCTTGTCTACGACCCTTAAAACGTTACGTCTACTCGCCAGTTTTGATACAAAAAACTGTTTTAACAGTCAAACATTACAATATTTATTAATTAAGGGCATTACTAACAGTGCAAATTAGTAATAGTGCTACCGAGTAGCAGTTACCAATAATAGTTACCGATAATATACAAAAAAATAAATAATATTGAAATAAAGGCAATTAAAAGTAATACAAAAATAAGTAATTTCGAAACAAATATAAAGAAAATTAAAAGGAGCAAAAAAAAAAGAAGAAAGACAAAGAAAATTAAGTTTTTATTTTAAGTATTTTTTTTGCAGTATACATATTTTTAAATTATTATAAATGAAATAGTAACTGTTAAAATTAAGACGAAATAATTGGAATTATCGATTTAATTAAGACAAAAAAATTGTATAAAGATATTGTAAATAGTACTACTAGAAGACATATATATAAGTAAATAAATTTTTAATTGTAAATGTTGAACATGATTTAAATAATTTATCTGAATTCTAATTATGCTGTTCTACAATGGAGGAATGCGTCCTGAACATGGAAAAATTACCCGAAACGTTAGCAAAAAAAAAAAAAAAATGATATAAGTAGAACGTTTCAAGAATACATCAGTATATTTGAAAATTAAAATTAATTTATTACTAAATGTTAATTAATCAGAGTTCACAGGTTATTGAAGACGCGATGAGCTAATTAGTTTTAAGTAAATTAAATTAATATATGTTACAGTAAAAAAATTACAATGTAAACACTAATACGGCGTAATGCATATTAAATATTTAAAAATAATAATGTATAGTATTTTCAAGAAAGGAGTTTTTATTCAATGAATCCAAAAGATGGTTTCTATTAATACAAAATGGAATTGGAAAATTAAGGTTAGTATTCTTTATTTAATTATAAAAATATTATACTGTCATATTTAGCCTATGCTAAACAGGATTTAAGTATAGATGTTTTATGAATTATATAAATGATACATATTTATATGTATGTATGTAATTTTTTTTTTATTGAAGGAAATAAATTATAATAAGCCATGCTTTCATATAGGCATGCTGGTAATGGTAGGGTCCGGCAAGTGGGCCTAGAAAAGGCATGGATTCTCAAAGAATATTCCGAAAGATTTACTTTCTCTGAGAACAGCAGCCATTAAAAAACATTAAACATTTCCAGAAAAAAATATTATGGATTTAAAGCATGCCAATCATTTAAATGTATAAATATTATAATACACAATAGATTTTTGTCTGGAATATATTGAAGTATAGTTTTCTTATTTGGTTTAGATTTCATTTCAAACATTTGATTTGAATGGTTTTATGAAGATTTAATTGTAAAATTTATTCTCTTGTGCTTTATTGATTGTCAGAAATCCCACTAGACGAAAGAAATCAAAATTATATTTCTGTTAACATTAATTAATTAATAATTTATTTGCTGTAAGTTACCGTCATTAAAACTTGAAATAACAATAACTCCGATACGTTATTGTTAATTAAATAAAACATTGAGCAAACCCATTCCCATGCAGAAATATTTCTGCATTAAAGTTCATGCCTTGCTTACTGTGTCTGTCGTATCTCTCATTCCTAATTGTAAATTCCACCAAGGACTGACAATAAAGTTTGGAATGATTTGACGTTTGTTGTCTTTATTTAGAAAATAATGCCGTTCTTCCATACCAATTTTAATTAAAATCACGGAATGAGACGATTGAAAAAAAAAAATAGAAAAAGATAGAAAAGAAATTTCTAAAGAATATCAAACAATTCGAAAGTTAAAAATATCACAAGCTTGTATTAATTATTATTATTATTATTTTTAATATTATTGGTTTTAGTTTAAAGTATTTTTAATAAATATTTCAAAGCGACAATATTTAAAATATATGCCGAATTAATTAGTTTTATGTATTCTTGAAAAGATAAAATAAAATAAATTAAGGATGTATTATTAGCAATGTTGTGTTTTACAGCATTGGATTCATTCCATATCAGAGAACGAATAGAGAAAAGTTTTATTATTTTTTAAAATCAATCTTTACTTGTGGATGCATTTCTCAGCCCTCTGTTGGGCTACGGATACCCCACTATTTAATATACTAAATACTCTTAATAAACTATTAAGATTAATTTAAGCCAAACTATATTTCTTAAGGAATTTCGTCTACTTTACGATGGTTTAATTGTTACTTAATTACCTTAAACAGTTTCTTTGAATGATTGCTTCCAATTCAACAAAATACGTCATTTACTTAAAACACAAAACTTAAATTTACTGCTTTTCTGTGAGGAATCGGACCATAGACTGAACGAACATTTTTGTTGCTCTTAAGGTCTACTATCACCTTCTTAAATATTTTCTGTAACTTACAGGGTATGTATATATATATATATATATATATATATATATATATATATATATATATATATATATATATATATATCGCCAAATCGAATTGATTCGATTTGTGTAATGTTATTTCCATACATCTCAACACTCCAAAAATCGCATCCCATAGTCAGATTTCGCCGACATTTTTATTCGAACAAAAAGTTGGTTATGTTGTATTACGACATTATTATTTTTTTTTAAAAAGTTTTTAAAACTAAAGGTTTGGTTTATAAGCAAATGCTAATAAGCATAAAATAAAGCATTAAATATATTTAATTTTTAAAAGGCGAATTTACTTACTAGTAAATCATTTAACCCATGTAGACTATAACATGAAATATATTCGGAAAATTTAGTTTAAGTATAAATAATATTAAAACATTTTCCTATTATATATGTAATAAAAAAAAAAATCAAATTATTTTAAAAGAAACACTCACAGTTGAGGACGTACTCCATGACTTCTGCATCGAGACTGCCACCGGTCACCCCATCGCGAAGAAATCACTCACACGGACCGGAATGAGTCACAGATGGTTCTCCACCATCGTGATGGCCAGATTGATGGTGCTCATACTCTTTGATCGCGTTCCCCTCTCTGGGGTGATAAAGGAGGGGGTTCCCCACGTCTGCCCTTAGGACCATTGTTATCCTCGCTATGGAAAAGGGTGTTTATTAATGTATCAATAAGATTCTATACACATATAACTGTATCGCTTTACTTGATCATAAACACTATTTAATAAAATATATTTTCATTTCAAAATTTCGCATAGCTACATTATAATTTAATATAATAGTTAATATCACAATGTAAATTGTGAAAGTAGACAATAATTTTATGCTCACTAGTAAATATTATGATTTTAGATACAAGACAAGAATAAATAGCAAAGAGACATAATTTTACAACGTTAACGAATATTACGAGATAGAATATTGTTAATTTATTTGGTAAAATAAGTGTGTACCTTTATTATAGTATGAATACCTTCATTAGTTTCAGTGAATTGTGATTTCTAGTATAAGAATTCAATTATCATTGAATAATAAATCTTGATTTACTCTTACTTATTTATAGTATTTACACTTATTTATAATTATAACATGGTTTATATTCATGTTTGCTTATTATTTTATATTTTTTATGCTTAGTTTTCACTCAAGTATATAAATTATAAAAATGATATAGGTAAATTAGTTTTCACTTATTTATATTGATAATTTTTTGTATTAAATATATGTTTATATTTGTATGTATGTATTTAGTAACGTTAATGTTTAGTTTTGAACTATTTATATTTTCTATGTTAATATTTTTTTTTATTGTTTAATAATGTGTTTATTTGTGTTTAGTTTTTTTTAATTATATTGTTTATGTACTCCTTTTCACATTTATATTATTAATGAAAGAATCAGTAATGATTTCAGGATTCATCCTCGTCATACAATCGTCTTAATTATATATGCATTTAAATGTTTAAATGGCGAAGTTACTTTAAAATGTACTTTACATGAAGATATTATTTTAACAAATTAACTCGAGAGGTTGTATCGTTACATTTAATATTTTTTTGTTTTTATTTTAAAAACTATATTGACGAAATATTTTATTACATAATACTTAAATCTCGAAGTTGGGACATTCTAAATTGCCCAGAATGGCATTAACTGTATACGTTCATGAAGAATTCGTTGAAATAGAGGCAGTTTTCAGTTTCAGAATTCAATTATAATTTTATAAAGAATCATAATTTACTTTTTCGTATAAATATTTTCTGTAAAAACATAGTTTAGGTTTTTATTAGGTTCGTTCATTATTTTGCATTGTTTAAATCTGCTTCTTGCTTTCTTATATTAATATTAGGTTTTCGTATTGTTATTGTTTATTTTTGATTAGAATTTAATATTACATATGTTAATGTTTAACTCATAATTAATTTTTAATGTTACTGTTTTTATTTTTCTTCGGGTTGATATCCATTTTATTATCTGTTTATTTGTCTATATCTATTTTGTTCAATGTTTATATTAACTCATGGTCCAATTTTTTGTAAAATAATTATTTATATATATTATCTTTATTGTAGATTATTATTTTGTCATATTTCTATGTCTAATTGAAAAGTCGGATGACTCTTGCCAGACGAATTCATCCATCGAATTGTCTTTTAATGTGATTGAATATACAAAAGAAAATGTTAAAATATGTTGTAAATTTTATAATACATTTTTGTTATTCATTCATTCATATTAAAACCGAAAAATTAGTACAGAGGATGATTAAGCGATAAGCAGACTAAGCTGCGCCGTAAAATAAAATAATAAAACATCTTAAAGGTTTTGTTAATAATCGAAAAGATTAAAAAAAAAATACTCCATAAGATAATCAAACAAATCAAAAAACAAAATGTTAAATTTATGGCGACTAGGTTGAAACTTTTATTTGTGGGGGACCCGAAATTTTTAACGCTTAGACCCCTCACTTGTCTTGATCCATCCATGCTTCAGCAATTACCTCACTATTATATTATTACTATCTGCATCATTTATTTGTTTTATCACGGTAGTTTAACAACAGTACATCGAAATGACGAGAAGTTACGCCCAGGATATAAGGCCATCTGCCCGGGCCTTCTGATGTAATTCCCCACAGCGACCGCGTCTAATGTAGCTATGAGAAAAAACTTCCACCTACATTAGCTCTATTATAGCTGTGACGGGCTTTTGTCTCACATGTTGGGGCGATTCGATTTATCCCTCTTTTGTTTATCGTTGTTGATGTTAATTACCCTATGGTATGTCAACTTATTGGAAGCAATTTTCATTTGATACGGACATCGGTTAAATAGTTAATGGGCTACATTCTGTTAAAATGAAGAAAAAGGAATAGTTATATCATTTATTGAAAACATATGAAGAATACGCAGAAAAAAGGGGGGGGAGGGAAATTACCCGTAATGCATTTAGAGAAAATAAATTTTTAAAGTTAAAGAGTTCCTACTTTCATGAGTGTATATACATTCTTCCAACACTTTTCCTTTTTACCATCGTATTCTACTCAACGATAAGAACATAATGATGTGTGTAAATAACTCCATCTGAAAAATTGTAACTCCCCTCCATTCTTACGCGGACTCTTAATATGATAATCTCACTAACCGTAAATTCGTAACATTTTTAATGGAGGAGTTAAAAAAATTTCATGGTCTGCGTCAAAATAATCAAGTCAAAAATATACCATAAGATCTCATCAAATATAAAAAAAAAAAAAAAATTAATTACCTAAAGTTTAAATATTTAGAAGATTTAAGGTACCTGGAACTAGTTGGTATTTCTTTACAGTCAGTTCCAGTGACTCTGATTCTATGAAGGCCCGTTTTATTACTGTTTCCCAATTAACATTGTATTTTTTTCCAGATGTCACTTTGTTGCCATAGGTTAAAGTTCATTACTTAAAAAGAACATTTATTGCTTTAATAAAATATAATTTGTTCTTATATGATTTTTATATCTTAGCCAACAGAAAATTCATGACTCGATTACTAGTTTGAAATCAGACAATCTTATTTTTATACTTGTTTAAATTATTGGTAACTCGATATTGAAATATTGTCTGCGCAAATCGATTTTTACCTTCATTATATAAATAATTCTACTTAATATTTTTTTTTATCTTCATGGTGGGGTTATATTTTAATATGATTACCTTAAAAGAAGTATAAAAAAGTGGTACATTTAGAGTTTCATAGATGCTTTATAGAAGTACAGCTGTCTAAAAAAAAAAAAAAAAAAAAAAAAAGATGTTTAACATGCATAAAAGCAATTTTAAATTTTTCTATAATTAATTAATAAATATTAAAAATGGGTTAATGTTTAAGGAAGAAGTAGAGGGATAATCGAGACCAAATATTGTTGTATTGCGTGATAATGTAAATCAATTTTATAAATAAGGAAGAAAAACTCTTAAGAAAAAATATTTAGAAAATAAGATATTTATATCGTTGTTTTTATTGTGCGTCTTTACTCCTTAGTCAATTTTTATATATTAATATGTAGTATCTACAAATAACCATAGTCCTGCCCTTCGTTTTATTAATAATGATAAATCTGAAAACAAATAACAACTTGGTGATTTAAGTTAAATTAATTGATGAGCCGTTTAAAATGGCGTATCATATATAAATATTAGAATAATTTTGCCCCCTTTCAATTTTTCTATAATTGTTGTAAGAGGGCCTCAAGACGGACGTGACTAATTGAACTCGAATGACTTTTCTCATGTATAAGTTTATTTTTGTACAAAATCTTTTTGAAGCTGAATGCCAAAGGTTCATCGAGATTTCGATCCAGATGTTGTGCTGTTTCAAAAAAAACAAAAAAACAAATGCGTGCAGTATTAAGTAATAGATGATGGGTGATATATCTAATATTGATTTATGTTTGGCCTGTGATTTGTAGAGGATATGTCGTGACTTATTTGAGATGATTTTTAATATCCTTAATAAAAAGAGGAGAATAACATTAGCATACCTGCGAATGAAGGGCACGTCCTACCGTGAGCTGAGAAGAACGAACACTGATCCTGGTAGAAGCGCTCCAGTCACACACTGACCCGCTGCTGGGGTGCGTGTGTCAAGTGGGATATTTATTACCTTTGCCACAATGGTTAGGGGCCCCACCTGGCCTAACGGCGGGGCGTCGGGGCTAGTTCTGCTGCAGGAGTCCTCCGGATCTGGTGAGTCTGCATCTCGATCAATGGGGTACGGTAGAGAGTAGAAGTTAACGATGTGAGGGAGTATCCCCTCGGAACCTCATATATCGGAACCTTAGCGAGTATTATACGGTATAATACTGTACATTGTATACTGGTTCAGCCGGTTCACTAACAGTAGTTAGGCTTCCTTCATCCTATTGAAAATATGTTCCAAGTTCAATATGTTTAAACCTTTTAATATTATGTCAACATGCAATAACTTTTATTGTATAAAGTTCATAAATTCATTCGTCCTATAATGCAGTCATTCAAATCCCGATTTTTGTTGCAATATGTCAGACATGAAGAAAATTAGCCTATTGGAAAAACCTTCCTGAGGTTTTTTAACAGATTGTGGATGGAGATTACGTTTCCACTTCCTTTTCAGCCTCATCAGATGCTATCGTTGTCTTCTTCTTGATAGTTGGATCGAATTAGCCATGAATTGTCAAATACTATATTTTACACATTGCTATTCTTGGCGTTTTGGCATTACGCATTCCATCTTCAGAATTTCACTGCTCTTTATTGTGCACTATCTGTTCTCATACTTATTATAAAATAAACTATTATCCTGTCACTCATTAAAATCTATTTCCAGAAAAACAACATGAGGCAAGCATTAACTCAAGGAGAGTCCAAATGTGTTCTTTTCTTGGAAATAAATTTCAATATGTAACGGAATAATAATTATGTTGCAACAGAGAACTCTGCACAATAAAGAACATTAACATTGTGAGGATGTCAAATACAGAAATGTGTAAAATATTGTAAATAAAAAATAGGAATAAGGGTATAGGAAAGGAAGCATAACTTGCTCTAACTTTAAAATTATTAAATGACATCCTAGAAAATAGAAAAAATATATTTCTTTTATTTTGTTATTTATATTATTTTTCAAGTATTATTTTGTTTTATTTTTTCATTTTAGGGTGTGTTATAGAAAGTACGGAACATTATATTTTTAAAATTGAGAGTTAAGATTCGAAAGGGCATGAAGGCAACTGTTAGATTTCGTTTGAAGCGAAATAATTTTTCTAAGGGTATTTAAGATTTTATATTATTATTTTTTTAATTTTTAAGGAGAATTCGACGCTTCAAACTTCAAAAATATTTATTATTTCATATATGAACAACGTTTCTAGCCAGTTGGTTCGTAAGTCCATTCAATGGATGCTTTAATTGACTTAATGTAGTCGGAATTGACTTCAGAGATTTGTTTGGACTAGTTAGGTGGCAAACCTACTAAAAGTCCCCTGGTTTAAGGGAGAAGAAGTCCATGATTTACTGTATTTCGTTTTTATCTCGAAAACGGTGGGTCGCTGCTTAAAATATTTTATTTAAAAATTGAAGAGCATTCAATTTCCTACAAGAATGGTCCTATTATTTTTTTTTTGTCTTTTATAGTTTAAGAAATACAGGCTCTTCAAACTGCCAACGATAAAGACGATTATTGAAGGAAAAATGTAGTCCAGGTGCCATTGAGTCAATAATAATTTTGTTTTCCAAATTTTTTTCTTTGAAGTGTGTATATTTCTTAAACTATAAATGCGAAAAAAATCAAAAGGAACATTCTTTTTGAAAATTTAATTCTCTTTAATATTGCAAATGATGTTTCAAGCTATGACCAACCGTTTTAGAGATAAAATCGAAAAACCGAAAAACCTGACTTTTCCCCTCCTCTCTTTGCCTCTGCAACTAGATCCGAGGACTTGTAGTATGCATACCTTTAAACTAGTCCAAACAAATCACTGAAGTCAATTTAGGCCGTCCCATCATTTCCGTCTACAACCCCTTCATTGACTGATCTCCATCTTCAAGTTTCATGGAGAGTCGATTTAAATCAGTGAAGGGAAAGGAGATTAATGTTAAGTCAAGTTTTTAACAAAAGACAGTCTAAAGATAAATTGTTAAGGCATGTATATTCTTCAATAATATAATATTGAAAAGAACGATGAAAGTTAAACAAATTTTGAATAATTTCGTTATAGGTATTTTCAGTAATGGGGTCTGGACAATACAAGATCTCGAACTTGAAGATGAGGCAATTGGCTTGAAACGTTGTTCCAATGAAATAATAGACATTTTTGAAGTGTGATGGGTTGAATTTTCCTAAGAAAAAATAAAATAAGTTTATTTATTTTTAATTTTTTTAGACCATCTCAAGCCAAAACGTACGACAATAATTTTAAAGGAAAAAATAGGTTATAAAAATAATATAGGATAAACAATTGAATCGACTTTCTCAAATCACAATCTTGGATATGTGTGATACATTTTATATTAACCTCCACCTTTATTTTAAGAAATTTCCACCACCAAAGCTCAATTGCATCTCTGTACCAACCGAAAAGGTCGATTATCTTCAACTATATCTAAACCATAGACTTAGATTATGCACATCAGAATAAAACGACTTAAACATTACAACGCTGCTGAAAGGGACCCTCCTCCCAACTGCTATAAATTAAGTAATTTTTAAGTAATGGGGTAACCCAATTGACGTGGGTTGAAAAAGAAAAGATTTAACGTGGATTTTAAAGGCATTGTGTAACCGTTGGTGAAGAAATAGTACATCCTAATTAAATACTGAACCCTATACTCTTCATTTAACTTCTAATCAACAAACCTCATTTTATATATTCAACGGAAATACATGTTTTAAGTTCCCTCGAGCCCAAATTTCCAAGTTTGTTATTATTTGAGGATGGTAAGGGAAAGTTGCGTGAGTCGCGCACCGCACCAATTTTTTTTTTTAATTTACAAGTAGTTTATGAACTTAACAAATCGTTATAATTTTGTTAAAATGCTGTGAAAATATTTTTAAAAAATCTGAAATTGACTGGGGCGTTTGTTTGTAACCTTTTGCTTGAAATAACTCCGAAACAGTGGAATATCGTATTTTTTAATTTAATTGTATATGTTTTCCAATCTAAAATTCACCAATATTTCTTAAACACGGTAATAGCTTTTATGTTTCTTCGATATCGATTCGATCGAAAAAATTGAATCTGTGACTCAGGGGGGCCCGATTGTGTGCTAACAATAGATCTGTTTTTGATCTATTTTTTTATTATTTTTTTTTATCGTGCTTTTATAACTGACGTCCGATGAAGGAGAAAAAAAACGAAAAAATGCTGGCATAAGAAAACAGAATGAGGAAAAAGGGCGGTGATTGGGCAAAGATTGCGGCGGAGACAGGGGACGGATGGGTATTTAAAAAGACCCGGTGCAGCTGGGTCCGGTGATGGATGTTCTATCTGCCTCTGTAGTCTATCAGCTTGCAGTCGGCTGCGTCAGCGGTGAGATCTGTTCTGCCTCATATTGTTTAATATTGTTTTTGCTCTGTCCAATATAATGTCGGTCAATATGCAACGATGATATCTCAATATAAGGGACGACGAGGAAAATAACATTAGGAGCAAAGAGCATTCTAGGAACATACGAAAGGAAACGCAACCTACCTACAAATTTTAAACATATATTTTAAAATTTTATAAAATATTATTTTCATTAAGGAAAAACAAAACTTAAAAAAAATAGACAATAATAATTGTTGTCTGTTTTTTAACAATAATTATTATTGGTAGGATATTATCGGAGGATCCCAAAACGAAGCCTCAAGGCCTTAAAGTATCATTTGTTTGCAAGACTATTGTCTGACTTAACGAAAATTGATTTAGGTTGAAGGATACCACCAGAATTTCACATACTTCCCCCCTCCCCTAGTTATCTGGCGTTGGTATTGTTGCTAACTGCTGAAAACTCTTGATACACTTCAGAACCACCCAGTTCAATGTTTACAGTAAAATATGTGAAGGTTTGTGTAATAGTTCAGTATTATTCAACTATAGAACGAGGAGAAACTATAGAAGAAGTTATAGTTTTTGTTCAATTTCAGAACGCTTTTCTGGTACATCATGGTAAGATTGTTTTTATTTTACCATTACTATTCGTAGACCACAGCATTGTTTTCATTATCAAATTGTCAGAGACCTGTATGTTTATTCATTAAGACAGAGAAAACTGCCATTGCTTTCGTAAGTCGAGTCTTAAATTCGTTCCCTTTAGGGTTTTTCAACTGGTCTGAAGGCAAATGAGTCAACTTTACTGAAGAGAAATGAGGAAGAAAATGGGTTGAATGCACGAAATTACAAATGGTGTCACAAATTGTGTGCATCCTAACCGAAAGTAGGGAAATTTGTTAGTGATTTTTATTTGGATGGATAATTAGACACATTTTTTAATAAAACAATCAATGATCAAAATGTTTAAAATATTTTAAGTTAAATTTCGTTTAACGGAGTCATTAGGCTTTGTTTAAATTGTGAATTGAATTGGGGAACGAAATTAGGGCCATATCTTTTATAATCCTGACACTTAGGTAAGCATTGTTTTTCTTTACTTAGAGAAAAGATTATTTAATTCTATCCAATAACGATAACAAAATTGTTTGTTATTGAACATAGTTGATTGCATCATTTTTTTGTGAATTTAAAACTTTAGTTTAATATTGGAAATTTCGAATTTGGCTCAGGGGGAAGATATTTGGCCTTCAGGCAGAAATATCAGTTGGATGACTGAATTATGATAAAATACGAGGAAATTATCACTATTATTATCATTAATTAACAATTAATAATTATTATTAATTATTATCTAGCTTTTATGCTGAACTGCGTGAACTGAACCCATTAGTTTAATCAGGGTGATAACAACTGGTGGGACGTTTGAAATAGGCATGTAAATCTGTGAGGCTTAATAACGATAATGGCTCTAAAACGTTAATTGGCACTGAACCGATAGGTAAACATAGACCGAGGCGTAGGTGGGAGTATTGTGTTAAGTCGAAGGGAACGATTGGTCGTTTCGGCATCGAACTTTCGGATTCGCCAAGCTTTTCCTAGTTTATTAGCTCTATTTTATTAATTTACTAGTTTTCATGAATATCATTGAAAGAGTGTTCAGGTTAACGCTTCTGTACCAATTGTAAAATTGCATTCAAATTGTAATCATTTTGTTTTCTAATAAACTAATATCTCAATTTCTGATAAGGATTTTATGAGCTTGCCAAATCTAATTAGTATCGTATTTATTCAAAATTTATTTTCGTTCTCAGTTATTTTAGATAACTTTTTATGTTTTAGTAATCACACGAAATCCTATTTACCAATAAAATTTCATTTGCCATGTGCATATAGTTTTTATATTCCCATCAATCTACAAATTATAATGATAATTCTGTTATGCTTTACTGTAATTTAAGTTTGCTTCGTATCCAAACTAGTTTTTCGTATCCAAGTTAGTTTTCCAGTTATCTGAATAAAATCTTCTTTGCAAAGATTCATACTAATAAATAAATTGAATAGTAAAGCTGAACTAAAATTATTTACTTAGTGGAAATAATATTTCAGTAATACTATCTCAAACTTCATTAATTTATAATTAAATAAATTATAATGAATTTATATAATAAAAAATTGTTTCATTAAAATTTATTTTAAAGCACTGACCATTACTTATAAAATATTATATTTAACTGTTTAGATTATAGACTTATTACCTATTATTGTTATTAAAAAATATCTTTATATTGACAAATATTAATGAAATATTATTGATTAGGTTTTAGGGGATTTAATATTATCTTTTGATTAAAAAAAAAAAAATTCACCTGAATAGTATAGTAATACTAAAAAGAAAAGATATATTTAAATATTGGTAAAAAAATATTTAAAAATTTAGCACATTATTTTAATAATGTTTATTTATGATCCTCCAGATAAAAATGGATTATTATCCATGAAAATTAAAAATAAAAAAGACGAAGAACGTTAAAGTTCGTAAATTATTAAAGTGAAAGAGACAATAAATCATTAAAGTAAAAAAGACAATAAATTTAATGAATTTATAATTTATTAATTTATAATTTATAAAATTTAAATATTTTATATAATTGTCTCTTTTACTTTAATGATTTACGAACGTTAATATTTTTAATCTTTTTATTTTTCATGTATAATAATCCATTTTTATCTGGAGGATCATAAATTAGCATTATTAAAGTAATGTGCTATTTTTTTACGAATATTTATGTACATCTCTTTTCTTTTTTTTAAATATTACTGTAGCTATTCAGGTGAAATTATTATCTGTTTAAGTCAAGTGATAATATTAAATCTCCTAAAACCCAATCAATAATATTTCATTAATAATTGTTAATATAACGATATTTTTAATAACAATAATAGCTAATAAAGCTATACCTAAATAATTATATACAATATTTTATAAGTAATGGTCAGTGTTTTAAAATAAATTTTAATGAAATTATTTTTTTTTTTATATAAATGTTAAAAATTAAATGAAAACAATTTATAAAAAACATATTTAAAAAGATAATAAACAATACATAATATGTTATATGCCTTTGTAAAATCTATGCAGCGATGTAAGCAGTCTCAAACGATGGATAGGCGAAGCTTCTGCTTGGATGGTTGACCGCTAGAGTGCACTCAAATCTTAGTTCCCAACATGGAATTGACAAAAAAAAATATAAACCTTTAAGAATTTATCAAAATTATTTTGTTTTTTTATTTGATTAATAATAATTACAATATATGTGAAGAAACAGGAACATGCGATATATTAGATGCAAATTACCTATTTTAGTATTAGTATTAAAATTTATTAAAATTAGGTTGCAATGGTTCAAATTACTTTATAGGCAGTAATATTGATATTAATAAATAAAGTATGGCATTATTTATAATAATTATTGTGAATATATATATATATATATATATATATATATATATATATATATATATATATATATATATATATATATATATATATTCTCAAATGGTGTTCCCAAGAACGTTTTTCTTTTCAAAAACTTTGGAAAAAAAATTGCTTTCTATAAGTTCTAATATTTATTCAGAAAGATGATTATATTAAAAAAATCTTAACATTTATAATCTTAAAAATTTTATCATTTGCATGTTTTACCTAGTTGACTAATTACATAACTTAACATAAAACATTTAAATTAAACATGAAAAAATTATTATGGCCTCACAATATCAATGTATAATTTGAACTCTGTGATCTAAAACCGTTTTTTGCTTTCCTGTAAAACTTAAAAAAAGTAACTTATGGCAGTATACCTCTGTGGTACTGATATTTTGTTTTCCATTCATTCAAAAGAGTTTTCTGATCTTAATAATTAGTCTCAAAACGTAATCAAAATCGATTCATTAGTAGTGCTTATATTGCTTTGATAAAACTATTAAATTATATCAGGCATCCATCATGCATTTTTAAAAATCCTTGTTTGAATATTCCCTCGGTTTCGGTATATATGTTTTCCCTATTTTTTGATAGTTTTAAGCTAATTTGTTAGTTTTATACTGCTTAATTGTGTACCATAATAATAATGTTATGTATTAGGAGATAACAATATAATTAGTAATAAGCATCAATAGCACTTGATATAGAAATAAAATTTATGCATTTCCCAAATTTTTCGGATTTTCAGGGTATTCAACTATAAATAATAGACAGAGAGAAGACTGAAAAATTATATTAACGAAATGAGGATGTTCCAGTATATGCATAAATAATGGATAATTGTTTAAATGAAGAAAAAAAAAGTATTTAAAGATGCAGGTTATTAGGATATTTTGGTTTATATGTACAATGGTCGTGAGGCTGAAAATAAATATTAAGATAATGTTTAGAGGATATATACTGCTCGTTTCCAACGTGCACTAAATATTAGCAAAGAAACTTGAGTTTCCAAGAACTTACTGCGAAGCTCTGTGTAGGAGGACCTCGGGTGGCAAAAACCGTAGCCCAAGGGTGGGCGGAACCGAACCTGCCAACTTCGGGTCTCTGGCGTTAATTTGACACAGGAATTCACTCAGAGCATTTCCGACTTGACTCTTCAGCCCTGTCGCATGTATTTCATTCGGTTCGCTGCCTTACTGATTGTGCACCTAAAATTAAAGGCACTATAGACAACAAAAAAAAAATCGTGAGTAAAAGTGCTCAATGGCTGGGATGAGAAAAAATAATTTTAAAATACACTGCCCCCCCTCTCCGATGACCTTCGATACAGTACTATAGTTTTTTATTTTCATGAAAAATACGAATAAAAACACGTGAAAAAGATGAATAAGCCATATATTTACTAATGGGTCCATATTAGCAAATATAAGGCTTATGATTTCGATGAATTTTCTTTTAGATAATTTAATTACCTTTCAAATACAAGAGGTTTTCAGCCCTCTTTTTGGGATTATAGATGTACGCGAATCCTCCAGAGAAAAAGGTTGGGGGGAAGAGGGAGGAGGAAAGTTGAAACTCCCAAATATCACTCCTCTAACATCATCTCAATTTACGTACAACTTTTCAATCCTGCAACTTAATTTAATAAGGCTGTAGAGATGCGCAAAACTGAAAAAAAAAACACGCGAAATTTCAGAAATTTACTCTAACTTTATTGATATTGTTCTGCCTATAAAACGATCCAACACACCAAATTTCAGCTCATTGAGATAAGATTATTGATCCAAAGGGGGTCGCTGGAAGTGCCCAAATGTAGCGAGAAAAAAATTGTATATATACAGCTTTTCCCAAGAGGAAATGCCAGCAATTGAGGAAGGGATAATCTATAAAAAATGTAGTTCAATGCCACCATCCACACTTTCTGAACTCAATCCTTTTTTGAGATATGATTTTTTAAAGTAGTTTTTCAAGAAAATCAGGGTTTTTCCTTGTAAAAGGTTGAAAATTCATTCCATGTGATTCAACCGAGTTTTTCTAATTTATATTTGTTATTACTCGCTTATTTTGATTTGGCTGCTGTGATCACCTGGGGAAGATATATTTTTCTACAAATAGGTTGCTATCTTATAATAAATTCATCTAACATTCTAAAAATTATGACAAAAGTTGGGAAAGGTTCAGTTAAAGTAGAGAAATTTATACTTTTGGGTGAAAAAAACGTGGTTTTCTTAGCAAACCCTTTTAAAAATCATATCTCGAAAATGGATTGTCTGAAAGCTGCAGTTGGCGGCAATGAACTGCATTTTTTATAGACTATACCTATATTTATTAAATCTTATATAATATATTCTGGAAAACAGTTGGAAGATTCCAAAACACAAAACTTCAAGTCTCTAAAATACCGGTAAATAACTAAACAGTCAACGTTTCGCCAATTCAGGCATCATCAGAACATACACCAAAAAATCACATCTTAGAAGAACAACAGTACATCAACCGTCCAGGAAGACGCATCAACCAAGATACAATCCAATACATCCAATCACATACAGTTTTTGTTTTGGAATCTTCCAATTGTTTTCCAGTAATTAATTGATGTCTCTTTTTGAGTTTTTGCTCTTATATATTTATATATAATCCATATAATATATAATATATCCATATATAATCCAAAACTTTCATAATCGTGTTCCGATTACCTTCGATAGGTACATTGCAATAGTCTATTATTTCGAGGAAAATAGGACTGAAAATAAGTTAAGTTATCAACAGTTATTCTTTTAAGAAGTCTTCGCTTCTTCATTACCATAGGCATACTTCATTGCCTTCAGTTCTGACAGAGATGAGCCTGGAAGACAGTGAATGACCGACCCCACTGCCCACTTGATCGAATAAGATGAATTGAAGTTTGTCATCGACTTAGGTCAGATCCGAGAGGCAGTGGGCAGGGCACGTACCCCTGTTCCTCAGCATAATCCGCGCTGGACCCTGGGCCAGTTTAATTAAGGGGTGCCATGTGGACTATAAAATTGGGATGGCGACTAGTGGGGATTTTTCGAAATTAAAGATAGGGTTAGAACGGTGAGTTATATTTATTAGTGGGTGTACATAAACCGTTCATGGGCCACTGATTAAGATCTTGCAGCTTCGTACAAGGCAGTTTTGAATTGAAATAATAAAATAGTCTCCATTAATATAATTTCATTTAATTGATAATAAATGTTAATAATTATGCCTCCCAACAACCTTCCTAAAACTGAGTATAACAGGTATATTACGCATTAGGTAAACCATTAGATATGTTTTGCAACAAATGCATAACCAGTAGTTATGGGTAAATATGAAAACTTACATTATGATAATGTCTAACCGATTGTCCTATCCATTATCGCTGCCGATAAAAAATCATGGACAAATATATAGCCCATAAAAGTAAATTTTTAGCATTTTAAGATAATTTGAATTTCAATAGATCTGAAAGTTAAACAATATTTTTAATTTCCTTTTAGTTGACGATAATTTTTTAAAAATTAGTTCTTGTCCCAAAATTAAATCAATCAAAAATTGTTCTGTATTAATTATAACGATGAAATGTGAGGCAGTAACCAATTGATACTTCCTCCATGAGGAGATAGCACATCAAACTCTGGAAGAATAAAATCTGGTGCGTGCATCACACAACTTTCACTTACCACCTAACTTGAATTAAATTTTGAAAATTTCTATTAAGTTTCCATGAGAATTCCATCAGCTTTCCATAGAAACATTTATTTTTCACTACTTAATATAAAAGTAGAAATTATTAACTACAACAATCACTTAAGATTAGTTTTTCGTCACGCTCCAGTACTTTCTACAACTTTATAAGCCAAATTATATTTTTCCTAAAATCTTCAGCTTTCCAACGGTATATTATACACCTACATTACTACTCTTTTTTCCAGAGATTTGTTTCCAGCGTGGGAAAATATTTCTCCTTTTATCTTCTTTAGTTAGTTATCAAATTCTTTCATGATTTTTATTTATCGATTTTTTTAATACTAGTAACAGTGAGAGATGGTTAATTATTTCAAATTAACAAAATCAAAGGTACTTTGTAGGAAGTAATTTTAAAAATTCAGCATTGAAGTCCAGTCAGACAATTTCAATGATGATAAGACCCAGATGTTATTAAAGATTATTTAATTATTCATTGACATGAAGGATTTTCGTCAAAATAGTTTTGAGAAAATAGTAAAAATGTGTAAAACAAGTGTAGAAATTTCAAACAATTTCCGGTAAGTCCATATTATTGAAAAAGTTGCTGCAACATCCTAAGCATATACCTTTATATGCATGTACCATACATTTTTTCATATGTTGATAAGTGAAAGTAAAAAATTAAATATTATATAAACAATAACTGTGGAACGTAAACAAAATAATTGTTTTTATGACTATTACTGAAAAAAAGAATCCCTGAAATGATAATAAGCACCGAATTAACTGTTTGTTAAGACTTTGATGGGAAGATTGAGTTAGTTCTGACCTTGTAGTTTTTGGCTTTTGACGTTTTTTTGTGGAGGAAGATTAGTGGTGTTATCGGCATTGAACCACCGGATTCATAAGTCCTTATTATTATCACTATTTACGAAATTGTCTTGTAGATTTTAGTTTCGACGGGATTCTGTCGAAGGCAAATCGAACTTAAGGCTCGTGAAGTCTCATTACTGTTAATGATTGCTTCATAAACGTTTAATATATTTAATTAACGTTATATTAATTAACGTTTAATATATATTAATATTTGATTTCATTTTGTCATCTTTGTTCAAAGAGGGAGATGCAAAAGGGGATTTGTCACGAATACATGTTTTGTTATTTTTGATGTTCTTAATAATTTCCAATGAGATAGATACATACTATTAAATGTTCCAAACGTACTAATAAATCTAATCTAATTTTAAGTTCAAAGTCTCAAAAGGGGATAAATCCCCGAATTATTCATAGTTTTGGGTTTTCCTGAAAAATTTTCAGATCTGGATTTATATCTTACCATCTCCACGCCTCATTTGAAGTTAACATAACGTTTTGTTAATTTCATCGCTTAGTTCACAATGAAACGATAATTTTATTTTAAATGTAACTTTATATTTTAATTAAAGTAAAAAAAAAAAATTTTAACATTTAAAATTTCTCAACAATTTTTACCACATTGCCCGACTGTATTAAATATTTTAATTTTCCCAACTATATTATGTCATATTGTAATTTTACACAACTGTTTTGAATTTGAACTTTTCACTTGCGAATTTTGACCTGTATGATATTTTTTTTTCGCTTCAAGCGCAGTATTATATCAATAGAATCCCAATTTATTTATTCAAAAAAATTTTTTATTGGTTATAAATGTTAGTAACTCTCTGGGTAAAATTTGCATAATTTTCGCAGTTTGGAATAGTTTCTCAACTCTGAAATATACCAACGTTTGAGTTCCTCCCTTCTCCTTCACCGCCACCTCATGGCGAAGTTCATGCTTGTTGGTAAAAGTGGCCTGCATATATAAAAACTTATTTATCTAAAACATGAAACATAGGTATTGCGTTCTTCGGATTGTTGGTTTTGCACCGATGCTTTCGAAATAAAGTTGAAACACTTTTTTTAGCAATGCCATACACACAAACATTTTAAGCTTTGTAATCGTTTCTACAGATTCCTTCAACTCTTTAACAACTTCCAATTATTTCAAATTGCACAAAGCAGCCAATGTTAATCTTGCACAATGCTTACGTTTGCCGCGCCCACGCTCCAGGAACTTCCAGAACACTCCTCATTACACGACTTCCTTCCGCAGGGTACATCGAGAAGACACCAGCAGGATATGCAGATGTCTTCGGTGATTGACCGGAACTTGGTCCCCTTGCCGCTGTTTTCAACAACCCCTCCGCCGTAGATTTATTTCCCCCTAAGCCTCTTTTCCTTTTTCACCCTCCAAAAGACAAATGTTTCGAGGAGTACTTGTTTTCCAGCTTGATTCTGATCCTTGTTTAATTGTGATTCATTATCCACTTTTCCGCTTATTCATCCTCGGATCGTTCGATCCTTCAACGACCCATTGACTCACTAACTTTACTAATCGAATCAAGTGCCTTTAACTTGAATTCATTATTTCCTTTTAATGGACTATTTTATAAGAATCAAGAATATTATCTGCTATTTCAATTACAAATACAATTATATTACTTGTTCAAAGTCAATGCAGCTTACAATCTAAACGTTTAACATATCTTCTTTCTTGTTTTTCTTATTTATCTATATTCTCGTACTAAATTGAAACAAATAGAATTATTATTGACGATAAAAATGGTCTAACATCTAATACCACTTAAGAAAAAAAAAATGAATAAATAAAAATAACACTCACAAACATCTAGACTATCATTGTAATTTTGTTATCAGTCGAAAAAATTTTCAAGGAAAAATTTTAACGTTTATGTAAGAACAAACTGTATTACCTCAAAAAAAGTATCGTACACATACAAGAAATATGTTCCTAAATTTTTTATTATTTTACTATGGTTATGTTTCTTAATATTTTTCATTATATGTGATATAATTTTCTAATAGTTTTTTTATGATCAACTGAGTTTCTCAACTCTATTCTAGAGATTGAAGCTCCAAAAAATAAAATTATTATTGGTTTTAAAATAATGTAATCGTCCTTTTGGTTTGGGCTTATTAGCAAGTAATTTATTATTTATTGAGAACAAGAATTTTGGTTTCAATTAACTTTACGAGCAATAAATATTAAAATGGCAGATTGGAAAATTATCGAGGCATTGGGAAATTATAAATGTGCATTTAAAAAAAAACAATATTCTTATCTATTCGTCTGTCATGTGCTCGAAAATAAAACTAGAAAAAAAACCTACCCACTCGTTTTTAGAGCGCTATTTAGTGTCAGTCTGTCTGTCAAACTTTTTTAAATATATTTTTTAGTTGCCTATTTTCAAAACCATCCTATTCTATTACTGGTTAATGACATGGATAACATATTCATTTTCACTATGTTCAATGACCTAAATATTTTCCACTTCTTCAATAAATAAAGGTTATAGTACTTATTATTTATTTATTATTTTCACTTACCCCTAGCAATACAGAATTAAATTAATGAATATCTGTATCGCAAACATCCATGTATGTATATTGTCATACATTTTAACAGTATGTACCTTATGTAATTATAATATAGTTCATTAATCGTATTTTATTGTTTATTATAAAATTTGTTATATATACTTAAGTACATGCACGTTAGCATACATCAGACAGCCTATTATTTATATAGGACTCGCGTAACCTTAATGTTTGAAGCCCTCAAGTAATAAGTAAATACTAATTTTCATTATATTATTAATGAATAATATATACAGAAATTTTGAGAGTTTTTTAACATTCTTAGTTAATTAACTAAAGGCTCAGCTAATTAGAACGTTATTTGATAATTATTAGCCTGATTAAGAAATTTTTATTAATAAATTTTAAAATTTTCGGTATTATACTTTTCTCGATTTCTTAAATAGATAAATGTCTTTTTCACGAACAGTAAAAAATAAGATTGATAGAGCTATATGTTCAACAGATTTTACTTGTTATACTTTGTTCCTCTTTGTACTAAAAATTACATATCTTAGAAACCTTTCAAGCGAGTAGCATTTATCAGTGAGTTGATTTGTTTGGAATTTTGATAATTTTAGGAAAGCATACTCATATTAATGATATATATATATATTAAAAAAATGTTTTCTAGGAACCAAGCAATTTTCTAGCTATTGGTGTGAATTTCGCTCTTTTGTCCATTCCATATAAGTCATATATTACTATTACATCGATTTTAGATTTCTTAAATGTCAATGGAAAGTAACCGACATCGCGTGAAACAGAATCGATATGCATCAGACGATATTAGGACAAGAATTGTGATAGATTAGCGACTGATTTTGTATCAGTTCTCGTGTTGTTTTCTTAATGGACTCCTGAGGATCAGGTCACATTCGCCATGCACCAGTCGAATGTTTCATTTAATAACAAACTAGCTGTACCCCGATAATCACCCACGATAAATTTGGATTGACCCCTATAATACATTCAATAACCTATAAAATTCAACAATCTATTAAATAATAACATATAATATTGTTCTGCTTGTCTATGCTGATCATTCATTTCATATTAAACTAATCACTATTCCAACAGGCACTATTAAGTTTCAAAATAGTTTCAACATGACCAAGCGTTGGTGTTTTGACAACGGGTGGTTGAGGGTGAAATAAGTAAGGGCATATCTTCTAGCTATTAAAACATTTGTTATTTGGTTCATAACCATTAGTTATTAATCTAAAAGTTATGAACCACTTCCGTCCTGGTCTGAACCGATTATATTGTCCTACTTATCCACCACCTAGTATTTCGCTTTGACAAATAATCCTTACGACATAATCCCGAAACGACAGTCACTTTTTCCGAGATCCCGCCCATTCTGACATTTACTAGACGAACTTTCTAAAATGCTAGATTTATGAGAGACACATCAATTGTCCCTAAGTACCCAAACTCAGCATTCAGATCTATTTCAATAAACTGAGTAATTGGGGCTAATGAAACCGTCAAATTCTTTTATTAACACTCGATTACCATCCTCAAATAACTTCTGCTATTAAATATCTGTGAGATATATGGTATAAAAACCATGTTTTATTTAATTTTTCACTGATGTTAAAGGTGGGAGGGGTTAAACAGCTACAGGTACGCATTGTTTTGGCTTTTATAAAAGACATTTTTTTTATTTCGGACATATGACAGTAGTCCCGCTTCTTTTCCAAACGTAAAAATACTGTAAAAATGTCTATGTGTTTCACTTCTTCCATCTCATTGGAGATCTGGCACTTTTTTTTTCATCTTTCCCACATGCTAAATCATCCCGATTTCTCAAGTCAATAACTTGTAATGTCATTATATTCTTGTAATAACGATATTTATCGTAACGGCTATTATACATTATATGGGAGGGTAGGATTAGTCAGTAAAATTTATATAATTAATTGAAAATGTAATAAAAAAGAATTTAAAAGAATGAAAAAATAACGATATAAATACTGTCTTTGCATCGACTGAGAAATATAGGACGGTATTGTTGAAAATAACATTATTTTTAGCAAAAGATAAAACCAAGGGCTATATCAAACCTGAACAACTACAATAAAACCACAAACATACAAAACAGAATACAACTTGATCAAAAATGTTTAAAAATATGCTGTTCGTCTTTGAGCGATACAAGAGGCGCCGATTTCAATGACCTTCACTTTATAAGAAAAAAAATTTCCTGACATATGTCACCCTTCCTCTGGGAGAAACCTCCTTCCTCTTTACGGATGAACTTGTAGACAGAAACAAAAAATATATCACACATATACTAGGTTAGTAATCGAGCGTTAAGAAACACAGCAATTCTAATTCTTTGTATAATCCTCAATTCTCCTACAATGCATTTCATATCCCATATATTGAAGGATGCATCATTTATGAATTCCACATCTCCGTAAGCTCAGTAGAACATAAGTTAATGGTTCTACGACAGTGTTCCATAGATCGGTCATTGGGACCAATTGGTAATTTCGCTTTAGGTCTTTTCATTTCACTTTCCTATTTTTTTTCTCGCAAATTGTTTTATTTTATTGAAAATATTAAATTTAAATAATAATAATAGCCGAGATTTATAGTTTTAAAGAATTATTATCCTAAGGCCCTATGATATTTGTGTAAATAAAAATTTCAAACTGTCTGACGACAGGAAATCGCAGATAATTCATTTTCAAAAATAATGAAAATAGTCTAGTCTGTTATGATCTCAAAATTGATTTTTGTTAACCTTACATTGTTTTGTATTTACTGAATGTAAGGTAATCAGGTTATCGAATCACCGTGTTTTGACTACATTTGTCCATTAAGACTCAATAATTATAGGGTCACAATGGACAAAATATCATAAATAAACAATTGACGAAATAATTATTATTATTTTGTTTATTGCTTATTTATTACATTGCTTTGCCCCACGTAGAAATGACTCTATGCTAATTCTGATAACCTAGATCATAAAACGAACTTTCATAATTCGATTTTTTAAAGATTTATGAAATTTTTAATAGATTTATGAAATATTTTAATATACTTAGCTTATGAAATATCACCAACGATTCTCGAGAATGAAATATAAATGTTATTCATGAATAAGATATAGCTATTATTGAAATATTTTATTGTAATTAGAAATTGATTGGTACTTATTTTCTATAATAATAATAATAAAGGGCTTAGCGAACCCGAAGGTTCGATGCCGATACCACTAATCGCTGCCTACAAACCTCGGTCCACCAGCTACCGTCCAAACCCATATTCATTAGATCACTCTTAATACAATCCTCCTACGTTTCGGTCTACCCCTCGTACGTTTACCAGTCGGCTCAGCGTTTATTAACGTTTTATGAATTCGTTCGTTACTGAGTCCAACAACTTTGCAAGCCCATCATCGCGATGATATCACTTCGATTATATTGACAGGGTGCATGCGCGTACATTCCGCGTTGTGTAACCTCCTAAATTCTCCAGTTGACTCATCCTTTTTCGGACCAAATATTTTACGCAAATATTGTCCTTCAAGGTTAGCGGCCACGTTTCACATCCGTACAGAACTGTAGGCAAGATAATAGTTATAATAATAATTAAATAGGACAGGAGAAAGGGAATCACCTTGTTTTAACCCCGAGCGAACTTCAAATATCTCCGAAAAATAATTACCGATTCTTACTTTATTGAATGTTTCGGTCATGCACATCCCTACTAGATTTACTAACTTCTTCAGTATTCCCTGCTCAATCAAAATATTATACAGTCTCTGGCGATCAATGGAATCATAAGCCTTTTTGAAATCCACAAAAAGCTGATGAACTACACGGTTGAATTCTATTTTTTTTTCTAATATTTGCCGTAAGGAAAATATTTGATCTATAGTTGATCGGTTCCGTCTAAAACCACATTGGTAGTCTCCGATAATTTCCTCGGCATATTCCGTGATTTGACTAGTTAGGATCAACGAGAATATTTTATAACATACCGGGAGGACTGATATTCCGCGATAGTTTTACTGTTAGTTTTATTTATCGTTTTATCGTTTTAGTTTTACTTATAGTTCTTTAGTTCACAAAATACCACTTATTTTCTAAAAAGTTAAAAAGGTATTTTAAGGTTTTTTTTGGGGAGGGGAGAGGGTTTAAGTAACCTAAATCTGGGATGCAACCCTCTCACTGTAACACCTTTCTCTAAGGTTAGCTTTTTCCAATTAGTCCCAGTCAACTGTTGCAGGTAATAAGCCAGTACTTTCCTTTAGTCATGCACAATACTGGTTGGTTATTGTCTTTATTTTTTGGGGGGAATTTTACATCATAATAATCAAAATTATTTCGTAGATTTTGTTTTCTAAATAATACAAACGTTTATTATATATTTTATGCATCTCCGAAACAAAATAAATTACAGTAATAGGTTTATTAAGGGCACGAATATTTAAGGAATATTGGCCATTGTTTTCAAAGGATTTATTCAAAATACCTATGATTTATGTTTCGAAGGAATTATGACAGACTAAATTTCAAAATAATAAAATAAATTATGTTTCTCACGATTATTTTTAGTTTCATCAGACAACATATTTTATTTTAGATTTTTAATTTAACTGGAATACTTAAACTATAATTTGATTATCATGCATATTATAGTTACCTAGTTTACCTATTCATACCGGGAGCTTTTCTCTAAGTTTTTTATTTAAGGTTTGAGGTAAGCCTTCTTGTGTTTAATAATTATTTTTCCAATTAATAGTCATTTATATATCTTGTTTCATCAGTTACAGACATACATTTCAGTAGCAACAGCTTTGATTTCGTTCCTCGAATTTTTTTTTATCAGAATGTTATAGTAATAAGCATTATGATGGCAAAATTCAATTGAAAGACGTCATGTATTTTTCTCTTAATCTCTTCAGAGAACAACGTTCTGGGAAAAAATAAAGGATGAGTCTTGAAACTTTTCAATCTTGAAGGGACAAAATATTTAACTCTACAACTCGGTAAATTCTGAATAATCCCATATTATAAAAAAAGATCATCTCTGTTAAGTGAAAGTTATTTATATTATGTTATTGTAGTTTTCAGCGTCACTTCAGACATCTTTTTTACACAAACTCTTTCTTTCCGACTATTTATTTGATGTATAGCAGATCTTTTGTTTTTAGATAGTACAATTCATACTGTTTTAAAAATTATTTAATTTGAAAAACCGTTCATTCATCTTCTATGTACATTCTATTTATTAATTCTTTTAAAAGGAATCCAATTTTTTATTTATTATTTATCTTTGACATAAATATTTAATCTTTTGCAAATTTCAGTTTTCAAAATTTGATTTTATATCTATCTACTTGTATTTTTTAAAACAGGTAGAAATTTTGCATTTTTTCTTTGTGAGCATTACATGTCGGTCTCGAATTGGACATTGTCTTGTTAATTGTAGTTTTACCATATTTAGAAACAGTAGGCATCCCTCTCGGTCATCAAACTCCCGTAATACTCCTCTATGAGAGACAAGACACCCCTAGCCCTGACAAAGACCTATCGGCTATAAATAAGACGACCCAGATTGACAAGGAGTACAAGATGTTGGCGGATCCATACCCCCCCGGTGGAGGAGGAGGGGAAGGGGGTGGGGGCTGTAAAAAGGCCACTGGTGGGGGGGGGGCGCCAGCCATCTTGAATGATATATGGCTCCTGTCAGTCAGCCCTCCTCTGTCAATAGCTGTCACTGTCTCTTCTTAATTAACTCTTCCTCCTTCCGTAGTATTGTTATTTATTTATTTATTTATAACTCTATTAAATATGATTTATTTTTCACAACTCAATTAAAAGTACAATAAAATAAAATAATTTTAGTGGTTTCTCTGACTAAGAAATAATTGCTGCATAAATCTACCACATGTATTTGCATATTGTTCCTTTAAGAAACTGGTAATTTATTAATATATCGCATTATTTATATATTATATATATATATACATATATATATATTAAGAGTAAAAAAAAAATAAATAAATAGTTTTCAGTATCACATCCTAGTAGAGCTATTTTGGTTAGGTTTTTATTCTTTTTTAGATCAATATTTGTGAAATTGACTAGCAGTAGTATTAAAATCTATATATACATTCCGAATAAGTTCATTTATTTACGTTGCATATTATTCACACAGTATTTAACTGAGACAATAATATAATTAAGAACAAACACAGTGCTGCATTAATCAGAAATAAATCATGGGGTTCGGAAACCCATACCCCACAATCGAACAACTTATTTAGCACTCAATAGACCAATTTTTACAGAGCAATTAGAACATCATAAAATAATTTTTTTTTTGTTGCATTTGTTTAACATCGCTTCGACTGCTGAGGCTATTATCAACGACTCTGGAGATTTTTTAAAATTATATTCATAAAAACCAAAAAATAATTTGTTTATGGATACATAATCCGGTTTAGTATGGGTACCAATAATCCTTTACCTGATTATTTATTATTCTACACGTGAATAACATTTAAATAATAATAACAAGGCCAGATGTTCGACGCCGAATACACTGATAACTCCTGCCATGTCAACAATAATATAAAAATATTTTAAATAGTAACCTCATTTTCAACACATTCTTTTCCTAATATCCCTGAACAAGGGATATATTATTATCAAATCGCATTATTGGGCTGACCTATTAAAAATATTAGAATTAATACAGAAGAAATTGTGAAATATTAAGAAGAAAACATTTTAGGATAAATTGGAAGATAAAATAAGAAAAAAAAAATCCATTCAAGAACACAGACAGCAATAATATAATTTGCATTTGTTTGTAAAATTTTTGTTAAAAAAAAAACAACTGCCTATTGTTATAAAACCTTTTATAACTAATTATTAATAGTTAAATAAAATAGAATCGAAAGATCTTTTATTTTATGATATCCCCATAATATGATCACTTTAAAACAAGTTTGCTTTCCTCCACGACATTGGTTATTAAGTTGGAAATTTTCTTGCCTAATCCTACTTACCTCATTTGTTTAAAAGAAAAGATTATCTTTATTTTTGGATCATTTAAACATAATTCGTGAAATAGATTGTGGCCAATTTTCATAAATAAAAAATTGTTATTACGTTAAATTTTAAAACTAAAAATCTGAAATTTTTTCTATTAGAAATATAAGTGAAAGAAGTAGAAAAAAGAAGCAAAAATAAAAAAATTCATATTGTGGCACTCTTTTTCCAGCCTACTAAAAATCTGAATTTTTTTTATAAGAAAAATTCGTGAAAGAAGTTAAAAAAAAAAAATTAGTATTTTAGAATTCTTTTTTTCACCCTACGATAAATATATACGTAATTGATGGTAGATGACCTACTCTGATGAGTATAACGGAATAAATGGTCCACATGTTTGAGCCGTAGCGTAGGCTTTTAAATGATAATAGGCTTTCAATTAAAAATGATAATAAATGAGTCCTGAGTATTTATTCCACGATATATGTATATATATATATATATATATATATATATATATATATATATATATATATATATATATATATATTCTCATTTATTATCATATATTATATTATTTATTATTTTATAATATTTTTAATTGCAAAAGCCTACGTTACGACTCAAACATGTGGACCGTTTATTCCGTTATACTCATCAGAGTAGATCATCTACCATCAATTACTTATACATTTATCATAGACTGGAAGAAGTATGCCGCAATACGAAAATTTTTGTTTTTGCTTCTTTTTTTTACTTCTTTCACGTATATTTCTATTAGAAAAAAATATATATATAACACACATTAGAATGGATATTGTATATTAGAACAATATTATATATAAATATAAAAAATGAAATAGTTTAGCAAAATTGTGATGTTAGGCATTACTATGACTAAATTACTGATTGGTTGCGGGCCCCACAGAAAGGAACCCCTGAAACCTGAGGCAGTGTGATTCCGCTCCACTTCATCTAATCATGAAAATCAATAATGGCCTAGGAGATCCCTCAAGTCAACCTCAACCATTCATGACGCATTAATCTGTTTAGTACTCACGACGAGCTATCCATTTCGAGGCTATCCGAAGGACTAATTGGTCCCGAAGGATAGGCTATATAGTGAGTGCTTAGCCAAACGTTTATTTATAATTAGTCAATCAATTATAAATAAATATATTTATACAACAGATAAATTAATTTAATGTAGTTTACTAGATACAGTTAATTAAATTAATTAATTAACAGAGCAACAAAAAAATTCTGTCCTTTTTATATAATAAAATATTATATTAATAATAACGGTAAAGATGATATTATAGTAATACAAATAATATGATATGTTATGTTATGATATTTTTTTAAATGTATTCTCTCAATTTGTATTTAATTATTTTGTGTTTCAACATAGCGATGAATACTATATGTTTCAATATATTATGAAGATTGTGTTTAAAAGATATGGAAAATACATCGGACCAAGCACTACAATAAAAACAGAATATAGTGTAATTTAGTAGCTCTAAAGTTCCCTGCAAGTGGTCTTAACAAAGACAAATGTTAGTTAAAGAACATTTTGTCTAGTTTACGATCCTTCATTTGGAAAAACCTAACTTGAATAGTTTTTTAGTAAACGATTCCTGTTCAATAAAAAACATGATAATCTCATAGAAACACAAAATTTAAATTTACTCCTTCCCTGTTCGGAATTGGTCCATAACCTAAATGAACTTTTTTGTTGTAAATGAGCTGTGGAATTACCTCCTAGCCTATATTTCTCCGATCCTGTACATTCGGTTTAATACTTGCATACATCTATATGAATGTATAAATATATTTTAAATTATAATAATTATATAGTGCTGGTTTCCTTTGCTCGAAAAATCTCATTTTAAATCCTAGCATGGTACACCATGTTTTACTTTGGACAGATAATTATCTGATTATGATTACAATTATCTGATAATTATAATTGATGGGCTCTATCGGAATAGTAACCGCGGTTTTAAAGCCAACTGTCTACTAAATTGAGCACATTTTATCAGTCTAGGGATAAATCAGGCAGTTAGAGCATAGTACTTAGCACAATGTCCCTCAAAAATACTGTAATGAATTCAACCACGGCCCATAGAGGTATTTAATATACGCAGTCATCATTTTCCCTTTTGTGTTCAAAAAGTTCCCTTTTAGGTCTTGCTGATTTAGATTAGTGGTTAAATTTTGTTATAGGATGTCAGCTGTTTTGCTTCTTATTTTAAAATAATGATTATCTATTAATATCTAAACTTTGATATATTAGTTGACATCCGCATGATGGTATAGAAGGACCAATCTAATTAGGGATTGATAAATTATTTGCCACTTCTATAAATTTGTTTTATTGAAAAGTAGTTTCGAATGTTATACATTCATCCTCAGTTCTAAAAAACACACAAAAAATTCAAAAATAAGCAATTCAAAATACAATGTGGTATTATTATACATATTAAATTAAATGTAATATGTATATGTCTAATAATACCAAACTGTATTTAGAATTGCTTATTTTGGAATATTTGTGTGTTTTTAGAACTGAAGATGAATGTATAACATTCGAAACTAGTTTTCAATAAAAACAAAATTATATAATTGACAAATAATTTATCAATCCCTAATTTAATATATTACTTACATAAGATATGCAAAACTGTGAAGTATAATCTGGTCATCGTACAGGAGTGAAATGCCTTTTTGATAAATAATTTATTGTTTTATAAACTAAAATAATTTAGAAATGGAAACTCATTTTTGGCAAACGACCTTCAGTCTAAATAAGTTTCATGTAGCATTGTCATTTATTCTGTTGTATAGATTTCCGGCAATCAACGTTTTTGATTAAATATACTTATTCTTGGTATAACTAATCAAAACTGTTTTATATACCTACATTAATGGTAAAATATTTTTATTTTAGTGTTTTCATCTTCCTATATTTTCGACATATATTAGATAAAATATGGTTCATGTTGAATCATTGCTTGATTGGATCCATTTTAGGGGTGCTCACCTCCCGATCTCACTCTAGGTATAGTGAGAATCCTAATTGACCTTAGCAATATCTCCTTGGGTCTTTTTTATTCCATTCTTTAAGAATGAAACAATTTATTTTGGAGGAGATCCAGTTTCATCCTCAGTTTCTTCATCAATCTCTTAAATAAACAATTTCAATCAATCCACTTATTAGAACTGATTCTTTTGAAAAATCCTGTACTCGTTATAGAAATAATTTGTCTTATATATTGCGATTTAGTGATGTGTCTGATTCTAGTTTAACGTAACAAGTGTAACATATTTACTACATATCCGTTTCATTTTTTTGGAAACATGTCACAGAATAAAGACTATTTTTATATTCATTATTATTTAACATTCAAGATCTTCATATACGATGCAGATGTCACTATATTTCTAAAGATAACTTGTTTCGAGAGCTGCTCATCGCTTCAGACTAGAAGAGCAAACAATCACCGGTAGAGAAAGTTGAAGAGCCAAGGCTAACAAACAGACTGCAGCTAAACCCCTCCGAAATATTTCAATTATGAACAATATCTCATGTCGCAGTGCACAATTCCACGGCCCAATTTCATCGAGAGAAAAAAATTAATAATTTTGCAGAGGTTGAAATTGTGGTACAAGAGTTTTTCGACTGCCGTCCCAAGGAGTGGTACCAGCATGGCATTGAACTACTGACATCATTAATACCTCACTAATTTTTTACGTCTTCGAAGAAAATTGAAGCTCTATTAATATAGAAAATTTTTCCAACAAGTGAAACAGAACGGATACCCGAAACTCATTATTGTATGTAATTGTACATTATTGCAATAGTTCTTCCACAATAAGAGGCAGACCTAGGGTGAACTCATGCCGTACTAATTGGAAATTAATCGGTTTTTTTTTCATTATCCTCCATTTTTATTTACAATATATTCATATTTACTAGATTGTAATTTCATCTTGAAATATATATATATATATATATATATATATATATATATATATATATATTTGTAAATATGTACTTTGCATATAAAATCGGAGATTATGGAAAAAAAACGACGTTAGTTTCAATGTTCGTTCACACTCGTGCTGCCATGCTATCGTGGGAGAGCTTCAGTTATTGGGTTGCATGTTTCTTCTTTAGTTGACTAGTCACTTGCCATTAGAAGCTCATTTCAATTTTATGTTAATTAGTTAATTTATAATTCACCCCAGCTTACAGAATAGATTCATCCCTCCTCCATACGTTCTATTCTGCAAAAAATCTCCTAGTATTTTCTTTCGATCTAATTAGTATTTTTGTGTTTCGTTTATAATATGTCGATAAAATTAATGTAAATAAGTTAAAAACTATTACTTATTGCTTATAAATTAACAAGAAAAAAAAATGAAGAACAAAATTGTATGAATTACTATCTAGTTGCGTCAACGATAAAGCAATGTTAACAGTATTATAACTTCAATTAGTAGAAAATAAGAATGAAAAAAAAAATATGTGTTTTACAACTGTCCAGAGAGTATGTAATGATTGGAAAGCTTTTTCAGCTTTAAATTTTCGATCTTAATCTATTCTTGAGAAAATATATGGTTACTAATGTCCACGAATATGTGCAATTGCTATTGATTTTTAACAGGCTTTAACAGCTTCTGCGTGTTATATCGGTCTCATGTATGGTTAATTAAATTATTGAAAATAAATATTGCAAAAAAAAAAACGAATTATATTTCAACATGTTTGTTATCGAAGACATGAATGAAATTTAAGGTCTGGGTTTAGTCCCTTGTGTCAGGTCAAAGACCTATTTTGGGAATAAGAAAGGTAAAAGCTCTCACTCTCACAGATTGTATTTCTTGACAGTCAGGAACTTCAAGGATTATCCGTCCGAAGATAATGAGACGAACTTTTTAAACTAATGAAAGTTCTTCAGTCACACTGGGAAGACATGTTTTTAACGCGTCATATTGGGCACGAACAAGTGACACCTCCAACGTATTTACTGATCAGAAATGTTTTTAAAAATTGAAAATTCGTAAATCAAACGGTAGAATGAAAAACGTTATCAAACTATTTCCCTTTTAAAAAAAATTAATTGTAATTAAATCCTCCCTTACATGGTCAATATTATTGAAAGTATCGCTCACATGCGTCCATATTATTTTTACAATATACCCTTCAGACGATCAATATATTGAGGAAACTCAAAATTAACTCAATAATATTGACCGCGAAAGGTGGGCTTAAAGCCCTCTTGAGGTCTCTTGCACAGTCAATATTATTTAAGTTGCCCCTCAAACGTGCAATGTTGACGTCAATTGATATGCACCGTCAGTTACGATCTTGATATCACATTCTTTTTCCGGAATATAGATGTTGGTGAATTTGATAGTGCTCTAATTACTAATTAGGGATTGATAAATTATTTGCCACTTCTATAATTTTGTTTTTATTGAAAACTAGTGTCAAATATTATACATTCATCTTCAGTTCTAAAAACACACAAAAATTCAAAAATAAGTTATTCAAAATACAATGTGGTATTATTATACATATTAAATTAAACGTAATATGTATATGTCTAATAATACCAAACTGTATTTTGAATTGTTAATTTTTTAATATTTGTGTGTTTTTAGAACTGAAGATGAATGTATAACATTTGAAACTAGTTTTCAATAAAAACAAAATTATAGAAGTGACAAATAATTTATCAATCCCTAATCTAATATATTATACGATACGATATGCGATATATACGATATGCACAACTGTGAAGTATAATCTGGTCATCGTACAGGAGTGAACTGCCTTTTTTATAAATAATTTATTGTTTTATAAAATAAAATAATTTTGAAATGGAAACTCATTTTTGGCAAACGACCTTCAGTCTAAATAAGTTTCATGTAGCATTGCCATTTATTCTGTTGTATAGATTTCTGGCAATCAATGTTTTTGATTAAATATTCTTGGTATAATTAATCAAAACTGTTTTATATACCTACATTAATGGTAAAATATTTTTATTTTAGTCTTTTCATCTTTCTATATTTTCGACATATATTAGATAAAATGTGGTTCATGTTGAATCATTGCTTGATTGAAACCATTTTAGGGGCCCTCTCCTCCCGATCTCACTCCAGATATGGTGAGAATCCTAATTGACCATAGCTCCATGGGTCTTTTTTTTCCATCCTTTAAGAATGAAACAATTTATATTGGAGGAGACCCAGTCTCACCCTGAGTTTCTGCATCCATCTCTCAAATAAACAATTTCAATCAATCTACTTATTAGAACTGATTCTTTTGAAAAATCCTGTACTCGTTTTAAAAATCATAAAAAAAAAAAATATATCAATAGAACGATCTGATAGATCGACTGATGTAATATTGCTCAATATATGACACTCCCCCAGTAATACTAAAATAGCTTCAATAAAATTCAAATAACCTTGATTTCATCCAATTTTATTTCCGTTGATATTATCGTTATAATATAGGTCCCTGAGACGGTCAGTTTATTGACGAAATTCAATACTCCCTCAATAATATTGACTTAAGAGTTGATCATACTCATTTCCATTTTAACAATACTTTGGTATATGACGAAGTAATTCATGTAAAGCAGGCTTAAAGATTTCAATAAATTTAATGATTTTTTTTTAAATATTTAGGTATACATATATTCAAAATATAAAAACCGAAATACTCTTTAGATAATTAATACATTGAATTTTTAATGCAATACATGATTTAAAATCAATTGTAAATGAAGCATTTTCATAAGAATGGTTCATCTTATGAAAATGCCTCAGGAAAAAGAATTATGCATTTTACATTTTATTTCGAAATCTCACTTGATTTATTCTATTTTATGTTATATATTTTCTTTATTTCCAGATCGGCTTGGAGAGCCTTCCGTGAATATTTTTACAGTTAAAAATATTTTTAATAGTTGGTAAAGGGGGAGATTTATTTTATTTTATTTGATTTAAAGACCTCAGGTTCTCTAATGGTCCCGAGTTTAAGTTCAAGCAGTAGAAGTGTGGGCGAGGAGTTAGAACGCACCAATCTCCTCGTTCCAGATTCAAGTCAGAAATTATATTTTCAGGCTTATTACATTATTTGTCCATGATTATACGTCGCCTGGTGTAACAAAATAAATAAGTTTTAAAGATGTGAAATTTTAAAGGGTATTATCCTGGACAAATAATATAATAAAATTATACCCTTTTAGATAAATAATATATTTTCAGATTTATTAAACGTGTATCGTTTAAGGGGTAGGTTTAGCCATCTACTCTTCTTCCAACCCAACGATATATAGGTATAAATAGGACTACTGGAGGGGTTTTACAATGTATTGTTGTTTTTTGGTTCTATGGAACAGTAAGGCAGCAAAAGAACACTACAGTAAGAAAGAACTTCTTTTGAAGTTAGTACTTCAAACATAAAACCTGTCCTCCTTGTTAACTCCATATTAAGTTTCGGCTACTGGAATACTTTGCTTGAGCCATAGACAAAGAAGGTACTGGTAATGGTTTCAGGAACCTAAAAGGAATATTTCCTCAAATAAATGATGGAAAAGTAAAAGAAGGCAATATTTAATGGGACTCTTCGAGGTGATTTCCGTTTTCATGAAAAAATAAACTAAAAGCATTGGCAGCTTGGAAGTATTTTGTGAGTGTGGTGAAAGGCTTTCTGGGCAAAAAGGAAGATGGAAATTATAAAAATTTCTTTAGCATTTGTTAAAGCTATTGAAAGCATATGAAATTAATAGGGCATCGCATAGCCTTAAAAATGCATTTTTTACACAATATGTGTCGAACAAGGAAAGGCTTCACCAGGACATCAGGACTAGGAACACAAGAAACAAGGCACGCTGGAATCCATCTATGTTGGGCGACTACTGCTGGTATTTAAAATGAGAGGGGGGGGAGGGGATGAGGAGGGATGATACAGAAATAGTGAAACTTTTTGTCGCTGTATGACATCTCATTTAATATTTTTTGTTCACTTTATCCTCAGTAATGTCTTTACCGTAGATTTAATACGTTTTATATGTTTATATTAAATAAATATTAGATTGCAAAAATATGCCATCTCCATTTTTTCTCCAACACTCACCCTCTGTAACACTGAAGAAATATCGAAATCGTAAAAAGTTTGTTGATTTTTTTTTTTATTAATAAGTAATAATTAAATTGATTATTTGAACAGATTTTATTGCTTTGTTTTAGTGCATATACTTTTATTTTATAAAATTCTACTCTTAAAAAAATTGTATTCATTTATTATAAATAAAGAACAGAGTTAATAGATATTGGAGTAAACACTGATCACTGAATCAACCACAGATTTTTTTCTCTATTATTTCAAGTAATAAAATCATAACGTTTTTACTTTTTTCCACATTGAAATGGCAAATATTTACTTTTGGAAAGATATTTTATACTTGAAAGCACCAGTTGGGTGTAGTTTGGGGATTTTTTACTTCTAATTTCAGCCATATTTCGTGTACTCCTGATGCCCCGGAAGAAGAGAACACCCCTCACATGAAATACTCAGCTGCCTGGAGGTGGTGGACCGATAAGGAGCCGTTGAAAGGAGGCGAAGATGCCACCTCCGGCGATAACTCCGAGCGGTGACTGTTTAGTAACAGATAATTTAATAAATAAGTTGCAGGGGGCGTCTCTATCTCGGCGGTGTCTCTATCTGGCGGCTAGTCGTCTCATTTCCTCTTTCTCTCCTTCAGCGGATTTATTCTTCCGCCTTCTTCCTTTGTCAGTTCAATTATCTTCTCCGCTCTGAGGCACAACAGTCTCCTCATTTCCTTAGCCGCGCCGAGTTCCCTGGCTTATGTCTTCAGATGTCGGTCCTACGTCATTCGCAATTCAAAGCGTCGGCTTAGCATTTCGGAATAACCTACTATATTTATATTAATATATAATAATAATAAATAAAAAAACTCAAAAAGAGACAACGAATCAATGTTAGGATATAATTGGAAGCGTCCAAGTACAAAGCCTCAAGTCTCTGAAATGCTAGTAAATAACTAACCATGGACTGTTGATGCGATGTCTTTGGTCTGCATTTATGTGATTCTGTCCTGTTTTGTCCTGATGATGCAAGAAACTAACCGAAACGTTGGCTGGCTGGTTATTCACTGGTATTTGAGAGACTAAAGGTTTTATTTTTGGAATGTTCTAATTATATCCTAGTAGTATATAATAATGAAAATATTTACGTATACTGAAATATATGTTGAACTGTTTTGAAATTATATTCTATCTCTATTTAGTTGGTTTTTTTTTTCGTTTAAATTGCCGAGTGTTGGCTGGCTAGTTATTTATTTACTGATGTTTGAGAAACTCAAGTTACATATTATAACCGTCAATGTATAACCATCAAACTCATGGATGGTTTTATATATATATATATATATATATATATATTATTCTTATTTATGTTATTAATATATAAAAGTGACGAATGGCCTACAACACAAGGGGCTTTGCATCCTAACATTTTCAGAAACTGCCACAGATTATTATACAAATTTCAACAACAGAATAACTTACAACATAATCCGCTTGGTATAAGCACTTACATTAACTACAAGCCCATACAATCCTCCCCGATGACTTTGGAAGCGGTGGCCTAGATACTGCTGATAAGTTAACCGTCATTCGGATAAGTGCAGATGGCAAACTAATGCATAGCCACAGCATATTTTGGATATGTATAAACAATTAAGAACCATGGTACTAGCAACATTTATTTTGTATATTGTTAATCTTTTTCGCCATTATCTTTTTTCTCTGTTTCTTATTTTAATTAGTTAAAATTTTTATTTATAGCTATATCTGTAAATTAGTATAATTTTATATATATATATATATATATATATATATATATATATATATATATGTATATATATATATTTATATAAGTAAACAATCAGAGAAAAATAGAAGGGGACAAAAAATATTTTGTTTCGATTCGTTCAGTTCAGTGTCTCAAATTTAGTCATTATTGGAAATGAAAACCACTATATCAGTACATCCCAATTCAACAGCCCTAATTTAGACCATCTAAATCGAGAATGTACATCACTCCTAAAAATTAGGACTATACATCTGAAAGTTAAAGATAAATTGTCGTCAGTAACATTTTCAAAGTTTTACGTTGTAGGAAAAAGAAGTTACAGATCAAACTGTGTAGCTTGTTTTGGATAGTGGTCAATCTTTATATTTGAAGTTTGCATATTTTATTGTCTTTTTCACTTAATTACGATATTTATACTCGAAAAATATGGCCATAATAATGGAATTACAATATTAAAATCCAAACCAACCAAATTGGACTTACGGCAGTTTTCCTGTCGTAGGTATGTAGATATATAGATATAGTATTTACTAGTAGATATAGATAGTATATATTTTGAACAAGTTACGAATGATGGAGGAACTTACGATCAAAATTCGGTTTGTCTGCAATAGACAAGTAGATTGCTTTTCAAGACATATTACCTCAGTTATTGAAATATTTTATTCTAGATATATACAAATGTGGGAGCGGGTTAGCTCAGTGGTAAGGCACTGTGGTCCTATTCTCCTAGTCGCAGGATCGAGACAGACAATTCTTTATTCTCTTATTAGCCGTGGATCTAAACAGGGGCGTAGAGAGAATTCTCTTCTAGGACTCATCCAGCTTCTATAAAGTGGTTACCCTAAATTTGGAGAAAACCCCAGTGGATGCGAATTTTTCGGCCAAATCACCTCCTTGAACAATTGTTGCCCTAGAAACTATACGGTCTTTAGCAAGCACTGAACCAAAGATCGTTAATGGTTTGTTTTATAATACAAATATAAATTATATACATAGTAAAATATTAATAATAATATTAGATTCCTCGACAGTAAATCTGCAAAAAATGTTCCTTTTTATATCAGTGCCGACTTACGAAGTTTTGCAGTTATACTGTCGATATATTGTATGAAATTTGAGGTACTATTTTTTTTCCTTTGCCTCCAGTAAGTTTTTTTGTTTGTTTCATACTATTATATTTTCATTACTTTCTTTTTTTTTTTTTGTTCATTCTTCTCTTTTATACTTTTATTATTCACAAATAAGAGATAAAATTTCGTACATACAAACAAAATCTGTAAAAATATGACCTAAAAGATCCTTTGCTACTTAATGCTACCAGGAGCATTTTTTTTTTTTTTTTTTTTTTTAATCACAATGAATATTTATCCCAAATGAAATAATATTGTAAGGGTATGTCGTTCGATATCTGCTGAATGCTCAGTATCAAGAAAAAAAAATCAATTCTTTCTTTTTCGTTAAACCCGAAAACGTTTTGATATTAAAGACCCCTCTTCCTCCCTCAAATATAAAACATCCTCCCCCTCGAGAACGACTTCAAATCCAAAAGAAGTGTCAACATCGGACGACAATAGGACTGGTAGGATATAGGAACAGATATTTCACAGTGACAGGCGGGAGGGGTACACTGTCAACAGTTATCACTAGGGAGGGAGGTGTGCAGCGGAGGAAGGGTAGCGAAGCCTTCAGTACACCATGACCATGCCCTACTGCCGGGAGGACAGTGGCGACCTCTGGCCCTACCAATGGACCCAGGAACAGGAAGGCTTCCAGGAGGCGGTCTGCCAGGTTAAGAGGGTAGAGTGCCATCAGGTTCAGAGGCAAGGTGAGCAATCTTCGAATATCTGGCCAAAAAGTAAATAGAGCACTTAAAAATATCTATGTATATGTTTATATATATATATATATATATATATATATATATATATATATATATATATATATATGTATATATATATATATATAGTTTTATTGATTTTTTCATATTGACTCTTTTTATTTATATCTTGAGTTTCCACTATTTTATTTTATTCTTATTTATCTTACATGTTCCGTAAGAACGAAAATCATTTTGTTATTATTACTTAGAGTCGAAAAGTGGTTAACTGTAATGTTTACTAATTTAAATAGAAAATTTGTAATATAAATTTTGTAATAAATAATACAAATTTTTGTGTATAAACTGGACGACATTAGGTATTTAGGAAAAATATTTTTTCTTGAAACACTAGACAATGCCACAGGTCTTAAAATTCAAAATTGGATTTTTGCAATTACAACTTCATGCATATTTACAAAATAACAAAAACAAAACAATTTCATAAACAAAGAAATAATTTGGTAGGTATTTATATATAAAAACAAAAAGTATGTATTTCAACAAATGCATGACGGAAAATATTAGTCAAAGAAGTAAGAAGAATAGATATAAGAAATTATAATATACCTTCGTGTTTCTATTCTCAGTAAAGAAATCTGATGAATATTATTGAATAAATATTATTTATTCAAAAATGTTCAGTAGATTTCATTGCAAATTAATATTATTAATTTTTATATTAGTGAATGAACAGTTTATTTAACTTTTTTTTAATGATAACACTGATAAGAACTTCGTTTTGAAATGTTTATTACCTCTTCTTGTAAAAATCATTATGTAAATACACTGTAAATATTTACACTATGATTTATTATTTCCAAATAATTAATTGTACACTAACAAAAAAATTTAAAAGTATATATATATTTTTATATAATGATATTTATATATAAAAATATATCATGATATTTTATGATTTTCCCTATATCATAGGCATAAATAATAAATGATCGTAAAACGTACCAATGGGGGTATGAGGCCTTTAATCGGCCATCATTTTGAAACAAAATGGCGGATGGTAATGTCGAGTTCCCAGGATCAACCTGAGGTGACCTGTGACTTCAGCGTCTAACCTCTAAAAAATCGGCCACTTAACCTCAGAGAAAAGCAGACGGATGAATTTTGGGGGTCTTTTATAGAATTGGATACCAATTACTTATCACTAACTAGAGTGATAGTTTGTAACTGTTAATACGAGATTCGGTGATTGTATGCTTATACATAAAGTCAGAAAAAGGAAGTTGTTCAAGCTAAGTATATGAAAAATTAAAAGATGAAAGAAGAGCCCGATTTAATATTGAAAACTATTCAACATGCTACATCGAAGAAGTATGCTGTAGTGAATGACACAATGAAATTTCGTGATACATTCGACAAATGGAGGTGTTTGTATAAATATTGTTGAAAGAATATTTCAGAAGATGTTGAAATTTTGGCCTCCAGACTAACACCCCTTTAATATCGTTTATTAAGAGAGATTAATGTCTTTGTTTGGAATCTTCTAAAGTTCAAAATTGTTAACATTATTTTAGATTCCATTGAGAAATAATAAAATGCCACAGTTTTTCACTAAATTCTTGTGCGTTTTAATGATATCAAGTTCCTGCTATAAAAAAAAAAAATCTGTATTAATTTTATTCTTATCGATCTTGTGCGCCAGTTTTCATTAAAAATTTGTCTTAGAAAGCATTCTGTACAGTTTTACTTCAATGAAACATGAATTAGATAATTAGCATAATATATAGATAAGCACTAAAATTCTCTAATTTCATTTTTTTTTAACGTTCTGGATCCCTTTATAAAACTCAAATAGCATTTATAAGTTTGTTTTTAATATTAATTTTTGGTCATAGTAATTATATTATCCCTTTAAATAGTTCAAAATGTTTCTTATTGATTTTTATTCTACAGAAAATTTCCTAAACTTCTTCCCTGGTTTTTCAAAATCAGTTTTTTTCACCAGAAGGTCATATTCCACTTGTAGTATTTCATCATCCGTATCATAGCCTGCAAAAGTGTCAGAAACAGAGGACGAAATATTAATGAGAAACTGACTTTTCTTGAGAAAAAGCTGATAACTCAGAAGTATAAAGAATAATATATATATATATATATATATATATATATATATATATATATATATATATATATATATATATATATATATATATATATATATATATAAGCCGTAAAAGCCTCAGGTCATCAACCCATTTGTCTGAATTGTAAAAATTTAGAATTTATAATGAAATCAATCAATTTAAAAATATATGATTATTTTTTTGAAATACTTGATTTATGACAATCTGTTTGTATCATAATGTTTATAGATCATATTTCTGGATTTGTTACTATAAAGATAACAAATACATACATTTCGTAAAAGATCGAAAATTGTTTTTTCCAATGTATTTTGGGATATGACGTTACCATTCCAGAATAACTCAAGGCAAAAGAGAGTTTTGTCCAAAACATGCTTCCTCCGGCCTTTCAGCTCTTCTTCTCGCTGCTCATAAATATTCGATATTTTTGTTTATATTTTAAGTTTATATAATTAACAAAAAACACTAGAAAATAACTGAGTCAAAAAAATTATTTTTTATAAGTATAATTAATAATAAAAAATCATCCATGGAACCGTAGAATTAATCAGTCAATGCTTTGCCAATTCACCCATCATCTGAACGGATAAAGATAAACCCACATAATTGCAGTCCAAAGACAGCACATATCACATTAGCAGTCTAAAAATGGCTAACCAAATAGAAAGAGTAACTCACTTCATTACAATTCAACATATACCTACTATGAATGAAGAATATTATTTGAAAGATTGTACATTTTGAAAAATGGTCTTGTCCCAGCTTCATTTAAATATTCAAGTCCAGTTTTTATTAAGAGGGATAGACAAGCCTAATATAAATCACTTGACATAATTCCATAATTTTTAGCATTATAAATAGATTTAGTTTGCTATTGGCAAGGAAAGCCTATTCTTAGAATTTTGTTGGGAACTTATTTAAAGGTCTTTTCTTGATTAGAATAATAAATCTGCATTTTTTAAAACCCCTCATTCAGACAAAGAAAACCTTATCAAGGATAATTTTAGTGATGAATTGAAAATCACTAATAAAATAATAATCACTAATAAACTATATTCTTCAGTGTATTATATTTTTTATAGGTTTATGTTATATTTGCTCATGATTTTTTGCTTACGAATATACATTATTCAGTAGACTTTGTCCATTCAAGTAATGCATAGACGCAATGAATAATTTAATTCACTTGGATATTAGTTATTATTTAGGTGTATTATTAAGTTTTGAAATTCAACCTCAGTAAATAAATTTACGATATCTGAGAATAAATCAGTATTCCAACGAGATGTTGTTATTCAGCGAGCGAACTTCTCCCCCGAACCCTTCAGACGTGATCGACCCCAGGAATGTCCAGACAGCTCAGAAGGGCACTCGAAGAAGGGTGGTCAGAGGAAATAACCGGAATTCCAGGAACAGGTCCTTGCTAATCCTCTTAGTATGGCTCCTTTCTGTTAAGTTGTGTAAAGACAAATCGATAACTAGCCAAATATAGAGCATTGGGAAAAGTATTTTCTAGTGTTCTCTTAAAGAACATTTGTTACTTTTTCAAGATATAGATGTCTTAGGTGATTATTAGTTTGTCCTTTCGAAATAATTCTATTTCTGCTACGCTAAAATTTGGGGAATTTCTTCACCAAAGATCATGTAACATAGTCCGCATTCGCATTCAACCGTCAACTTTTCAACCCAATCCAATGAGGAACCAAGTTTATCCTGTATGGGCTCCAGGGAGATCTCTCAATCAGTTTTGGAGTTTACTCACTGAGCTACATCATTTCATGTAACCGAATTGAGAAAACACTTTATTATCTTAAATGAGCTGGCCAAATATGTAAGGTTGCTACAAATACAAAATGAAATCCCTGTATCTTATTATAAACTAATATACTGGCTGTTCAAGACTCGATTGATAGCCCTCTTAGAATTGGAATTTAGAGGTGAAACTTGGTGGGACGCAACGGTGTTGCCTAAAATTTTCTTTAAGCTCATATACAAATCCATAACATTCTCCAGTGCCTCTCCAGTACACATAATTCTGGAATTTTAAATGGGATGGTTATATTTTATGAGGGATTCTAATAGGAAATCAAATTGTAAAACGATGTTATATCGATTCAACACTTTGATAAAGCGCTGCACTTGTTACACCAAACTAAGAATAGCACGGCGATCATATCGAGTATATATATATATATATATATATATATATATATATATATATATATATATATATATATATATATATATATTGTTACGTAGCATATGAAAAAGCTCCATCTTTTCAGAGGAATTAGTTTCAAATTTAGTTTGCAATCCAAAATACATCATTAATTGGCATTAAATGCACCTTCGGCGTTACACAATAACGTTTAAACGGTTAAACCAGTTTAAAATCACCAAACGGTTAAAATCACCAATTCCGTGATATTAACTGATAATAATTTATTACTGTTGAAATTAGAACTGAGATTGAATTGAACATATTGAAAATTGAACATAAAGATTGAGTACTAGAAAGAACAAAACAGTATTCTGCCGGTTGTTGAATACTATATAAAAACAATATTATATTATTGTAATTTATTCGCATGGTAAGATACATTTAATTATTTATTGCAAGTAATACATATTAATCTGTGAGGAACTGCATAGACTAACCCTAAGACATTACGGTGGCTCGTCCGCAACAAGTAGTGATGTATTGGATCCCATTCCCACACAACCACACCATTTAATACAGACCTCCCTATCCTCCATCAGCAAACACTGTTGGCAAGCAAGCACTTAGGCATTTATTATAATCGTTTTAATCATTGTCAATTAATGGCTTTCGATGGCTAGCGTCGAAGTTTGATTTGGATTTTGAACCGATTTAATCAATAGTGATATTTCGGTAAATGATTCTTTTGCTAATAGCAGAATGTATGTGTATGGCAAGCATCATTGTTAAAACTCTCTGACAAACCCACCTGGTATAAGTCTGCAACGATGGATATGGATTCTTGACTTTCTTTTGTCACTTGTTTGTAAATATTTATGCGACACGAGTAATGAAAACTTTACTAGGTCCCACTAGCTGGCAGGAACACTGACAAATAGTAATTACTACCGGTTGAATATTGAATGAAGAATAGAAGAGCGAGTGAAGCCCAGCGTGACTAGTTCGGTTCTATGAGTTGTGCGGTCTCATAGAGTCCATGCTTTAATAAACACCTGCCGGGGTGAATCCTACCTGCGTGTCCTTCCTCTTCAATGTTACTCCTAATTAGCCTTCATAACTAATTAGCTCAGTCAATTAAACATTTCTTTCCGAACAACATTTTGAGTTATAACTTCAAATATTGATGGAATCTCGACATTTCTAAATCCTTAATAGTCCAGTCAATGAATGCCCAAAAGGGAGGAGTAGATGGAAATGATGGGACGGCCAAAATTGACTACAGGACTTTTTTTTTACTAGTCAAGAGTTTAAATTTCTTCGGATCTTAGAGCAGAGGCAAAGAGAGGAGGGGAGGGAGAAGGACATGTTTTTTTTGTTTTTATTTTATATCTCGAAAGCAGTTGGTCATAGGTCATTGGTCATAAAAAAATCATGTAAAAAATTTAAAAGCATTAAATTCCCTATAAGAATATTCGAACTAATTATTTTCGTATCTATTGTACTTTATAAAACATAGGCTCTTCAAAAAAACAAACAGTAAAGTCTATAAAAGGTAAAGTATAGTATAGAGACTAAAATGGTTTTTTTTTTCAGACCTGTCACATTGAAGCGCATATATTTCATAAACTGTAACAGATACGAAAAAAATTAATAGGAACATTCTTAGAAATAGAAAATGCTTTTCTAATTTTAGCATGGAATGAGTTAAGCTAGAACCTACCGATTTCGAGATATAAATGAAAATCGGAAAACATGACTATATTCGTATTTTTTAAGATTATTATTTAGAATATCAGGGTAAATGTGAACTATATATCTTCTTTAAAATTTAAATTATACAAACTCACATCAGGACCAACGTTTCGTGGCTATAACCACATCCTCAGGGTCCAATAACTAAAGATTCAATAATGTTTATATGAATAAAATTAAAATTATTGCACTCAACTACAACGTACATCAAATAGTAATATAAAGTTCTATTCTGTCGATTGTATTTTATCATTCAAGGCTCAATACAATGCAAATATTAACAAGCATGTTCCTTTTACAGTTTTTTTTATCGATATAAATTTATATTTGAAGAAAAATTGACAAAATATAAATTTATATGGATAAAAAAACTGTAAAAGGAAAAAAAAATTGTAAAAATATGTGTTGTATAGAGCCTAGAATGATAAAATACAATAGCCAGGCTTGAATTTTATTTTACAACTAGGTTGTTACAAAAGTTCTTGCGCATTAATATAGTTTTATTTCAGATTTCATATTTTAAACATTATTGAATACTATGCTTCAAAGTAAAGTCCATTGTTTTCAACTACTTTCACCCATCTTTCTGCCAGTAATTAGATTTGATGCCAGTACCACTCCTATGGTTTTGAGGCAAAGAACTCTTCACACCTAATTTTTACGTCCTCGTAATTATCAAAGATCCGACCTTTTAAAAAATGAGCCGTTGATATAAACAAATCGTAATCTGATGGTGCAATATCTGGGCTATAAGCAGGATGAGGCAAAACGTTTACTCTTTGCAGTTCCAATAATTTTTCCTTGTTCAAACGAGAACGATGTGCTGTTGTATTGTGTTGTAAAATGGCAAAGTTTCTGTTTTATATGGCAACACCTGATCAGTTTCAAATGATGTCTTTGATTGTACTTTCAGATAGTGGTCTATATGTTTCTCGTCGGGCACTTTGTCCGAGTTTACTAAAATGTGAGCTCTTTGAATATAAGTTGTAAAATGTAAAGAAAGTTTCTGTTTGAGAGACTTTTGTCAAGAGTTCTGAGCGTTCAAAGACAAAAGCACTGAAGATGGAGTAAAGCCCTATTTATTTCTGCGGTAAGTATATTCAGCCGGAATAGTGAAGGAGGAGCGAGGTAGACAGCGAAAGGTTCCGGTTTATTCCCGCACTAAGTTCCTCTGCCTTTGAATAAATTACATATCTCTATACCGGAGGGAAACGGCGAATCAATCTTTTACCATTCTTCACCGGCCCCATTTTCCTCCAGGCCTTTCCAGGATTTTTTTTTTTTCTAGCGACTATATCAGGGCACTTTTGTTTTATTCATAAAGTTCCGTAAGTCTGGCGGTTTCACAGGATCCCCCCCACAGTATGTGGGTACAGCGGAGGATTCGCTATAAAAGAGGAAGAATCTTCGGCTCGTAGATCTTCCTCTACATAAATCCTATCTATTGGTATTCACCCTTATACGTATTCAGTGACCAAGATCCGGTGCCCCCTCCAACTCCAGTGGGACGTCTCCTACCACTCCTGAAGATCGTGATAAGTATAAATATAAATATTATAAATAGTATAGTGAGTATATGAGAAGACGAGGTACACGCCTAACAAATAGTGTCCATTCCTAATACCATCTTTTTCTCGAAGGTAATGTACATTAGAAAGAACAAAACATATCTTAAACCCATTGTCACAAAATCTTGTATCACAAAAGTCTTGTACTCCTTTACCCAAACACCACAAAATTAGTAGTGTCGGAAGTCGCCGGGAGATAGTTTTTTTAAACAGCTAATAAAACGTTTCCTTAAAAAAACAAAAAAACATTTGTATATTTTATAAAAATTTGAGGCTCACAAGTTATGATTTTTGAATATTTATTTCATATTATGATCCCGGGTATCATTATCGAATCAATTAAAATGGTTATAAATTATAGTAAATAGGCTTTTATTTCTTTTCAATAAATTTATAATGAGACGTGGTGTTATCAACCTGGAGATCGATTCCATTTTTTCTCATCATGCTGTGATCTTCACATTCCACTTGTACTTTTGTGCTTGTCTGTGAGCTGTTGCTGTAAACAGGTTGTCCTTTCTGGGCTTTCTGGTCTTATTGAAGTACATGCTAGCTATAAATCATATATGCTACAATTTGTTAAAGGAAAAAATAGATAACACAGTATTAATATTTTTAAAATATTACAAGTTTTTTCGATTGTCTCTGGGTATAATATTTAGTATCACGAGCTCTTATCCATCTTCATTGAGGTTCATTTTGCTTACAATAATTGTTATAATAATAATACAATAATTAATTAATAAAAAATTATTTTAATCGGTATCATTTTTGTCTGAGTCATTTCTATGATTTGGTTTGTTTTTTTAATTGCTTAATTTTTTCTATAAGAGACATTGATTTCTTATTTATTCTACGTGCCTCATTTTAGAATAATACACGTATGTGAATAATAACATAATATATACAAATAACATGATATTATAATATGTATATGATATTATGATATGTATAATAACATGATATTATACAAATACTATGAGCTACTAAGCATAATTTTGGTCTCCTTGTTTAATTAATTTTATTTTACAATTTTTCGTTCAATTCAATATTGAAGTGGAAGAAAAACCAACTTATATTTTAAAAGATAAACCTATAAAATTCTTTTAAAATACGTCTTCTCGAACTTTTAAGCATTGCTAAAAAACACCAATGGTACCATTATATTTTAGTTTTGATTTACAGAATTTTGCGAATTAAATTTGATCTTAAGAAGGATTCTAGCAAAATTCGACAACATTACATATCATTTCTTAGAGATTTTCTTAATTACTTTAAAGACTATCAAAAACTTATAAATTAAGATCTTGAAAAAAAATAATAAATAAATAAATAAAGTATCCCCGTTCTTCCTACTTTGGGTAGTTTAAAGTAAGAAATACATTATTTTTCAGGGTTCATATAAAAATGTATTTATTCGTTATATGTATTCAATAGAATTTCGAGATGCTTGAATATAATAATACGAAATTTTTAACAGGTTTATTAATAAAATGTTTGTTGTACATGCGATTCAGAATGGCACATCCTTATAATGGAACAGTTTTTTTGATCAAGTAATAAATTTAACATAGTTTGGAGCGGCACCAGTAAAAACAATAAACAAAAAAAATTTTTAGAAATAAAACAAAACAAATAAATAATATTAATATATTTTTGTTGATTTAGGTGAATACTTTACAACCTATTTATCAGCCATCTCTGTAAAAGGCCTTTATTTAGTTCAATTTATAACATATCATATAATTAAATATACTTAAATATTCTAATAAATACCATATACATACTAAAATCATTTAAAATGCATATACTATCATCGTAATAAATAAATTGGTGAAATAGCAACAGCCTACCTTTATTTTTAAACAATATTAACTTAATAAGTTTTGTAAGATTTTTGTGATTACCTGATTGTCTGTATCAATGGATTTTTACAAGCTATTGTTTTCCTAAAAAATATTACAATTGGTGTTAAGAGAAATTGTTTTATTGTGGTAAGTTCCTAATCGTGGATCGTGGTTGTTATTTTTGTGTACTGTAGATGATTTTAATTTTACTGTAATTAGTTAAACAAACGAAACTACAAACGGTGATTTACAACTAATATGAGCTCGAGTAGCTGTTATTCACAGAATAAGTTTGTTTTAAGCTAAGCCCCCAGTTTGGATTTTTTGTTAAAATATGGGAACATTGTTTAAATTATTTTATTGGCTTTATCTTTTTTTCTATTGATGCGCTCTGTGAATGTGAGGAGTCTGTCCAGAAATGAACCGAGGCAACGTACGGTTTGAATATTTTATATAAATATTTATAAATGTATGAATTAGGAATTTTTTGTTTAACAAAAACATTGTTTTTCTTATGATCATCGCTGCTTTTATGTTTTTTAATCCTGGTCAATTTAATGTTTCGTATATAACATTCAAAAGATGAACTGATGATCAGCCATGAGTATATACTTTTGTATATACTTGCTATGAGAGTACCGTCAATACTCTTTGGTACATTCTTCTGATATTCTACTAATTTTGTGACTAAACCAAGATATTCTCATCAAACGCTTAATTTCGTTTTGCCTAAAAATATGTATAAAATTCTACTATGGTGATGTAAGATTCTGCAAGAATTTTAAGCTAGCTGCTATACGTAAATCTTGCGTTTAAATAGTATAAGAGTAAAGCACCTTATACAATAAATTTGCTTTGCGCCCTGATACAGAGCTACCATATTTCAAAAGCGGGACACATCCCTAAGGTATAACATTTCAAGATTTCACTATCTGGAGGAAACGCTTCCAAGACGAGCGACAGTTGATGCCAAGTTTTCTTAAATAAATCACAGATAAGTAGGGCGAGGTGACCCGGGGGATGTGGGGTCAGATCCCCCCAGATCTCCAACCGTCTTCTATATCTGAGACTTAGATCCCTCATCAATCTCCTTCGGGGGAATCTGTTTCCTTTTCCGATAATATCTTGTTTTATTACAAATAAATATTTATTTATGTTTGTTGAAACGTTTATGTGTCATTCACTGTTAATTCCTGTTTTTAGCTGCTAATTATACTGAAAAACAATTTGATATTTTGTTCCATTTTTTACAAATTGGAGCAAAACAAAGATTTGAAACTTGAAAATTGTGATGAAAATTGTTTAAAAGCTCATGTGCGTTAAAAGAAGCTGTGCTGAATAAATACTACAAGAACTGCTGGGGTGGTTACTTATACCATACCATGATAGCATATTTTGAACACTAAAAAAAGAATAGAACCCTCAAGAGTATAGTTTACAAGTCAAAACAAACACTAAGACACCACAGACTACCTGAGGCATTGTCGAAGTCAAGAGTCTGTTAGCGGTTCCCACAATCCCTCCCGGAATCGGCTGACACTAAGCCCCATAAAATTTGTCCCTGGCAATGAAGGACTCATTTGGCTTCCGTGACCGCCTTGTAAATCATCGAACCCTCGGGTTGGATGACAGGCAGAACATGGGTTTACCGTTCTTGTCTTGCATTTTCTAAGAACAAAGTTGCAAATGTCAACGGAGATCATATTTTTCTTCAAGTACTTTCCAATCTTCTATATAAAACCTAAAAATTTGCATACCCATGGATTCCACTTATATTTAAAAAAAAATCTGTATGATTAGACTTTGTGCTCACACCTACTTCTCGTTCAGATTGCCTTTGTAACAATTCGTTTTTCTGCCTATACAACAACTTAACTGAATACTGCACATAATATTTTCCATTTTGAAGTCGTATGAATTCTCCGGTCGAAACAACATTTTTTTGTTCCCAACATCTTAAGAAAATTTATTTTAAAAACATTTCAGCGCTGTTATTTCCTAAACGTAATCATCCTTATTTCAAATCTATGAAGCAATGTAGGAATTCAGATAGTTTTGTTAATTTTTACATTCAGATACCTACCTATTAGTAAATTAGGAATGAATTTTGTTATCTTCAAACGGTGAAGTACCTGCATTGTTCATTTTTTGTTCTTGGAGACTTGAATATGGCTCGATAGCCGAAACGTTGTCTACATTTGAATAACATATATATTGTTATCCCATTGGCCTTTTACTTTTTAGCTATATTTTTTAATTTAACCTGGCTTTTATTTACACTCTATTTTCGTCCCTCCCAGAAATCTTAGATCTCATATACTATACTTAATTAATTCTCTATAAATATAAACGTATTTTCTCTTATATCCTATGTCAACGCACGCCATACATACCACTTGCAACATATTTCGGCTGTTACTTCTTTTCTTAGTCTTAAGATCTCAGTCAAGGGTTTCATCCTTAACTTATCTCTTGATCTATCATTTCTGATGATATCTCTCTGAGTTCGCGCAGCTACTCTTCTAAGATATTTCATCTCTGCAGCGGTGACCGTCTTAAATGTCTGTCGAGAAGGACCCAACGCTAACTTCCTTCCATATACCAGGGTTGGAAGGTAAATTGTGCAGTTTTATTTTTTTCTCAACTTCACATTTCCCAACAGCAGTGTTACAGATTTGGTAACACATTTCTTTTTATATTTTAAATGCGTTTGATATTTGTTCTTCAATTCTCTTATTTCTGCTGAAATCTGAGTCTTGGTACTTTCGTATACCCAGTCTTCTGCTGCGACAGTATATCGAACCAGGATTATTTATATAATTAATGCTCATATGGGTAAATTATGGTCATGTACATAGGACATCTGTAATAACATAGAAGTTTAGAGCGTTTGTGCAGTCAGGTGTTGAGATAGTCGGATTTGACGTATAGTTTCTTCATATTTCAGTGAGGATTCCAAGTTAATCTATTGCCTATTTATGTAGATTATTATTTTTTTTTTTCAAATTATTTATATTTATCGATGATTTTCTTGTACCAGTTTTATTTCTTAGATGCGCCATATTTTTAAATTCTATTTTCCATAAACTTTCCTCCCATGTCTTAATATAGCAATATCCTTTATCCGGCACATATGCGAATCTATTTATAGAGGATGAGATAAAGTATTATTTGGAGGACTGATTAACTAAGTGCCATAATGGAGATCTCCGAGTTCTGTTGTGGACGAGGCAAGAGGCATCGACTCCTGTTTTTATCCCGAATTCCTTGGGGTGACGCGCTATAGTTATCTATAGTAGCACTGACAGCCACACTACCTGTTGATAGTGCCGTCCGGTCAACAAGATTAGACAAACACATCCTCAACAAACAACTTTCGACCTGTCTGCCTTTTGTCTTCCTAGTCCTCATATCTCTTATTAATATTTGGTACTAAGAAAATATTTTACTTCGTTTGCCCCCAGAAAGTATAAGGGAAAGTATATGTCTTGATAAGTTCCTGAAACATTGCCTTGTGGTCTTATGGAAATCCAAAATTATTTCACATAATCATAAGGCTGAATTACTTGGATATCTGTTGACATCCGCATGATGGTATAGAAGGATCAATCTAATTAGGGATTGATAAATTATTTGCCACTTCTATAAATTTGTTTTATTGAAAACTAGTTTCCAATGTCATACATTCATCCACAGTTCTAAAAACACACAAAAAATTCAAAAATAAGCAATTCAAAATATAGTTGGTATTATTATACATATTAAATTATATAAATCAATATTATAAAACATTTATGAATTATGAATTTAATTAAGATAAGATATCAAATACATGTTGTTACTCACCAAGGTTTAAATGGATTATATCAAACAGAAAAGTTTGTACTGGTTCCTTCTCGCATTGCACTAACAATGAACGAGAAATATGCAGGATGTTTTTAGATAAACGGTTTAAGGGTCAGGATTTTCCCAGTAATGCCAGTGAGTAATTGTTTTTTCTGTTATAGATGGCAAGACAATTAATGATATCTATTCAACAATCCCCGAAGATAGGCCCATCCCGAAACATTATGTTTTGATTCCATATTAAGGCCCTATATCCACCAAAGTCGGAAATGAATTGAAAAAAACTAAGATTAAACCCTGCATTCAAAATAGAAAAAACCCTATCCTCATATTTCTCTTCTCCTAAAGACAAAATAGTCCCTTTCCTAAAAAGCGGAGTATACCAACTAAATTGTAATGATTGTGCAGCCAAATACACGGGAAAAACTGGAAGATCGCTAAATCAGAGATTAAAGGAACATATACGTGCATATAATAATAAGACACATAATTCCAAATTTGCAATTCATTTAAATGAAAATAATCATAAATTCATCAAAGATCAGGAGTTAAATTAATACATCACGTTGAAAACAGTCTCAAATTAAATATATATGAAGCACTTGAAATAATGAAATCCTTCAAATCCAATCCAGATTTTTGCTTAAATGACCAAATAAATATCTCCAATAGTCCAATCTTAAATTTATTCCAATCTATAACAGAAAAAACAATTACTCACCGACATTACTGGGAAAATCCTGACCCTTAAACCATTTACCTAAAAACATCCTGCATATTTCTCGTTCATTGTCAGTACAAAGCGAGAAGGAACTAGTACAAACTTTTCTGTTTGGTATAATCCATTTAAACCTTGGTGAGTACCAAAATGTATTTGATTTCCTGTCTTAATTAAAATCATAATTCATAAATGTTTTATAATACTGATTTATATAATTTAATATGTATAATAATACCAACTATATTTTTAATTGCTTATTTTTGAAGTTTTTGTGTGTATTTAGAACTGAGGATGAATGTATAACATTCGAAACTAGTTTTCAATAAAACAAATTTATAGAAGTGGCAAATAATTTGTCAATCCCTAACTTGAATATCTTATAACGTGGCCGACAATATTATTAGATATTATGATAACAAGGTGGGCTTAAATAATGCTTGTTGGACCTATTATAAAAATCATTATGTAATATGAAAATTGAATAGTTTACCCATAAATTAAATATCTGCACTCCTTTGCTAGCTCCAGCAGCTAATGTATAGGAACTCAAATGTTTATTGGATTGAGTAGTACTATATGGCAGAAACATTGGGAGCCTATAAAGGATAAATAAAAATTAAATCATTCATATTATATTTTTTCCATAAATAAATTGAACACAATCTGCAAAAAGCTTTTGCAGTCAAAATAAATTCTAAACAAAAATCATTGTCTAAAGAAATCTTACATTATTTTTTAATTTTCTACTATCTAACACAATAATTTTCTTAGACATTAATGCAATTTGGGCTTTCTCCATTTGATCACTTAATTTATTCTTTACTGTCATATGACATTTCGGGGCCTCAAATCTCATCTTCAGACTTCATTGTAAACCATAATTTACTTTTTATTATTTAATCAACCTCATAAGTATTACTTTACATAGGTAATCAAATATATTTAGAGCAAAAGGCGTTATAATTTTTTTTATTTTTGTAACGGTATTACTTAAATTATTATTAGTAATACATCATTCCTGTTGCACTTTGGAAGTCCTATCTGTGAAATGGTTTGTTCGTATTTATCCTGCACGTCCAGAAGGAAAGAAGCATAACTAAAAATTTCTAACGTCAGAGATTTTAATAGTTGGACGCCTATCTTCCTAATGAGCAGCTTCCTATTCTGGCCCAAAACAATAGGCACAGATGATCAACCATCAACATTTGTAATCACCCCGAAGGCTTCTATCTAGAGCTCAACCAGTGTCCAATGTTTATTCTAAAAAAAACCCATTTTTTGAATTTTGCACTTTTCAATATGCATGTGCGGTATGGTCTTCCGAAAATGGGTCTCGTGATAGGATTAAAAAAAAGAAAACCCAAAGGAATGATAATTAAGTAGAATAACTGTTACTGTTACTATAACTTCGTAGAAACTTTTGCATTTAAATAGTATCATCTTACGATTGATGCACCTGCATTCACACTTCCAATATGTTTAGGAACAGACCCGCCGACGAAGAGTAACAAACGGGCCAGGACAGCTTACACTAGTACGCAGCTGGTCGAGCTGGAGAAGGAGTTCCACTTCAACAGGTACCTCTGCAGGCCTCGGAGGATAGAGATGGCCTCTCTCCTTAGGCTTACAGAGAGGCAGATCAAGATCTGGTTCCAGAACAGGAGGATGAAGTATAAGAAGGACCAGAAGGCGAAAGGGCTTCTAGTCGGTGAGTGTATGTATCGAATCATCTTTTAGTGATTACGTATTCGTAATTACGACTTAAGTACGATATTCGTAAGTAGAACAATGCATTTAAATTCACAGTTGCCTAGATTGGTAGAAGAAATTATACTAAGAAGGAGGAGAAAACTAGCACATAGTAGTTTGGGGTGAAATAGATCATTTTTTCACATTATTATAAATCATTAATTGATGGGATATGCAATGAAAGTGGAAGATTCCAAACACGAACCCTTAAGTCCCTAAAATACCGCACTTCTCACATCAATAGTCTAAAAAGATGCGTCACAGACAGTACATTACTCCAAGACATCCAATCACCTTACTCATTTGTTGTGAATGTAGGTACAATATATAGAGAATTTAATTGGATGTCTTGGAGTGACGTACTGTCTCTAGTTGGTGTTTATTTTTAGCTGTTGATGTGAGATGTGCTGAATTTGGCCTGCGTAGATTTTGTTGTTTCTGATCTGATGAAGCCTGAATTATCGAAACGTTGACTGGTAAGTAGTTTATCGGTCGGTATTTTTGAGATTTAAGGCATTGCGTTTGGAATCTTCCCATTGCCTTCTAGTTATTAATAATTTTAAATGAAATTATGAACATCGAATAGTTACTGATAACTGATTGTAATATTAATTTACAAAACACAATACAGTAATGGATATATTTACACGAAATAAAATATTCAAAATAATTTTAAAATACCATCATTGGCTGAGAATGATCTAAAGATAATACATTAAAAAATCTCTTATACAAAATTAAATTTTATTTAATGTATACACTTAGCGTTTACATGAAAAATGTTCTTTCAGAAACTTTGGTAATGCTGATGCCGTTTGGCTCAGTAACATTGGTTAGCATAAATTTAGTTGCATGTGTATTTTATTTTGATTATCACAACTTTTTTTTTTCTTTGAGAAAACCTTAATAAACATAAATAAATAAAGCTTATGGGGAGTTTCCATTTTTTCTTTATTCACACACCCTTTATTTCGTTGTTTACTATTTATGAAGTAGAAATGAACTTTAACTAAATTTCAATTCTTATTATTCCAATTCTTAAGATAATTTTAGAAGTTTCCGACGAAATGGAATTTAGCCTCAATTTCGAATAAGGAAATTTTAAATAAAGTTCATGAGATTCAATTACACTCCATAAATTATTTTATTTAATAAACTAAACAACTGAGAACCGTATTAAAAACTAAAATGTTATAGGTCACAGAATAATATATTTTATATAAACAAAAATATTTTTTTAATGAAATCATTTGAATAGCTCCATCAATACTTCAACTTTTATAATCAACTATTTATGAAACCTTATATTTTTTAAATCACTACTAGTAAATGCAAAATTTAATATTTTAATATAACAGCTCTTTCACCACCAATAGATCAGTTGGATTTTAAGCTGTTTCTTCAGATGGCTTGATATATTTGTGCAAAAAAAGCATGTAGTTTCTTCGGTTGTGATGACGTTGTAGATGCTCTTCTACAAGTTGTAAGGCGAGATTTTTCATGAAAACATGAGCGGTTATCACCCCTCTCCCACCCAAGGGTGGGCTCTGGAATTTTTAACCTAAAAAAATAATTTCGGCTAAACAAAAAATGATATGAAGCCTGTGTCTTCACAGTTCTATTCTTGAGACTTTTATCATAAAATACATAATAATCAATAGTTATAATTTTTTTTTTAGAAATGTAAGGCTTGTGAGAAAAGTAAACCCGTACTCAGAATGGGGCGCCACCGGCGTAGGGTTTATTAATCCGAGTTAATATTAACAGTAACTAACTTGAGAGACTTAAGCTTTTGCTTTAAGATCTTCCAATAATTTACTAACAGTAATTTTTGTTTCTCCCATCAACAAATTATTAAGTTTAAAATAATTAATAAATTATTTTAATTAATTTACATTAGCAGTTTAAATAAAAAAAAAATAATTTAATTTTTTTTTTCATTTTTGAGATCTCCGAATTATTAAATGGTTAAATTAAAATGTTGTCCATGTGAACTGTGGAAATTCTAATGATGTAGTTGTTACAATTTCGTTGTAGCCTCTAAGGCAAATTTTCTTTTCGATAACTCAATTTCGGAAACATTATTCACTTAGGCTTTATCTGACGGTCGAATTGGTTATATGGTAATTGCTAGGTTCATCAGGAACATGCATGACATATCAAAGTATATATGAATGTAGGTTCATGATAACACTAGAGATAAGATAAGGAACCGATGACACAGCCAATCAACCCCTGCACCAGGTGCGACATCGCCCGCCAGGTGTAGCCACTATTATCCGTGGCTATATTGTCAACGTGCTGGTAAAGGCTCCTAAGATATATTTATTAGTTGGGAAGCTCCTGCTAGAAAGGCAACTGTCAATATAAATAAGGTCAGATGCTGGTTATGTTCTATTGTGTACTGCTCGGGGTTGTTTGGCTTGGGCACAAGAGGAAGTTGAAAACATAAAGATATGGAACAGATTGTATAACGATTGGAAAAAAAAATACCTTATGGACATTTACTAGACTCGTAATTCTATCGATAATAGACAATATAACAGAACAAAGTGCAAATCAACACTGATCGAATATTAAAAAAAATATGAAAAATATGTATGTACTTACCCAAGTACAAACTATTTATTTCCAGGAGTTATTGCTTGAACTATATATATATTAACTTTAAAAAAAACGGAAAAATATTTGTTAATACCGTATCAAATGCCTATTGTGTGCTACGTTTTATCTTTTGTATTATTTCATCATGTATTTGTGGTGCTTTAATAATTAATTTTTAGTAAAATTAATAATTAGATCGATAGATATGAAATACACACACACAATACTAAAACAAAGTCCGAAACAGCGCGTACCCCCACCAAACTCTTCCCGTACCACTGGAGAAACACTGTTCCATTGTGAACAAAAACAAAGAATAGAAAAAATAACTTAACAATCAGAGTTTCGGATATGGGCTTTCGTGTTAAACAAGGTTCTGTTTTTAAATATAAATATTATATATATATATATATATATATATATATATATATATATATATATATTATATTATATTATATATATTATATTATATATTTTATTATTATATTATCATATTACAGATATAATATTCTATAAATAAATATTATTTATGAATTTGTATTTATTTTTTTACACTAACAATTAATATATATATATATATATATATATATATATATATATATATATATATATATATATATATATATATATATATATATATATATATATATTATAATTTACTGTAACAGCCCACTCCGAGATCAGCTCTACGGTAGAGCAGCAGCAATGCGAAGCCAGCCCCTCCCTCAGCTACCATCCCTCACCTCCTCCCGCTCTGACGCCTCCACCCCCGCAATACCAGTTCTGGGACTACCAGGAGTACAGCTATCCTCAGGAGCAGTGGCACCCCGACCTGAGCAAGGATCAGGAGCAGCATCCCTACTACTGGCCCGTGCAGGAGCACATCGTCCAACCTCAGGAGCACTTCACACAGCTCTAATCTGTTTCCGACACATGGAAAGAAAAAATCATAAAGGATGATTTAATTGTTTTATATTTGTGTGATCCAAAGAATATTCGAAAAACTAATTGAGCTCAACATTTTAATACAGAGAAATTTTACATAAACAATTAAAAAATTGCATAAATTTACCTTTAATATTGGATTTCTTTTTGTATCAAATTTAATTTAACATCACGTAATACTTAGAGTGATAATACATTAATTCCGATTTATGATGTATTTCATTTATAAGGTAACATTAAATTTTTTTGTAATGGGTACAGTCATACCTAGAAATATTAATAAAAAAAAATATATAAAGCCAAAATTAACTAATAGGCCCACTACAAAAAATTTTAATATTCAAAATTTATATTTAATTGGGATCATTGCATGTCAAATCAACCAAATGGTCTGGAATTTGATGTTTCAGAATTCAATGATTTTTGTATATATGTAGTACTATCAGTTAGGATAAAAAAATGCAAATAAAATCCTATTTTTAGTTTTTGAGTTATAAATCTTAATGACAAATATATTTTAAATTGAACTCAAACATTTCATATACATATATATATATATATATATATACATATATATATATATATATATATATATATATATATATATATATATATATTTTAAGAAATCCAAAATTTTGAATTTGAATTAAAAAAAAATCTCTTTGGGAAAAAGAAATTTTGTTTTATGTTTAATGTTAATATAAGAATGCAAAGGCAAAAGTTTATTTCAGTTTAGGTTTAGGTCAAAAAAAAAGAAAAGAAAAAAGAAGCGTTTGTGGAAGCTTATTAATGGCTCAAGAATAATGTCATAATTATTCTATATTTATCAGTGGTGTAGCCAGGATTTCGTTTCGGAAGGGGAGTGGGCCCATCAAAGGATTTATTTACTTTAATGAAATGTAAGGAGCCCTCTCTAAATATAATATTTTCTATGCCTAGATGTATCATTTATGAAATAGCAGTCTAATAGGTTCATACAATTTTTGTTAACATATTCTTATCTTGTATATTTATAAGTAAATGTATTTTATAATTTCGGAGAAGGCGGGTCCGAATTCCCAAATTCTCCTCCCCTCTGCTACGCCACTGATATTCACCACCAATTAAGTTCGGTAAATAACTTAAAACCGTACCTTTTTTTTAAATGACTTTTAGGAATATAAATTTTATTGTCTCAAACATGACTTTTGCAGTGGATCTCCATTTAATTTTGAAAAAAAAATATGACATACAAAAACAAGGATTTATTTTTTTTATAATATGACCAAAAAATCGTCATCAAATTTTTCGCATACATTCTTATAACATGCATATGTAACATTTTTTCAATAAAATTACAAATTTTATTGCGGATTAAGTAAATGTGGATGTCAACTGATAAAAAATTTCGTTTGTGTTTTCAAAAAATTAACATTTTGCAATTTTTCAAACATTTTTATATTTTTTTTGGAAATTCAAAATCTATATTTAATTAAATCCCATATAATTCCGTAAATAATGACACTATTTTGAGTTTTCTAGGGCAAATAGTTAGGAGCTATAAGCTTTACAATGTTTCAAAATATGTCAAAAAACAGTCGATTTTTAGTTTTATTTAAATTTATAACTCAAAAACTAAAAATGGGAAAAATCTAAAACTTTAATATTCGACTGTATTGATACATAGCACATAAGTGTCAAGTTTCACCAATTTTGAAAAACCTTGTCTAAAATTATTTTTTTATTGGTTGATTTGGAGTACAATGATCCTATAGCCATTCTATTAAATTCTTAAGCATATCAAGTGACAGTACAATGTTAAAATTAATGTAGATATTTTAGTTGTAATATTGTTTTTGTTTTTTTTGTTTATGTTAAAATATTGATAGTCCAAAAAATATACAACAGCTCAATAAGCTGATGAAAATTATTTTTATTTATTATTAAATATTTTAAAAGTTTTTAATATATAGCATTTTATTAAAGAATGGTATTCGTGTTTGACCAAAGAGCAATATTCAATGGTTTTAGAATGAAGGTATCCTAAATAATTTACATCGGGTAATATAGATATAATTTTATAAATATTATGTGGAAACCATCAATATTTTTTTTTTTTTAATTATCTGTAAATTAAAAATACGGAGACATATTCTAAATCGTGAGTTCATGCAATACATACTGATGCTGTCTTCACGTTGAATTATTGAATGAAGTTAGTCGAATAAAATAATAATTATCACTAAGATACCAAAAATTAGAATAGTTTTTATAATTTCATTATTATAAAATTAAATAAAAGTTAAGCATGGTGCAACAAATTTCATTTAACAATATGTAATATTTACACATTAAGTTAAATAATACACCATTCATATAATAATCAATCTAAAATAAAGCCATATTTGTAAATGCCATACTGTAAATATTTATCAATGCAACTTGATGTAAGAGATTCTTCACGACACAAGTGCTATATGATTTTGTATTTGAATGTTCTTACGTTTAAAATTTATACAAAATTACAAGTAAATAACTAAAAATTAATATTTCATCATGTATATGCATTTTTGGATTAGGTACTACGACTCCAGCTAACTAAAAAAAAATAGTGAATGAGTAAATGCACCAAAATATTATATTAAGCTGATTTCTAAATGTGCTACAAATACTGTTGTAGGTAGTCGCTAGGTATTATTTTTTTTCAAAAACAAATAAGTTAATTAATCACCAAAGTTAATTTAAATATTTATTTATTTTTTTACCTGGTTGTTGTACTACCCATCAACAACTCATCTAAATAATTTTAAACTTTGAAATATAGAGTTGGAATGAAGAATTGAAAATGTTGAAAAATAAATAAATAAACATTTATTAAATTATGCGATCAATAAAATGAAATATATCATAAACATGAAAATAATTATCTAATTTTATTACATAAGAATGAAATAAGTCTTACCTAAATATTGATAACTTTAACAATCAATTACATCCTTTCGAATTAAAAATATTTTAAATAATAATAATTGTTGTTATTTGAACTTTTATGAACTTCAACTCGAAAATGTTTCTTTATTCGATTTCATGAGTCAGATATTTTAACATGTACTCTAGGCGACTTTCAGATAAAATAAATATTTATTTTATAACAACAATAAATCAAAATAAATAACATGCATGGACTATTTTTGCTTATTAAATTATAATTACAACATTGACTATAACTTCCAAATGTTATTGAGTTCATAATATTTAATAGACAATAAATCATAAAAATTCTGCATACCAGTTATCAACCATGGAACAAATGTATTAAAGATTAAATTTTTGTAGCGAAAATCTGAGTTTTAATGTACTACAAAATGCTTTGTAGCTGTAAATTGTAAATTAACAAAAACATTATTTATCTGTATTGTTAATATCTTAGGCTAATTATATGACAAATCCGTCCAAATCGTAACTGTTCTTATTGGTTATATAATGTTTGTCTAGTGTTAGTGCGTAATGAGTATGAAAATGAGATGGAGGTGTGTAAATAAAAATCGCATTAATTTGTTACAATATTATCAGTTTCTATGCACGTACAAGAGTAATTGTAGCATGATGAATTAAATTTTCTGTGTGATTAAATTAAAAAAAAAATTGTGTGATTATTGTAAATGATAATTGATATAGTTTATTTTGTGTTATTAAATAATAAATGTTAATACTTATTGTCTTTTTGTCTTATATGGAATTCCAAAAATTTACCTATTTTAATCTATTAATAAAGACTACCTTGTATTGTTTTGAAGTGACAAAAAAAGGTGGGGGGGAATGAAAATTTTGTTTAGTTATCTTGGGATTGACGTTTCTGAGAATAATCTATTATCAAAATTTTATTACGGTTCGAGAAGTTAGGTTGTAAATTCATAAAATTCTTCATTATAAAAATAATAATAAATAATTTCTTTAAAAAATAAGCACTAAAAATATTTCTCCAACCAAAATCAAGGCGAAAGGGACTTGAAATTTTTAGGGAGATAAGAGACTGATGAAGAAACGGGATTAAAATATGGACAGGGAGAGAGCAATTTGGACTAGGGTCAGGGCGAATTCCAAGAGATGTATTAAGGGCATCATAAACTGTCAATAATACAACATTATCCTAAAATATTGGCAGTATTAATGGTCGTATAAGAATAATACTGATGAAATGATGACAATATTGAAATATATTCGGATATTTTGATATCAGTCCATCAGTATTTGGCTACGCCTCAAATAGGAGGTGATATTGACAGTATTACTGATCGTGTATTGTCTAGCACATCATTACGTCAGAATCCAGAGAGTTGGATAAGAAGAAAAGTTTGACATATGAGAGTTGGGAGACATTACCGTGGAAATGCTATGTCATCAAAATATCTTCCGATTTCGAGATAACTTAAAGTAACTGCTAACCTTTAATAATATGGACTGTAATAATACAGTAATGGTGTAACTGTTTTTGAGTAGAAATTTAACCATGGAATAATTGAGCTATGAAAATAATCATTTCATGAAAGGGTTTGATCGAATATGATTTCCATATCTTTTACGCAGCAGTAATATTGAATTAAGGAGTTGTTTTCGAAAGGACTAAATGAGAAATAAATAGAATTTAGAATGGCACTAAATCCAATCATAATGGCTTTTGATTTATTCGGCTTTAGGTTAATTCGAAAGGAGGTAATTACCAGCCCAAGTATTAATAATAAGGTCCCCAACTATTAAGATCTTCTTGCAGCTTAAATAATTACTAATGTGTTAGGTTTTACTTAAACTTTCCTTCTTTTTTTTTTTAATATTTAAGAGAAATTAAATATGTTCCTAACCATTTTCAATAAAAGATAGTCGACAGGTCATTAATTTGCATACATCACCTTTTCGACTAATTGATTTACCAGAAACTGGCGAAAAATCTGGGTGATATAGGTCAGTATCACAGGGCCAAAAGAGAAGATGATACAGACAGACAGACAGACGGACAAACAGAAAAGATACAAACAATTGACCCTAAGAGTGTAACACCCTCAGACCATTATCCACACTCACGCAGGGGGAACAAGATGGATGGCACCCCCCTCCCACCAAAGCCTCCGGCCCCCTTCTTCATTTATACACACAACAGGATTACTTACTTAGTAGGTAGCGAATTTTTTTTTTTTTATTGTTTCGGGTCTTGACAGAGACGTGCATAGTTTAATGGCGTCTTATAAATCCGACCACATCCAAATTATTCAATAAACTCATCGCATATCTTCTCGTTTATTCATTAATTCTTAAGACAAGAGCTTCCTTCAATTAGTTATAACCCAAAACTTTTCCTCCAATTAAGTGGTAATTAAAAAAAAAAAAACAACCTATCCTCTGAGTAATTTATTTATTTAGTAACTTATTTTGATAACAGTTGTCTACGTATTGATATTGATATTCACTTTTTGATCTATTAATATGTACCTGTACAGGATGTCCAATATAAATTGGTTCAAATGCTTCTCACGTTTAAAGGGATGATCTAATAAAAAAATATCAGAGGAAAAAGTCGAAGGCCTATTACTATAATTTCACCAGCCGCTATTGTTTCTTTTAATTTTGACGCGATAAGTACGCTTGACGCGCGGCAAAATTTTAATAATGCTCCACGATCCCATACTGGCCTTAATGACTTTACTGAATCACTTACTACATTTACAAAAATGATACTCATTTTGGAAAATGCGATTAAATCACCAAAAAACATTAAATAACGTTCACAAAATTCCTCCAAGGGATAACACATTACCTTGTACTAATATTTGCCCGAAGGATAACCTATACGTCAAAATGAAAAAACAAAAACAACTCTAAGCATGCGCCTGAAATTAGTGTACCAACTCTTTTCTTTCTAGTTTACTAATGAAAAACTACTGATAATATTCCGTAAGTGAAGACCGACATAAGTACAAAGATAAATACCGACATATTCGCATATCTTGATTCTTATATTCTTCGTCATGACATAATAATGGTGATCGATACATTGGGTTAATATACTCTGGCAAAACATATAAGTAGTTCCATTGCAATTGGCCCTACGAATGTAACGTTTCATTCGCCTAGCAGGTTTGAAGATGAAATCCATTTCCAGGGAATATAATATTTTAGAGAAACCAGTTATACTCACTAATTTATTACTGTGTGGTACAGAAGTGAGAAATATTTTTGTTTTCCTACGTCTCCCATGACCACACTGTGCATAAGATAATGGAACTGGGAAAGGTATGGAACAATAACAATAAGGAAGAAGGTGAAGTGGGGGAGGAGAGAGGGAGGGAGGTAACAACAATAAAGGGAAGGACGTAGAAAGGTAGCGGTAGAGGTAAAGCGTGGCTATATAAAAACAATTAGGAACACAAATGCGGCGGCACCAGCTGCTCTGTCCATTTCCATTTTTATTCCAGTGCGGCGGCCATCAGACACCTCCTGGAAGGGTTGCCGAATATAAAGAGGGGAGGCACAACCCTGGCCAGGTGGGCTACGTGACTCCAGCAGGTCCGCCAACTTACACCAATATGTTAGAGCTCCTTGCTCCTTCGGTGTATACATGCAAAGCAGGTCTACCAACTATTTGATTGATTGTGTCCCGACCTTCAATGGCTCTTGTCAGCAGCACGCTTGCCAACTCTTGATTCTTCATCTATAACAAACCCCTCCCCCTCAGCACTCATGGTCCGGGTATTTAGTGATAAATTATTCAGTGCTTACGAGGCAAGTTTCTCTTGTATTTATTGGTTTAATTATTATAAGGAATAGGTATAATAAAAGTAATATTTAATAGAAACATATCAGCGAAACAACAGGATATATATTGCAATCATACCAAAATACAATAATAAGATGAATAGTAAAAGGGATATCCTAGCAAAAGTTAAAATTTTCAAAACTGCTCGAGGAATATGGGCCAAAGAGTTCTTTAGCAACAGAACTTACAAAATTTTAGCACTTTTGCAATAATAAAAAAAAAAAAAACTATTTCCACAAACTTAAGTCCTACAGGAGTTCCAAAGCGATGGCGAAAAATTGTTTGAAAATTAATTATTAGTTTAAGGAGATATTAGTGCGTAAGATTATAAAAAAAAATATATATATATATATATATATATATATATATATATATATATATATACGAGCTATTTAATAATATCATCTAGGTATTTATTAGATATAATTATGATTAAACAAGAAGTAATGACAATCATATGTCTCCTTAAAATGCGTTTCTGCAGTAACTGAATATTTTCAGATACAATTTTCAATAGTGAGTATAAAGTACCTAGGAGAAAAAATATAATGATTAATTCCTATGAACGGTCAGTCCCTGCACCATAAAAATAATAATAATTCTACAAGATTTTATTTAAATATATCAGAAACCGAGAATCAATAAAATCTTTGAATGCATCGTAGTTGATCCTGTAAGAGGATAGTAAGTATATTAGGAATAAAAATAAACAGAATAATAATATATTTGTTTATTTATTTATAAGCAAAAAGGTAAAACAAGATAAAAAAAAAAAAAGAATATTAATAAAAAAATAACAAGCTCTTCTCAATGTAATAAAAGTATAAATATTGTATTATAAGACTATACATTTTTTTTTTCTTGAGCCATATGTTTTCATGGTGACCAGCATTCTCTTCGTCTTTCCCTCCTGAAGATTAAGACTGTATTTCTTGTAACTGTAGGAAAAAAACTCTTTGCTGGTAGCATAGGAATTGAAGAGTCCACGGAAGAAAGAGGGAATATGTATGTATTTCGACCCTAATGTATTTCGACAAAATCAAGTTTTAAAGCTTGAATTCACGAAGCTCTAACTGGGTATTCTTAAAATGCTTCTAGCAAACTCACCATTCAAATTTCCGGCCGTTTTTTTTTCAATATGAATATATTGGTCGCTATAAATCTATTTCGAAAACAAAACTGTGACTCTCCCTGTTTCTTTCGTGGATCCTTCAATTACAATCAGTTATCAATGGTGTTTGAAACTATTGTACGCCAACCATATTGGTATTTCGCAAAGCATAGCTGTTAATTAACAAAACATTCTTTCATTTGAGATGAGAAACATATTTCAAAGCTGAACCGAATTTCGGACAGAATGGTTTCAGATTCGACAAAGAACGCAGCACCATTCATATTAACCAATATAGGTCGAAATCATTATCAAATTTACAATAAAATAAATATCCAATAATAAAACAAATAAGATAATTTTTCCAGCACCTTAACAGAACCTTTTTAGCCTCCTATAATGTTCTCGTTTGAGGGATGTAGTCATATACCAATGATTAGATTATACTAATAATTAATAAATTAATTAATAATGGGTAATGAAGTCGTATCTATTAGAAGTCATTTATTAGTAATAATTTTAGCTAGTTATATATTTATTTTATTTTTTTATGTCTCTCACTATCGTACCGTTACAGCTCTGCTCATATGTCATATTTTCAGCTGACCCTTATGAAGACTTTCTTTATTGGCTCAATCTGATCTCTGGGAACGTTTTTCCAGAGCATTAGGTTAAAACTCCCAGATTGCAGAATCATTAATTTCTCAATGAAAATGGTCATTTCTATTAATCTCGTATCTTATTAAATAAAAGTAAACTTACCTCTGATAAAGGCGTACCGCTGAAGCCGAAACTTCGGTACACATTTAAGGATGCTATGATTCAATACTTTAAGTTTTATTTTTGACCGACCCAACCATCTTCTCGTTGATTTTATCAACAGTCAACTATATCAAGAATATTATTCAAGAAACGTTTGTTGAAGGACTACCCTGGGAGAAGGTAACTATACGTTTTTAGATTTCTACTGATAGGAAAATTACCATTTCCATTTAGAAATTAATGATTCTGCATTCTGGGAGTTTTAACATAATGCTCTGGGAAAACGTTCCTGAAAAAACGATGCTCAAATGTCATTTTTCATCTGACCCTTATGAAGGCTTTCTTTATTGGCTCAATCTGATCTCTGGGAACGTTTTTCCCAGAACATTATGTTAAAACTCCCAGAATGCAGAATCATTAATTTCTCAACGAAAATGATAATTTTCCTATCAGTAGAAATTTAAAAATGTATAGTTACCTTCTGCCGGAGTAGTCCTTCAACTAACGTTTCTTGAATCATATTCTAGATATAGTTGACTGTTGATAAAATCAAGGAGAAGATGGTTGGGATGGTCAAAAATAAAACTTACAATATTGAATCATAACATCGTTAAATGTGTACCGATGTTTCGGCTTCAGCTGTACGCCTTAAATTTTTATGTAATCATTTTTTTTTTTTTTATATTTCTCCAAATAATCCTACTACATTTATTCTTATAATTTTTATTGTTCTCGTATATTGTTTTTATTGGTCCTACATTCTAGGCCGAAACGTCGACTCACATTAAGCAGTATTTTTTGTTGCGATGAATTTTATTTCACACCGCACCCTCTCCTTGATTTTATGGACTAATTTCCATATAATTAAATTTTAATTATAGCTTTTTATGAACGCAAGTCGAATACACACTCTGCTAAAGCTTTTGTTAAAACTTAAAGTACATCCGTATTAGGACGTCCTCAACTCTTGCGCTGACTACTTGCAGTATTGCGCAAGGAACAGTAAGATCGGCTGACCCAGTTGCTGATTGCGATCCGCGATCCCCCAGCCAAGGAGACAATTAGCAATAAGGAGACGGTGCTGCGGCCTGGATAATGTCCCAATAAACCAAGCCGCGGAGTACAATTAGCCAACCAGCTCTGTTTAAATTATATCAGAGCCGGTTTTAATTCCGGGAGACCTCTCTCCGCTGCCTGGTAATTAAATCAATATTCATGAGATTAAAAAGAATTAACTATGCAAATGTCAGAGCGCGGGGCATAAGTTAGACACTCACTTAGGAGGAGCCCTAAGAGTATGTTAATCCAGCTATAAGAATTTGTTAAGCGGCTACATAATGCTCTCTGCTTCCTTGCTTAGCCCGTCCTCTCCCCTGTTCTCCTCCATAAAAGATACTTCAGCATAAAAGAAGTACTTTTCAGGATTTCTAAACCTTTTCGTTTCACTTCTAGCTATCAACTCACTTATTTTCAAGACCTCAGCGCTAAGATTAAACGAAACTGAAACAATATTTTTCATAAAATCCAAGTCATTTGTCCTTCAATAGATTACTTTCAACCCACGCAACAGAAAAACATACAATATTAATTGTATTTCTCTTCCTATTTATTACTGTAAATTCATATTTTAATTCCAAAAGTAAGTTATAATTATATCCCCTTGAGGAAAAAGCCAGAATAACTGGTACCCAGACCAGGAAAAAAGCTTATTAACTACATGATCTACTCGTTGTATTATGAACATACTCCATGCATTACAAAGCAGCTTGTTTGAAGCTTAGCCAATAATTTCAATACCAGAAAAGCAACACAAAACTAGTAAGAATACAAGAAAAAATTCAATCATAATGGACGAAACAGGATACACTAATAATACTAAAATTTCTTTTTTACTATATTTTATTTTTCACCTTACCTTATCTTTTGGCAATATGGTGTACGGTTTTAATAAATGAAGCAATGAAATGAATTGTTTTCCATCATTTTCGAAGTCTCCCCAGAACCGTTGTCGACGAAGAACGAAGAACCTTCTTCTAGATCCTATGTTGTAATGGGATACGTCCACTTTTTCCTTCCATCCGTACATCAAGGCTTCATAGTAAGGGTATGTCTCTTGACTGAAGAGAATAATGAAACCTTCTTCTTCAAGAATGTAGAGGCCAGTCAGCTCCTGTATGATGTATGCTATATCCTATAAGCTCTGGTGACCCGAAACAGATCCGTACTTTGGGTAGATACTAACCTGTTCTTTTGTCGGTTAGTGAGGTTCAGGAACCATGAGAAGGCCACATACCGAGATACGCAGAACCCTTCTCTTGTAGATAGATGACCATGGTAGCTTGCTATGTTATGTCCCAGAAGGTGCCACCTATACAACTGAGTCCATCCAGGGCGACAGCCAATCTGCTTACTAAGTATCCAAGGCGTCATGTTTAACTTCCTTCCAAATCTTACGCCAAACTTGGACTGAATGTCTGAGATGATATCGAAATCGCTTTACGCATCGATTGAATATAATAATGTATTTTTAATATTTTAAAAGCAATGATTATCATATTAATTTATAGGTAAATGTAAATATACAAGATGCTCTAGGAGAAAATTACAGCAAATAAGGAGAAACGTAAGTTCAGTACCGCCAACAGCGGTTCAGTGTGCACCTTCTTATATATTGAGGTATATCAATATCTCTTCGAAATTAGACTAGTTCCGCAAAGTTGGCGATATTGTTGGAAAACTGATTGATTGGAGCAACATTTATTAATTCTCCAAGGTCGTAGCTTGAAAATTGATTGCGTGATATTTAACCGAGTAGTCCTGAAAATTATTCGGTTTTACTTATTTACTTTGATTTGATTGCTACGAAGATATATTTTTCTACAATTGACATCTTATAGAAAATTCATCGGAGATTCCAAAAATGGTGATAAAAGTTGAGAAATGTTAAGTTATAGTAGAGAAATTTGGACTTTTATTGGAAAGAACATGGTTTTCAAGGAAAACCCTTTAAAAAATCATATCTCAAAAACGGATTGAGATAAAAAGGGGTGGTTGGCGGCAATGAACTTCATTTTTGATTGAATATCCCATCTTCAATTCTGAAATTTCCTGCTGGTACATACTGTAGTTTTATTAATTTTATTTTTATTATTAACAATAGTTTACTATAGCATAGTAGGGCTCCTCCTTGGCCATTTATTTTTAAACACACATCAAATGACTAACAAATATTTTAAAGAAATATTAACATATTTATAAAAGTAATCATGATTATTATATTTTATTCAGACACCATCAGAACATACACCAAAAAATCACATCTATAATCTATAAAGATCTAATACAGTATATCTCACATCAACCGTCCAGAAAGGCGCATCAACCAGAGACAGCACATCACTCCAAGACATCCAATCACATACTAATACTCGTATCATTTAGCAAAATGATTAGTGCATATGTGAAAGTAATGAAAATCAATTTACTTGTAAATATTTCGCCTCTGATATTTTGTTTTCGCTTTTAATTTTTTTTTTTTAATGATTTCTCCCACTGAAACCATTGCATTTTTCATGAATTTATTTAGTTTTACTGACAAACAAAAGTGATGATGGATTTAGACCAGATGGCTTCCAGACAAAATTATTTTGAAATTTAAGTTTGCATTCACATTTGTCACAAAATTCATTGACATAAAGTAGGTTGTCTAACTAAGATTGACTAATTGTAACTCCCTCTCACGACATTTTCAGCTTCCTTCTGATGAACATGAATATGAACTTTAAAACTTACGAATATTGGGATATCTATAAAACAAAAAGAAGTACAGATTGATAATCGCACATCACCGCCTAAGGTAGGAAAGTTATTTAAAATAAATTGAAAATACGATTTTCCGACTTTAGATAAATACTAAACATAAAGCTGTTAAACATAGATTTAGTTTAGAGGATTACAGGAAGCGCCATCTCTGGTAGTGCTCGGGAACTAGTCAACGACTCCCGGTCTACCTAGAATCAGTTACCCTTATCAGTACCTTATCCCTTTTCAAGTATATTTGTTACTCCTATAATTTTTATTATATTTGAAATGAATATCTCCTCTCGACCTGGGATTTCTTATTATTTACCTGAGCTAAAGTCATGGGGGGACATAAATTATCGATGTAGTTAAAGCTGATAATTCGTTATGGATTTTCATATATAGAGTGATGTATAATGTAGGGGCAAGTTCGCACTAAATTTTACATCAGTATAATAAACCTCCGGAAACCGAACTATTTTGCACTTGCCCCAAAACCGTTCCTGCTTGAACAATGGGTTACCAGGTACCTTGTACGCACTTACCGCTTGAGGCAGGGGCAAGTGCGTATTAAGTATTGTTCAAATTAATTATCAATCACACCAAAATGGATGTCGTTGAAAAGTAGGCTTGAATCTAACTACCTAAAATATGTAAACAGTCACAATAATATTATTCATGCATCGCAAGTCTGATTTCAACTCTTTATGTAGAACTACATGGATGGACATTCAATTGATATATAGACATCCTTTGTTTCATTCAGCTATATCACATTATCAGTTTACATCATTCGTGTGTGAAGCCATAGATGTACTGTTTCGAGTACGTTAATTAGTATCCATGAAACGCAGGAGGAAAACAGGGCGGAAGGTAAAGTCGAGGACAAAATATAAAGCCTCTGGCTGTGCTAGCTAATAGCTAGGGTTGGTTTTCCATCGTGAGGGGGGGGGGGAGGGGAGGGGAGAGGAAGAGGGAGAGAGCGCAGAAGAAAAACCACAGGCCCTTCCCAAGGCAGCTGCCAGGAATTATTCTGATTATGTTAATTTCTCAGGGCCTGGAACATCTTTCCTCTGTTTCTAGCCGCAGATTTATACACAGTCTCTCGGTACAGATTTAATAAAAAATAATGAAAAAATAAATATACAAAAAAAAACAACACAAGGTTTCGGAATATTTGCGAGAATCTGGGTCCGCTGAGAGTAATAAAATGCAGATTTTTCTATCTTTTTCTTTAAATTTTATAAATGGTAGCTCAGGATGAAATATAATTTCAAAAGACCTATTTTTTTGTTTACTTCCCTCTACCAATGAGTGTTATCGACGTGTAAATGTGAATTAACTTTACAATTCTTAAAATTTGAAGGTTTACAATTCGAAGAAACAGCTACCCTCCAGTTTCTATTGACAAATAAATTCTTCCGAGGGACTAAGAACACCATCTTGGACTAAAACTCAATAGTAGGATGACTCGGGGCATGCATATTGAATTTAACGACCTACACTTAACAAAAGACCAAATTTACTTTGCTCATTTTCTTTCAAATCTTTATAACAGGAAAAACTGAGACAGAAATTGAATGCATATGCATACCAATATGGTCTTAAACTTAAACTTAAACTATCAAAGGTGTATGGTATAGCCAGAAAGACTCATTTACAAAACCTTCAAATTTTCAAATCAAAAATATTTTGACGAGGCAAAAAAGCACCTTGGTACGACACGAACAAATCTCTACATACTGATTTACACATTCCAACAGTCGACCAACACATGAGGACACTATTATCAACTATTTCATAATAGTATACAAAGAAATACCAACAAAACAATTCAGGAAATGACAACACATGGCCTATCTTGCAATACGAGGTTAAGACTAAAAAGGTGCTGGATGAGAGATCTTTTTAACTAACCATGGTAAATGAGTTAAGTGAGGAAAGAGTTGCTGTAGGGTACTGCCATTTCCAGTACCTGGCATGTGACTGTCTCCTATATCTATGCAGTCAAACAATTTGTTGATTGTCAACAAACTCTTGTTAGGTGTGAATCAACTATTGAACCAAAAGAACAAATCATTTATATACGTTGGAGAAGTATGAATATAACAGGAGCTACAATCTGCTGAATATTTTTGAATTCGATACAGCTATAATTAGTTTGACATTTGAGAACTTTATTAAAATAAATCACGAAAAAACAAAACCAGATTATTCAAAAGGAGGCAACCATAATGTATTCCTACATCAAATAAACGACAAAAGTTAAATATTACAAATTCCTTACTGTATTATACATGGAATTAAGCTAACAGAGCTCTTTTCTACACACACACACACACACACATATATATTTAAATATTTTTTTTTTTTTTTTTTTTTTCGGTTGGCTCTATAGACCTTGTAGATCTTTGGCCGCGCGATGTGGTGTTCTTACAGACAGTATTGCTTGCGGGAGCACAGACAGCCTGGAGGGGGTCACCCAACCTCACGTTGCTGCGAACCATGGTTTCCATGGTGCAGCGGCAGGCTGGCCATTGCTCCACAACCGGTCCCTTTGGGGCCAATTCGGCAGTGTCCTTCCCACCGACTCACTCGGGTTCAAGGACAGTGACAAATCGGTCTAGCTCCACGGATTATGGCTGTTCGGAGTCAGCAGGCGCACGAGGACCTATATTTCTTTCCCCGAGACAGACCGTCCATGGACCAAACCTCCGGGCGGCTATTTAATGTCCTGGAAAACCACAACGCGATTCACAATTAAGATACACGGGGTAGGGTCATCACTCCTACGCCCGGTCTGTGTGAGTAGCCTTCAGTAGGCTGACGGGCCTCACATACCCGGGGGAGGGGGATAGTGGCAGGCTACGTGGATTTTCCCCGGTAGGCGGTCACCCAAATCTGGGCGGTCACCCATCCAAGTACTAAACACGCTCGACGTTGCTTAACTTTGATTACCTATTGCAAGCGCCTTAGCCCGCTCGGCCACCCCGGCCCCCATATATTTAAATATATATATATATATATATATATATATATATATATATATATATATATATATATAAATATACATATATCCAAATATCAAGATGTACTGTAAATAATTTATGATTATAGTCAAGAACTATTTTAAGCAATGGGTGTCAAACATTAGGAGTAAATGTGATGTGATAGGCAGTGAATTAATCATTTTATTTTTAATGAATTGCTTTATTTATAATAATTGAATTAAATATTTATATCCAACGATTTCGAAGGTGTAAAGCCATTTAAATTTCGTAACTTAAGTCGGCCTCTTGTTTAGTACCTTTTCTGCTGATCTTGGCTCTGTATGAGCCTGTTTGTAGTTGTTGTCATATAACAGTTAGCAGTCAGTCAAACCTAATCCATATGTTGGACAGTATGTAGAGTTTTACTGCACATGTACCAGTGTGTCTATGTGCTAGTTCCATACTAAAAATTTTCAATTAGGAATGAAGATGGCATCTAGATATTCGGCTAAGGATTTTCCTTTCATTTTAAATATAATATTAAGGTAATGCACCATATACATTTGAGGAATTTACTCGTTATAGAGATAAATTGAGGGCAAGTTACGTATCAAAGGGCTCATGTAATTTCGTTGATGGTCGTTCTTTATTTGCTGCGAATAAGTCGACTTTTTCAAATGTCGCACCAGTTATGTGGCTACTGTTATATAATCTCGTAAATCTAGGTGAATCAATAGTATTATAAAAAATATATATTGTATATACGTTCTTCCTATGTCTTAGAATACCTTCGGGTAATGTAAGGACTTGAGATATAACATTGTATACACATTGTTCATTTATGTATGTGAAAGAGATTTTTAAATAAACGGAGGATAAGAAAAAAATAAAATATATATGTACTTTCTGATATTTTTTTTTTTTTACTTTCGTTACCACCTAGGTAAGGAAATTGCCGGGCCAAAATTTTGATGCACAATTTAATACCAATCTACGCGTTTCAGCGCTCTCTGTGTAAAAGATTGTACTATGTCTGTCCTTCTGTGCCTCCATTATCTCTTGAATGGATGGACCGATTTTATGGCGCATTTGCGCATGGCTCTAAAAGTATACTTTTATTTTTTACATGGTAACATTTCAAACGTAGTTATATTCCCTACAAAACAAAAAAATCATAAATATTATTAAAAAATATATTGGTCCAAATATTGGCTCTGTTTTTGTATACTATAATAGTTTTCGTATATTATTTAAGTCTTTTAGTTTTTCGGATAACTCGAAAAGTATACATATCCCCGATGCTAATTTGAAAGATAATTAAATGGTCTAGAAAGCTTTTTTTGTATTGAATTGTATTTTTGAATTGAATTGAATTGTATTGGATTGAACTTTGCACCTAAAGAGGTAAATAAGGAAAGCCATGTGAGAGGGGACACACCAGATATTTTTTTAAAAGAACACTATTAGATAATAACTAATTTTATTTGTTTAAACTTAAATTTAATGTATTTATTTAAAATAATAATTACTAATATTTGATAATCCACATTCTGTTTTTTGTTTTTTTCAATTAATATGATTTATTATAGATGTATTACCTTTTTTATAAATATAATATTAAATATTAAGGATAAAATTAATTTAAAAAATAAATATACGAAGCGGAGGTTAACCACTAACGCCGACCCTAAAGGACCTTATTGATTTCAGTAATGAGTTGTAAAGTAATTTTTTTTTTCAAATTTTGGAGAGGATTTATTTTCAAGTAAATGCAATATTTTTGAATTGAATTGAATTGTATTGGATTGAACTTTGCACCTAAAGAGGTAAATAAGGAAAGCCATGTGAGAGGGGACACACCAGATATTTTTTTAAAAGAACACTATTAGATAATAACTAATTTTATTTGTTTAAACTTAAATTTAATGTATTTATTTAAAATAATAATTACTAATATTTGATAATCCACATTCTGTTTTTTGTTTTTTTCAATTAATATGATTTATTATAGATGTATTACCTTTTTTATAAATGTAATATTAAATATTAAGGATAAAATTAATTTAAAAAATAAATATACGAAGCGGAGGTTAACCACTAACGCCGACCCTAAAGGACCTTATTGATTTCAGTAATGAGTTGTAAAGTAATTTTTTTTTTTCAAATTTTGGAGAGGATTTATTTTCAAGTAAATGCACCAGTTGTCCTTAACGTTATTAAAGTTCTTCTGGTCGTGCTGGTATGTATACGATTCAGTATTCTCCTATTCTAAGATTCAGTCCAAGATATTTAACTATATCTTGGAATGCAAGGACATGTTTAGCCGTAACTGGTGGATATTATTTCTACGTAGCATGTATGTTATATAATTTGATGTATTTGGGTATTCGGCTATAATTTTCCATTTTTCAAAACGTTGCTCTATGATATAAAGATGCCCTGGAGGGCGAAGGCAGAAATTGAGTAACAAATTTGAATTTGTTAAATTGAAATCTTAATGAAAGTAATTATACAGTGTTTATATTTTATTAATGACAGATTTAGGTATTTTTTGTTAAAAACTTTTTTTTATTCTATTCATTCATACTTAAATAGTTATCTTCTAAAACTAAAAATTGCGAAGAGTTTTTGAATATTACATAAAATATTAGTACAGATGATGCAGTCAGCAATGAAGCAAAAAGCTTAATTACTATCAGATCAAAACTAATATATTTTTACTATTCAATTTTTGAACAACTTCGAACAACTAACAAATTTTCTGTAAAAATTTTGAAATTGTTAAATATAACTTCTTGAAAAAATTTCAAGCCCAGTTACACATTTAATTTTTTCCTAAGTATTTCTATTCAGTTGCCAAATGTATTTCCTACGTTTTTAACATACAAATTTGCACATTTATATTTACTATGAATGGGTGCATTTTCGTAATTTTTATTCATAAATTGCAACTCCCTTTTAACTATCTATATGTATTATCTATATTACTGGCCCCGAAGTAGAACTGTAATGTGGGTCAAAGCTTTAGCAAAATAATAGATTTATAATAATTGTGTATTTATTTATTTTCATTTAATAGACCCTTCACAATCACTTCCTTGATTTACCTTCACGCTGTACTGACATGCAGGATACATTTTTCTTGTGTGGAAATATTTTATTTTTTTTCTTTCTTATATTTTCGAACTCTTCCTAACTTTATTGAATATTAAACTGCTTAAGCTCCTTCCATTGCTTAACAGTAAAGGTACCTCGACCTAAGATCCCGACGGGCAAGGTTCCAATAGCTTTGTTCTTCAGTACCTCGGTGGTTGAGAGGGGCGAGGAGGGAGGAGGAGGTTAAAAATTATCTGCCGATAAATCCTTACCCTTCCACAATAAAGGACCTCCCCCAAACCCCACTCCCCCAGATATCTATTTTAATAGCCATTATATAAATCAATTCGGTATTATCCTCACAAATCTCCATTCCACCCTCAGTGCCTGTTTACATTGCTTAATCAAGAGAAATTGATTCCGTCTTGGCCATTTATTATTATTTTTATTATTTCCACCAAGGGCAGCTTTGACACAGTGGTTAAAACGTCATAAAAATCCTCTTCGTTGGAGAGAAACCCAAGAGCTTTGCAGTTCTTTCTGTTGCCTGAAAAAAAAAGAAGTATTCAATTAAGAAAAAAAAAAGAAAAATATAGTAAAGAAAATTTAGATAAAGATAATTTAACAATATTTATAAATCTAATACACGAATACAAGCAATTTATTTGTCTGTTTTTCTTCAAAACGAATCTTGAAATTACACGGGAGGATTTTTCTTTAGCTTTTAGAATAGGTTTTTGGACTTTTAAAATCGATTGGCCTAATACTTGATGTTGGTACTAGATTTTATATATATAGAAATATTAATAAACCAATAGATATCAATATATTGCAAGCAATGAATATAGGACATTATAAAGCTTTATATAATTAAGTTGAGTCTAATTTGGTAACATTAAAATAATAATATTTTGTTATTTACATATCGACATCGATTTTTTTATTTAGATTTCAATTTATTATGGAACGCAAATACCACCTCTATCGATTCACACTCCAAAACCTGACGACTCTCAGTCGTCAGTCTGGCATCTATCAGTACTAGAAGTCTTAAAAGTATATTGTACTAATAAAAGTATTACCACCATAATAAATTCCTACTGTACACAAAATAGAATAAAATTAAAAAATATATATATTGTTATTTGGGAAAAAAAACGCTTCATATATTTCCTGTAATGCTTAGTAAATGGCGCTAAAGCTTTTTTCAAAAAACGAAGTCCGTATATATGTATGCAAATTAGGAGTATGTTGGAAAATTTACAAAGCGCTATTGTTTTTTATGTAATTTAATTGAAAAGTAGGTATCTACTGTAACAACATAAAATTAAAAAATGTAAAATTGAAAAATAAAATTTTCTTTCATGGCAACACCACAAAAAAATCGTGTACTTAAAAATAACAGCATATTATGTGCATTGCGTGTTACCATGGTTTAATACAATTTATAAAACTAAATTAAGTAAAATTAAAAAATAAATAAATTAAAACAAAAGAAAAATAGTACATAGATGAAAAAATAAATAAAACAATTATACACTAAATTAATCTCTATCTAACGTCCTCTATTCAAGTTCTTCGGTCTTCCAAATTGTTTGCTATATCTTCGCTAATTTTAATCCGATTAACATTATAGACAATTGAATTATCTTTCAAATGAGCATCTGGTCCGATTTTGATATTTTATTTTTGTAGAGAATTCAATTATCCTCTAAGATTTTTTTTTTTTTTTTTTTTTTTTCCGGCTTAAGACTTCCATTGAAGTCCTATACTGACCTCTAAGATTTTAAGTATCATCGAAATCCTAAGAGCCGTTTTGGCGCTACAGTATGTAGAAAAACAATTTTTCGAGCCGATGTTGCGAACAGGGTGTATGTTCGGTACAGCAGGCTTCGAGAGACAAAACTCTACAAAAAAATAAAAGCAAAATAAAACAAAATCAGTCTACCCGTTCAAGCGATAATCGTGGCCCAGACAAATACACATACCAAAAATGCGAAGGCTGAAAATGCGTTTTTTTGGAATACATCAAAAATGTTATCTAATTGCAATAAATTTCTTACGTTTGAGGCTAGGAAAGTAAAATTGATGTTTTGCACAAAGCGATAGTTTTTCAATTCTGTGTTGTGCCTCTTGATTGATTGACTATAGTATAATTATAGATATTATATTATAATTTTTTATTAGTTATAGTTTTCAAAAGTATTTAACAAGAAAAATTTTAAGTTCATTAAGACTGATCAAAGTATCAAACTAAACCTTCTTAATGGCACAACATTTTGATCAGAATTTTATGACTTTATTTATACTTAAATTACATGTTTAAAAACAGAAATTATTTTTAATTTTTTTTTTTACATCTATTTTTGTGAGGCATTAGCGAAGATCAGGGGTGGCCGAGTTGGCCACCTCTTGAGTAAGCCATAGGTCATTTTATTGTCAGATTAGAAAGAGATTTTTATCTTCGACAATATTTTTTTTTCTCTTAAAATCTCATTTTTATATTTCTTCCCCCTTTTTTTTTTATTATATAAATTATTTTCCTAATGCTGTTTTATAGATAAATTTTAAGATTTTTTTTTTTTAACCTGAAAAGTTCATATTTGTTCCTGCAAAATATGCAGTGTTTTACTTATTTACTTGTTGTTAAACATGCATTGAAATTATTATAACTCATATCAAAAAATTCAAGAAAAAAGTACCAACTCTTAAGGACTGAAAAAGGCGATAATAGGTTTGAGGTCGTTCCCGCTATCAGAGCGGAGTGATGCATTTTCTTCAACTCACCCTACGATAAATTGCAGGCCCTTAACAGAGGTAGGAACGAATTTAATAATCCAGAATGGTCGTTTATTCTTTATTCACTTCTTCTTTTTTTTTTTTTTTTCTCTATTCAAATAAAGACTCCTCGGTTTGATATCTTTCTGGTTTTCGCTCAGTTTGAACCGGCCCATTCTCTGCCACGGGCGATATCTCTGATGAAGTCGTGGTTATCGAGACGAAAGAATTCTGATGGATAGCTCGCTCTGGATTATCCCCCTCTCAGTACAAAAATGACCGGCATAAACCTGAGAGGGGAGTGGTTGAAAAGAAAATTTAAAGTTGACATAATTTCTCTGATAAAGAACTTGCTGTTGTTTAAATTTAAGAAAAAACACATTTAAATTGTTCAATTTCGTTAATCAGAAGTGAGAAGGGAATATGAACCCTAGAGGATACTCAGAAGATTCATCAATTTTTCAAAGTGGTCTGATAATTTTAAACATTTTCTTCGTTGACCATTTCGGTAAAGAAAACTGCAATGATCTTGCGAAGAAATCAATTTTATTTGAAAAAATAAAATTAAAAACTTATATTGACGCTACTTCTTAAAGTTTATTTCACTTCCACAAATCTTATCGCAGTTTAATTTGCCGGCTACACCACTCTATTGGATTCGAAAAACTTCTATAATAAAAAGAACTTACTGTATTCTTGGTTTGCTCACCCTACATTCATTTATCTACCCTTCCGATTCAAGACCAAAACATGAAGATTTGTATACCCATCTTATAGAACTACTTCCTTTAGCAAATCTTTCATTTTTGATTAATATTAAAGAACAGAAGGAATAAACCTCGACCTTCTCACTTCGGCTAATACAAGCTTGTTACAGAAGTCCTTGTGCATTAGTATAGCTTTATTTCAGATTACATATTTTAAACTTTATTGAATACTACTCTTCAAAGTAAAGTTTTGAGGCAAAGAACTCTCGCATCCAATGTTTATGTCTTCGTAATTATTAAATATCCTTTTAAAAAACGAGCCATTGGTCTAAACAAACCATAATCTGATGGGCTATACGTTTTACCTCATGCAGGGATGAGGTAAAACGTTTACTCCTTGCAATTCCAATAATTTATCCTTGTTCAAACGAGAACGATGTGCAGAGACATTGTTTTGAAAAATGGCTTGGTTCCTGTTGACCAAAGCGGGGTACTTTGCACTCAAAACTGCATAAACTCTGTCTAGCTGTTCAATGTAAAGATTTGAATCAAGTGCCCGATTATCTGGAACAAGCTCAAAATGCAAAACGCCTTCGAACTTCTGGGTTCATCTGTAAGACTCATATTTCCATTGTTGAAACGCCTGAACCAAAATGCGGCAGTATTTCGATGGATAATTGACTCTCCTTGTATGGCACAAATTTCTTCGGCTGCCTTTGCGCTTAAACCTTTTTTCCAGTAATGCCTCAAAAGACCGCGAATCACGATTTTTTCTTCTGGCATTGCATGTGCTTTTTAAAAATTTAAATGACCCCATAAAGCCAACTCAAGTCACACGGAATTAAAGGATTAGTCAAAGTAAACATTGACATAAATAGTAGGAACAAAAACATTCTTATAGGATTAATTATGGGAGTTGGAATTAAGGGTTATGTTCATGCACAAGAACTTTTGTAACAACCTAGTATAGGTTGGTCATCAGTAGAATTCTACTTTCCCAAACTGGCTTAAATAAATTGGTAGACTGTAGGAGAAAACTCGTCCTTTCTGTCTTATTTAGAATGCATAAAGAAGAACGTTTTACCCCTATAAACAACAAAAACTTGATTCTGGAATAACTAACCTATATCAAACTGTTAATCCTCCTCTGTGCCATACTTAGAAAAAAAAAAAAAATTTATACCTTCACTTCATCTAAGTTCCGAAGTATCGACCTTTCAAAAAATGCGCCACTGTATGGAAAATATCCATAGTCTGTGTGCCCGACTTTAGGACAACAGAATGGGCGAGATAAGATCTCTATTTCTGTTTTTTTTTTTTTTTTTTGAGGTTAACGTGAACTATCTATTTAAGATTTTTATGTATGAGGTTGATAAATTACTTAATCCATTAATCAAAGGAATGTGGTTTTTAAGACGATTTCCTTTATTGAAAGGGAGTGCTCAGCGAGTAAGGCATTGAACTCCTAACTCCCGAGCCCAGGTATGAGTCTGGCTGTAGAAGATAATTTATTTATTCTGTTAAACATACCATAGATCGACTCTGGGCGCTAGAGTGAAAAGTGGGTACCTGACCTTTTATTTGGTTGGGCGATAAAACTGGCGGTATAAGGCGGATACTAATCACATCAGCTCCATGTACAGCCGTTGGTCATGAAACATTACGCTCTTTCTAAGTACTGAACCAAAGACCCTTCATTGTAGTGTTTTTGATTTTGGTATTGAGAGCAAATGGTGATACCATAATTAACATCGATTGAAAGGTTTTGAGCATAAAATATATTCAGGGAACATCCCGGAACAGCTGAAAACAAAAGACAAGTGAAAAAAATCTAATTTCTCGAACCTTTGCACCGAGAGTGAACGTACCTTTTTATTTCTCGCAATTAATCAGGTACCCACTCACCATGAGCGAGTAAAACTAAAAGCGGGAGAGAAGATGAGAAAGAAAAGAAATAACTGAAGAACCAGGCAGCAGACCAATCTTAGGAAGTCAGCACGGCAAACCAAGACAACTTCATCAAGGTTTCAAAATACCCATTTAAGCCAAACTGAATTATATTCCAGTATAAGTCCTCCAAATTCATTAATTTACAAAAAAATTGTATTATAATTTGGTATAGCCAGAATTCATGTTACTTGTTCCAATAAAGCTTATAAAACAAATACAGCCCACTCAACTCATCCATAACCAAACACTAGTCATTTAATGAACCAGTTCAAGCTTTTTAATTTATTTTCAAAATTATATGTGGTCGGTGTTCTTTGAATCACATACCTAATCGCTGGTCACAAAAACAAAATCTTTAAATTAATAAAAGTGAATTGTTATTCAGCGTTATTAATATATTTCAAAGAGATTAATAATAACGACATTGAACCATAACTCAGCCTGTATAGCGTTAAGGATCTAATCCAATAAGACCGCCTGAGCCGATTGCTAAGCAACCTTCGGGGAATCTTGTTATCTCAGGATTCGTCCAGTCATGGCCGGAACATTTTTCACCAGGAATCAGAGAGAAGGGGAGGAGGGGTGGGTAGGGGGATGGGTTAGTCTAGAATGCGATTTACCGGGGATGTGGAGGCACAATTTGTCATGCGCGAGGCCCGAGACCGGACTCTGCATCGCAGCGGCTTCATCGCTCGTCAGGCTGCCACAACAGGTCTCCACCACAGGCCTCTGTCCGGGTAATTAATACTGGGCTTTTGAAAAATGGTTCTTCGTCAAAATGTCCGTTTAAAAAAGAAATGAAAACAACTGTATTTCAAAGAGCACGTAGATCATGTTTAACTGTTTATGTGCAATCCTCAACTGAAACATCAAAATCAAGAACAGTCCGGTGCTTACAGAACGGTGCCTAATTTATTGCTCTTAACGAAGGGTGTTCTTCTAGTTGAGGTCTTGGTTAGATAGAATGTTCATATACATAAAATATATGACGTATGCATAGTATTTATTTCAATCCAACTTATATGTTATTTATTTAATTCATGAATTAAGAATAATATTAATAAACTCATAATCATAAATTTATTCGACACAGGTTTTCTTGAGTTATGGTATATTAATGAGTGCATAAACTCCAAAAATTACTGTTAGAATATCATTGGAAGATTCCAAATCAAATATTTAAGTCACTTATATAACAGTAATAATTGATCCAGTAAACATTTCGCTAATTTAGGCATTATCAGGAAAGAAAACGAGAAAAAAAAAAAAAAGAACTACAATATCTTGGGTTTATTACTTTGTAAGAAAGTAATGTTTCTTGACCAACGGCGGTCACCTGGTCACCTGGCCAGTATCACGCTCAACTTCAGCTTGGTTTTTCCTCCAACACATTGAAGGATCAGGTGCCCACTTTAATAATGATGGATGTGCCTCAGGAGGCCCCGAGCCCGGTGTTGATTCACGGCTGGTATAACTAAATCTGCCACAGCTAAACTCGTACCCCGGTCTCGGGTATTAGGAACCCAATGCCACCCCACTCCAATAGAAAAAGATAAGATGAGTGCAGACCAGAGATCTCACAACTCACTTCAACAGTCCACAAAATACTAATCTAGTAGATATAGTACATCATTTTATGTGTGGAAATTTATTGGAATGATAATAATTATTTGGTTAGTTCGTTTTCAGACGATTGATTTGAGTTGTTCTATCTCTGGTATGCATTCATTTCATCTTATCTTTCAGCCCTTTTGATGACTGAATTGGTGAAACGTTGACTGTTTAGTTATTTGTTAGTGTTTGTGAGACTTAAAGCTTTTGGAATATTCCAATAATATGCTGATAATCCGGTAGCCCGTAGCAAAAAAAGTGACTTATTTCATACCAAGGATTGGCATGTTAGCCCAATAGAGATATCATTTGGGTGTGCAAAAAATAGACTAATATTAATTTTCAGGCACGCTCTATGTATTGCTTCTCTTGTGAAAAATCAAGGTTTTGACCTACTTTTTGTGCAAAACCGGTTCATGGGGAGCCCTGCCTCCTTAACGCAAAGGCGGCGGATTTGAATTTTCTCTACCAGTGTGACGCCTCCTTCTAATGTCGGCAGATAAGATTTTTATCATCCGTGTTGTCTGTAGTTTTATGTGTGTTTTTTAAATAAATCATATCTAATGCGAAACCACTGACATCACATAACCAAGTTATTATTTTCTGGTATTCATTAGACGCAGAAATTTATGCTCATTAATTTAATATTGTATAACATTTTCGATAGCAAACAACGTTTATGAATTATAGATGAAAAACCAATAATAGCCCTAGTAAAAAAAAATAAAAAACTTGCCGCCATTTTGTATTCCAGCGGCTATAAGTTGGCAGACGTGCATTTTTATGTCAGGCCTGTGGACTTACATTAAATCTTAGTATCAAATAAGTCACTTTTTTCGTCATGGGCTCCCGGATTATTAGTTTAATTGTGATTAATATAGATAATATATATTACACCTTTTATAATGGCACACTGCTTGTTGATATTTTATTTAATTTGCATTAAATGATGTAATAATAAATGTTAAGATGCTTTCACTTTTCAAGTTTTCTGTTCTCCATCAATTCCTTTGGCTACCTCCATTCCAGTCCTGATCGGGGTAGTCTCCCCTCGGCCTTAGCAGGACTCAGGACTAATTATACCCGAGATGACCACACTGATGGTGCCGCCAAGTGTCGCTAATTCGATGACATTACCTGTAAGCGAGGTCCGTCGCAGATTGCAACCGGATAATTGTTATAGTTCCATTCTGTAGGGAGTTTTGTCCACTTGTGATCGCGTTATGGCTTCAATTACTCTGTGAAATCTCAAATAGTATCTCACCCCGGGTCCATGTTACTCCTAAAACTAATAAGGAAGTATAATTTGTCATTTAATTTAATTTAAATAAAATTTGTTTTCTCTCCAAAAACAACAACTGAAATCACGAATTTCAATCTTTAAATAAAATATGCTCATTACGATTGAGAAATGTGCCCTCTATGATAAAATTCATAAACGAAAAAACTCTGTAGTTCATGATAGCCTTGGTTTCTAAGAAACTATTGTTACTTCAATTACGTTGATTGATTTGTATTAAGATATCACATGAAAGTTCTCGAGAAAGATGTGACAGCCATCACTATCAGTAAAAACCTAAATGCATGAAAAACTTTTATCGAACAGCAAGAAAATTCTTTAGGATAGGAAAATTCTTCGTATTACTAATTTTTAACAATGATACCAACCTGAAAGGATTAGCTTTCTCTTTTTTTTTCTCTCTTTAGAAGTTCAAGTGTTACGACCACAAATAGTGAGGCAGAGTAAATGCTAGAAAGAATCGCGAAATTCGGCTGATATCAGGAAGATCTTTGGATCTCGTTCAAAGCATAAGAAAAACAGAAGACGTCTCTAAGTTCAAAGATTCCATGTCGTCGGTGCAATGCCACAGTTGCATATCTGAACATTTGTGGTCCTGAGAAAATTGTTTGAGTTAATTTCTTAATTAAATTGCTCGTATTTGCAGATAACCCATTTTGGTATTGTACCGCCTCTGTGTCCGGCATCTTCATATATTAGGAATTTCAAAACTCAAAATAAAACTTAATAGTCCGTTCAGATAGAATGACGCCAAGGTTATAACCATTTCTTATATCATTTATAGAACACTTACAGATACTTAGTTAAATCCATTTACTCCTAAACATCACAAATATAGAACGCAGCATAAAAAACACATACACAAAATACGTTATTAGCATTAGTTTACATATAGACTTTCTACGTGACAACAGTTAGTGAATATGCAGTAGTTCTCAATGTGGGTGCCGCTAAATTATTAAATAAAATCAAAGTATGGAATTAAATAAAATAAATAATTAAAATAATTATATAAATTAATATATATAATTATTTAATATTTTACAACTAATTTCAATGGCATACTGACTTACTCATCCTAATGCATCATCCCAGGTACCCGATAATACCCGTAGAAGGGTGAAAAGGAAATGAATGAAGGATCTCCATGAAGTAGAGACCATAATATCAAGATAGGGAGAGTTGCCGCTTGGTAATATACTCCCTTATTTCTCCCATGAAATTTTTAACAAACTCCTAATTTTCAGCTATCAAATTCTCTGGTCGTCAGAATTTTTCTGAAAACTGTTATAAACAAAAATTATGTACTTTTATTTATTAATAACAAAAATGAACTCTAACATAAAACGATATTTGAGAACTGAATCCTTACATATTATTAAACGAGGAATACGATAACCACTGGATTTTGATAATCTAATATGCTCCATTCCTTGAAGTGTTGATAAAAAATAACCGTTAAAACTTGAACCCTTATGACAAGACATATAGATAAAATGGGTAATAGTTTAGAGCACTGGCCCTTTAAAGTTAGCTAAACCCTTTAAAAGGTGTCGGTTATTGGCTGACGAAGAGCGCGAGAGATAGCCCCCTCGAAGGAGGATAATGAAGGGTGCGCGATAGCCGACATAAAGGTGAGGCGATAAGGCTCCGATCAGCTGGTGGTGCCTCATCATTACTCATTTACCCCCTCCAGTCCTCATCAGACCCCGCCCACCGCTATCTTATCGCGCTCCCATGTATTCCTCGTTAAATTATACAACCGGCGACACAGTAATGTATGGGCGGAGCCTACTTAGCGCTCGCTGATAAGGAGTTGCCGCGCGCGCGGGAACTCGAGCCTTATCAGCGGCCGGCCCCCGCGTACTGACACCTGTTCCCGTCCATCAACCCTCCCGGTTCCTCCTTGAGGAAATGTAGTCCACTAATATTATCGAAACTATAATATCATTATAGGCAAGTAATAAATATTTATACTTACATTTTCTATATTCATCAATTATATTTATCTATAATTAATTGGCTTAAACATTAATTATTAAATAAACATTAAACATTAATTAATTATGAAATATCACATCATTTTATTATAACGATGACTGGTTCCATGAACCAAATCAGTTCTCTAATTCAATCCTTTAACATTTTACAATCCGAATATGATTGAATCAGATAGCATCCTAAATTTCATTTCAAAAATTATTTATTACATACAGCAACAAACACACAGTGATGTTGCGGGGTTTCAGAATTGAAGTGCTAGTTTTCTAAATACGAAAAAATATCCGATTTGCCAAATTGACTCCAGATCGTGAAAAAAAACAATGCCTGTTGTTTTATTTAAAGAAAAATAAACGTTTTCTTTATTTTTTATTATTAAATTTTTTTTTTGCGGTGGAATTATTTAAACTAAAGTACTGTGATTATTAGTATATTTAAAGAAGGAAAAAGAGCGTGTCTCGAAAAGCGAAGCAAGCTTTAATAAAAAAAAAAATATAAGTTCGATACCTCAAAATTTGTTATTTATTTATTATAATACTTTAGTAAATATTACAAAAACTTTTATTTTACACTAGGAACAGAATGAATGAAAATTAAATATAATTAATCAAATGAGAACTTAGTTTTTTTTTATTAAAAAAATAAATACAGAATATAGTGCATTTGAAAGGAGTACCTAATTTTACCTCATGAACGTTAGTGCATTTATATATCAAAATTCACTCCAGTACCTAATATACCTAAAAAAATTTTTTTGTTCTCCAGCATTATGAGTAGAATTGGAAAATAGAAACCTTGCTTTCCATCTTAAGCCAATTATTACGAATTTCAAGGACACTCGACTACGATGGCGATCTCTTAACGACGCGGAGGTTCAGTGTTCAGCAATGCGGAAAGTGAAGGGGTAACCTTCTTCATTGGCATCTATTCGAAAAATTATACCCTCACCAATAACCACTAACAATCATAACCATTACGCAACAATTGAAGTAATACTTGATCAATCTTTTATCTTTCTTAGACAAATCACACATATTTCAGCTCTATTTGATCGCAGTAAAAAGACTGGATAATTGGTGATCTCAATACAAATCACAACCCACAACAACACCACAAGTAATCCTGCGGGAAAATTGATCACTAAATATGTGTTAGTTGTTATACATCCCGGTACACACACTTCCCGACAACCTGGAAATCCAAAATACACTTTGACGATAGACTTATTTATTACAAGGTAGATACATAAATTCATTGGATACTCTGCACTTGATTATACTACATCGGATCATCGACCGGCACATTATGAAGCGCATAAAAAATTGGTATACTAGTAGCGACTAGATATAATTATGGTAAAGCAGATTGAGAACAGTTTTGCAACTAAGTCTACCAAGGATTACCTTCGATTTCGTATCTTCATTCAAAGGAGGAAGTTGATACTTACATCAACTACTTCACAGTTAATCACCATAGCAGCGGATGAGACTATTCCTAAATTCGTACAATTGCACCCGGCATTGTAGCCCCCACCTGCTCATATTCTTCAACTGCTAAGAACCCGAAATCAATGTGAAAACTGATGGTAGATAGATCCCGAGATTCAGAGGATAAAAAGATTCTTAACTCAATAACGATTCAAATCAAGACAAGGCAAGGAGACCATCGTAATATTTGAGAGCTTCTTAAATCGAGCCAGAAAATCCGAACCGATGGACTTCATGGCAGGGACTGCTTACTGACACCTGTCCAACAGACTTCAAAATTAGCAGATTATTTACATGACCGACATATAAAACCGCATTAATTATTTTTCAGAAGCACCTAACCTCGACGAGTAAAAACAATTTTATGTTCATCACTCCAACAAAGTCGAAAACGATATTGCGAGGCCTAAAGGAAACAAAGCACCAGACCATGAAGGTATCAAGACTGTCTTACTGAAATAACATCCCATCCTGATCACGACTGCCAAGTATGCTTACTTTCTTATCTAGACTGAAATCATTTGAAGAGGAAAATTATATTTCCTAGAACAGCAGACAGGTTTTCAGACGTTTAGGATGCATATCATTCGCTTCTAAAATTTCAGACTAAAAAACGAGACCACCATGGTTTCATTTGATCTTATTATTGCTAAACTTAATGCTCTAAACTGTGATAATGATGTATTAACTAATACAAAAATTTAGTATCGAGTAGATCAGAATATGGTGACAAACTACAATAAAAACAATGCATTTTTAAAATATCACTATTGCTATTAAATTATGATTCTCGTTTCAGATTAATGAGATCGTGATTAACTAATCTATTGTTTTTGATTTTTTTTTGAGAGGAAACTTTCTACTAATGCGGTTTACCTCACCTAAATATCCGCGTACATTGGTTTATCTCAACTTCATTATTTGTTTACCTTAACTCCATGATTAACTCAGGTAGTCTTTCATGCGTTACTGTTTTGACAGGTCCAAACAGGTTATGTTTTTCCTTTTATGTATGTCTAGATGTTCCTCTTTATCTCAGTATTTTTTCTCATTCATCCATTACTTAACCTTCTGCAAAAGTCAATATCAGCAGCTAACAGTCTTTTGCGATATGGATACTTCTCCAGCAGTTGCTGATTGAGGCTAGAATGTCTCTTATGGCACTTTGAGATGCAAAGCAGATTTTTTCTTTTACAATTGCAATTCTTGGATATGAAATTGGTTTTACAACGGCAGCGGATGTAGTCTTGTCCTCTCCCAACATAATTTAAAAAATATATATATTTTTTTCAAGTGTAAACATTCGCAATAGGTAAGTGTGGAAAGTTCAAATTAAAAAGAGTTGGGATTACAAAATTTCAGAATATAGTTGGGGAAATTAATATATTTAATACTGTTAAAAAATTCGGTCAAAATTGTAGAGAAATTTTAAATTCTGCCGCTCCCAATAAATGTTTGTAGCAACGTCACCATGGCGATATATTACCGCCAGAAATGTTTCTCACGACCAATACCTGCCTCTACCCCTTTAGCTAAGCGCTCCCCACCCGTCCAACCATACAGCGAAAGAGAAAATTTTATTTGACTAATTAACTATGTTTTTTCTTTGAATTCGTTTACCAAAATAATCTACACATCTATCTCTAAAGATATATAATACGTCTTAAAGCTGCCGCTGTTCGAAGGATAACTTCTAATTCCTTGTTGGCGTCTTTACATGATTTTAAAGATTTTGAGCAAGTTCCCAATTCTGATGTAGTTATATAAATGGGGCAGATTAGGTTACATATTTTCAAAAAAATTGCAAGACTTTCAATTTCTTAACCATTTTCTGTAAGCATAACTACTTTATGACAATGTTTATAACAGTTTAAATTTAATAAAAAGCAATTTTAAAAACTACCGCCATTTTTGTAAATAATAGCCATGCACTTTGTTAATTACCTGCAATACATTTTGTAGTTCCGATTTTATAGAATCCACAATCGTCCTTGAGGACTACACCGATGATGTTTCTTGGATCTGATATAGTTCTGTAAACGTCAGGAATTAGAATAGTTTCGTTTTTTCAACTTTTATTTCAGATTTTTTTTTTTTAATCTCTTGCCAATACGATGGGCCTGTTCCATAGCTTTTTCTATTTCACATTCACTCAGTTAGTTTTCTATAAATTCTTCATTTGGATTTTCGAGAATTTCTCTCAATTTATGTTTATAACGATTTCATAAGGTAAACTATTTATTGCTAGCTCCTCTCTATGATCCATCCCAAACATTCCTTTGTATAGAGTTTTGTCCCTGAGTGAAATGATCTATTTTTCATGAATTGCGCTTGGTTTGATTCCTTCTCCCCAATTGTCAGAATTTTTCATCCAGGCTCCTAATATATTTTCTATATCTACGGGGTCTTGGCGTTGGCTTTGGGGGGGCTTACCATGAACTATTTTGAGGTTTGGCCTAAGACTTGCCAACTCTGCTATCACTGAGTTAACAAATTGTAAATTGTAAAATACAAGCACCAAATGTCAAAAATAAGACATTTGAATGGTAAGCAACTTCTTCTGCTTTTATGCTTTGTAAATCTCGAGGGTAAATATAAAAACTTTGAAAGTCAATGAGGTCTACCTGAAAGTGGCTATTCAATTCAATCAGCACAATCGGGCTTGAAACGAAAGTTGCTTATCAGAGACATAAAACAACAGATAAACATAGATGTATTACTTTTATATCCCTATATAACCAATAAAGTATTAAAACAATTACTTTGGTTTTATTGCTATTCTCGATCAATCTATACCAATCAAATCAAAAAGCTTTTGATTGATCCAGTGGATCAAGGCATGAACAAGTAAAATAAAACTAATGCCAAGAAAAAAAAATGGCTAAACAAATTTAGCCGAGTAATTAGTGGTTCATGTTCGTCGAAAGGCTTGAAATTGTCAAGTGATTAGTACATTTCTAATAAAGCAACATGTAAATAGCCTAAGCTAGTTTTAACTACAAGGGTTGGTTTAAAGCAATGTCTACCATTCCACACTAGTTCTGCCTGCATGGCTTCTTAAAACTAGATTTGACCGGCCAATACCAGTTTTGACTATAACTCATATATAATAGTGAGAGCAAATCCTCAAAAAAGGAAACGAAAACTATAACTATGTTAGCACGGGAAGATACTAAAACAATGAGAATGCATATTGTAATATTTACGAGAGATGCACTGTTTCTAGGTATTAGATAAGTCTCTTTTCGGGCGTTGAAATGAGATGTGCTATTTCAGGTCTGCATTAATGTTGTTTTATGTTTTTCAGTCCTAATGGTGGTTAAATCGGTTAGATGTTAGCTGTTTGTATTATATTAGTTATTTACTCGTAATTGAGAGACACAAGGCATTGTTTGTAAAATTCCAGAAATATATGAATAAATATACAGATACATACCCTCCCTGCCGACATGTGATGCCCTATATACATGTGCTCACTACAAATTCGAGACACTTTTTTTTGAAGCCTGGTAATTATAGTCGGAGAGCGGTGCTGTATAAACAGAACTGTCAGGCTCGGAGAAGGAAAACACAGGTGACCGTTGGGATTGACAGTAGACCGTCGCAGCGCGCCAACTCCGCGTCCGACGTGAATGATGTCTTTTTAATATCCCGGGGAAACGCCTCTTTGTCAGCGAGCGTGTTCCCGATGTCGCTTCACTTTCGGACATTTTAGCTGCTTTGTCTGTCACCGGAAACATTTTTTAGTGGATTAATAGTCGACCGCCCTGTTGGGGGAAATTGATCGCGTTTGGGTTGGGGGATGCAAATGCGTCGGTGCGTGTACTGTGTTGTATTAGTTCAGCTGTCAAGGTATGCATGTCGAGAAGCAGGAACATCACGAATCCCATGACATTTTTACATTCTACGCGTATAAACTGATTCTAAAACTCGAATATTGTTATAAAATTTTGATAATTGACAATTTTGGTTTATCATTTTCAATAATAGACCTTTAGAATCGACCAAGGAAAAAATGTTTGTAACCTTCCCTTAAAATTTGAGGTTTTACGTTTCAAGATCCAAATCCAAATAGAATCCAAATATGGAATAAAAAAAAATCCGTCCGTCCGCCGTCCGTCGTACGCTGTCCGCGGCTTTTCTCCGAGACTATTGGACCGATTGTCTTGAGATTCGGTACCAATGTCACAGGTCATCCCGGGATGATCCTCGGAACTCGACATTACCATCCGTCTGTTTGCTTCAAAATGGCGGGCGATTAGAGATCTCATAAGCCCATAACTCATTTATAAAGGTAGAAAGGAAATGTAAGGCATTTTGGAATCAGCATAACAAGGCATTAAATATATATATATATATATATATATATATATATATATATATATATATATATATATATATGTATATATATGCATATGTATATATACATATAAAATCTAAAAGAGATATCATTTTTTGTTTGGTGCTATTATGGGCTTCTGACTTCCTCGTATCTCTCTGTTTTATTCTTCCTTGGATTATTTCTTTACTTCCTTTAGCTTCCTTAGTCTTTCCTTTTTTTTTTTCCTACTGAAGTGCACATCAAATATTTCCTCTGTATCATTTTACATCACAGCCTACTTGTATTGACAGAGTTTTTTAAATTAACAATCCCATTTCAGCACTTTCACGGCGATCATCTTGTGAAAATCTTCAAATTTCTTTCCCTTTGGTTCCTACTGCTTAATTTTTTTTACTTGGACAGAATAGATATTTTTGAGATATTACTAATTGGAAATAATTAACCATTGTGTAATAATTTGCAGCGTTTTTAAAGCGTAACGAGATTTCTCGCAGGCATATTTCTATTAATCAGTTTTTAAAATATATCGATAGACATAAAAAAAATGTCGGCTTCTTCTCTGAAAGGAGATTATTTCCCGTTTCTTACCGGAATCACTTCGACCGATCCAACGACCTAAAAAAATTTCTTCTAAATATTTCCTGATCTAAAGAGAAAAGTACCCAGGAGTTCCTCAAGGATTACCGCGTTGTTATTAATCCAAGAAACAAACCTATTTGGAAAAGCTACTTCAATACGTCCCCTGGACGTTGATGTAATAACATTAGATTTTCAGGAGGTAAAAGCTGTGGAGGCTCGAAAGCTTCCTGGTGACACCCTTTGTGACCTTCCACAAAGAGTGTCACCAGGAAGCTGCAGGTATTTACCAATCGCTATCTCCGCCGTATCCTAAACATCAGATGGCTCGAGAAAGTCTCAAATCAAGAGCTTTGGTAGAGCCAGGTAGAGGCCGATTGAGCAAGACATAAGAAGAAGGAGTGGAACTGGATTGGCCATACACTCCGAAAACAGCCTGGAGCAGTGGAAATGTCGGAACTTGATGGGAGTACACCCAAGGAGTACGCCGTAAAGGACGACCTCGCATCACCTGGAGGAGATCCGTACTAAATGAGGCGGAACAGGCAGGAACGACTTGGAGCGAGTTGAAGGCGCTGGCTGGGAATAGAGATGAATGGAAGTTGTTCGTTGAGTATTCCGCTGGGAGCTATAGGAGTTAATGGAATAATAGAAAAATAGAAAAGCTGCGGAAACCCTCCTTCAATATAGCTCCAAATTGTGTCGGATTGCACTAACATTTCTAGTGTTTGTTGCACGAATAAAATATTGAAAATGTAGTTTATCTACATTTAACAGTGCATCTTCTGTTTACTATTTTCATTGTATTCAATCGGTGTGGTTTGATAATATATCTACATTTTTAAGTTAACATTTACCAAACTATCATGAAATCAAACAATCAAGTAGATTGCGCTCTTTTTTACACACAATATTGAATTAGTAGCATTAGCGCAGGAACAGTAAAATAAAAGAATACAAGTTAAATAAAGATTGAATCAAATTTCAACAGCATTAACTAAAAATTTAATTAAAACACATCAGAAAAAGTCATGGTAAAATTATTACACCAAGTTTCACAACTAAACTTGAATTGAAATAATAAACTATAGTTTTCAAATTTTAATTTTAATATTCGATAATCTGGTATGATTGAACTGAGTAAGGCTTTATAATAGTGTCTTTTATTACAATAATAAATATTATAATAATATCATGAACAAGAACATGTTTTGAACACATGTTGAGTAAAATGGTGCTATAAATGTTGCTTATGGTAAGCTACAAGTTATACTGAGATCAGAAGAATTACTCCATGCCACCACAGACGAGCTTAGTTGCGTCACTCGAGCACTTTTTATAGGTATAAAAAGAACATAAGATGGTTCTTATGTTCATGAACAGTGGTTAGAAAAAAAGGATAGGATCTGATAGGATCGGATAGGATCTTCACTTAAGGAAAACAAAGAAATAACATAATCAAGCAATTAAATTAATTAATTTACGCCAATTCGTTAAAGCACCAATCTACAACAGTCAGAAATGATTTCTTGTAAGGGAGGGTGATCGCTTCGTGATGGTGCTACATTTGCCAGAGAGTCTCGTTTGGTGAAGATGACTCTGGACCACAGTTGTTGGTCCTGGTGAGCCAGATCTGTTTGATACTTGGATTCCTCTGTGTTCTCTGCTTGATTGTAGGAGGCCTTATGGTTGATACCTTACCTTTTCAATAGAAGTATACTTCCAGACATGATTAACTTTTTTAAGTGATTCGATTACTGTGTGCAAATTCGTGTCTGATCACTGATATGACGTCTTTTGATTGCATGTTGTGTCCTTAGACATGGGATCCAAAGAGTATAGATTGGTCTCTATTGTTAAAACCCACCCAAATGTATGTTAGCCCAAGGATGCAATGTGCCTCTTGTAATCATCCAAAGCGCCACGATTCGCCATCCTTGCTTAAGAGGATTCTTCAGCATGTTTGTCATAACCCTGTATCTTGAAAATCATTGGAGGCTAAGTGAGGGAGTAAAAATGAATATATAAATGTTCATAATACTATTTATGCTTATATATCTGATTTTATTTTGTCAACAACGATAAGTGATAAATTATGATAAAAAACAGTATAGCATTGAGCACCGACATATTAAAGTTAATATAACATTTTAATTCAAAAATTGTGGTGAAGATTAACAATGACCACAGGATGAAAATTTTTGATTGTAGAAGAGGCCAATTTGGGAAATTGCCGGCAATTGTAGGGATTACAAACACATTTGTTGCGACGACGGGGTTATTAGCTCGATCCATCATCGGAGGACCATCTCCTTAGAGAGTTTTATTAATGACCTAACGACAATTAGACTTTTATTAATTCCCCGAGAAGGCGAACACTAAATGAATCTTGGCCGGATCCAATAAGGAATAGAAAGAAAGAAGGCTCCCTCGGCAGTGAAGCGTGGCCTACGAGATTGCCTTTGGGAGGGAGGTAAAGGGGGTGGGAGGGCTCCAATCCCAAGATAAAAACTTTCCCTCCGAGACCGCTTTTGGCCTTATTTTAAATACCTTTGTCAATTCGGGATCATTAATACCCCTGGAGCGATGAAAGGGAGTTTAATGGCCAATGAAGGAGAGATAAAATGTGTGCCAGTATCATTTCCGCAGGCTGGGTCCAATCCAATCGATTTATACTGAAGATTTTTTTTCTCATTGCAAGTTTCTACCAATTCTATAACTAGGTGATGTTTATACCACTTTAATTTTTTCTGTTCTAAGCCTTTCCCATATTCCTGACCTAATCATCTTGCGTTCCTGCCTCCACCTCTTGATTATTAAATCTAAACCCACCGAAAAATTGAAAGTTGAAGGATTAGGAGAAAACCAAATTCATCCTCGTCGGTTACAAGAACTTCTTAATTTTATTTCTTATTATCCCTCACTCTACTGCAATAACCTACCTATTCACTTCCATACCTCTGTTAAAAACTCCGAGTCATTTTCGATCGATACTCGTCTTGAACTACCATATTGCTATCCGTAAACCCTTCTTAAGATTCCGTGATTCGATACCTCAAAAGACCCGCTCTCCTCTTTTATTTTCCTCCACTTTGATTATGGCTACCTGATATTTGGTGGACTGCCTGGCAAGCTTGGAATAAGACTGAAGAGGCTAATGATTTATTTCATTCGATTGATAAAGTAGTAAAACAGTAGGCTACAACTTGAAAGGTTGTCACCTAGAAATAGGTGAGCGCCTATCGGTGGCGAAGCACGCCAAAGTTGGACCCCTCAGGCAACTGGAGGCAACTAAACCGACTAAACCGGCGTTGGGCCGGCGACTCTGCACAGGTAGATTAGTAGCCTGAACTTCAGTCGCCATTTGGCAACTTGAGACGACTATGGGAAGAAAGTCTAGGAAGAAAAAAGAAGTTTAATTCTAATACTTTAGAACTCCAATCAAAAAGTAAAACTACTACATTTTATTTCTTTTTTCTCTTACAGAATAATTTCATCTATGTTTTTGGGCCTTAATCCAAAGCCATCAGTCTCTTTGGTGAATTCACCTCAATCCTCTGGGTAAATTCCTAATAAGAGATAATTGAACGTTCGCTTCTAACAGTGGTTCCAACTTCTATTGATTTTTATGTTCTACATATTTAATCAATCTCTTCATTCCACAAAACTGTCCAGTTTAGGAGCTTATTTTGGATGGTTTACTTTTAATCGCTTCTTGTTTCTTAAGCAGTATCGGTTAGTTTTTTTTGGATGTTCTAAGAATCAAAATCATTTCAACACCGGTGATTTGGCCTAAATACATCCGTTCATAGACAGAAAATAGCTGGGTAACTTAAAGTTGACAGTAAAATAATGATAGTGTATTAAATAATAAAAAAATTAATTATGAGATAAAAAGAAAACGATAATAAGGTTTCTATAAGATCACTTTAAAATTCTAATATTGTTATTAATTTAGGATTCTCATTTCAGATTTATGAGATTGTAACATTGTAATCTTGATAGTACACTAAGCTATTATTAATTCAATAATTGTACTGAGGTATACAGTTCTACAATTATATCAAAGGAGATGTAGGTAGATATAGGCATTGAAGTTTCAACCGAGTTGAGACAGAGAGTTGGTTGCTTGCCCATACTGTTCAACCAGGACCGGAACTAGTAGTCCCGCAGTCCAGGCAGAAAAACGTGATTTATTTTATACAAAGGTTTAACTTTTTCAGATAATTGTATTCTTGAGGAAGAGCTAAAAAATAAGAAGCCGACGGAATACAAAATTGCGGCCAATAAAACATGCAAGTTTTAGGGGTATTTTCAGTTATTGATTTATAACTCCAAAACGGTGCTTCCTAGCGAAAACTTTCATAGTTCAAGAATTAAAGGACATTAAATTCTACGTCGGATGAGTATCTAACATTATCAATTTGGTTAAGGACGAAACGAATGGTCGAAAAATAAAATTAAAACAATTAAATTAAAATTAATGATCGAAACGAAAAATAACAACTTCTACCACCTTGGCTAAAAAAAATCAAAAAAGTAACTTTTAAACGCCCTATTCCACTGAAACGGCTATTCTAAATTAAAAATCTTTCGAATAAAACTTGTAGAGCACCAATTTTTTTGTTTAGAGTGTAAAAATTATTTTATACATATTTAAAATCTAAGTACTGTATAAAAAGTACTGTGACAGCGAGTCAGATTGTCTCCCTCAATCATTTGTATTAATTCTACCCAACTTACTAGATGAGCTACAAATTTTAAAATTGGCATATTTGTAGCTTTTAGCATCTAACCGATGGGAAAATTCCATAAAGTAAAATTTTTAATGTTTAACCTTCAAAAAAATCCAAATGGCGGTCGAAGCTTAAAAATTCGTAAGACCTATATTTGGAGGTCTATTATGACTAAACGGCAATGCCTATAAACAAACGGATTGCATAGATTTTGTGAAATCTACAATTTTGTGAATCTATCAATTTTATCGTATCTCCATCGGTTATACCTTGGAAAACGCTAGTTTTTTTACGTCTTGTCCAATTTTTTCACCAATTTTTCAATTACATTCAAACTTAAAGGATACTTACAGTATTCAAACTTGGTAAGCCTATCGAAGTCAAAAAGATATGCAGCTTTGGATCTATAACTTATGTCGTATCTCCATCAGTTTTATATTTGATGGAGCTAAATTTTTAGATCTACGTCAAATTTTCGAACTTTTTCTAGGTTTTATTTATAACTCCGTAACGGTGTTTGCAAGAGAAAACTTGATTAATGTCATTGATGGCACGGAAGCATGGTGATTACTTAGTTAATGTTTATTGTCGCTAAATTATGAGAATTATTATAGAAAATATATCGGAATTATTCAACTAATTATAAAAAAATTCTAAATCATGGGTATTATTTATTTACGTAGATTCCATAGCGCGAAATCAAAGGGATTATTTCTGATGAAATTGATTTACTATATTACCTTCGATCAAAACTTGTAAACATTTTTACGAAAATATAAACATGAAAGCACATTCGTTTAACATTTTCGGATAATTAAAAAAATGTAATTCGAAGGCATTATTATAGAATTATTTTAAATTATTGTAATTTTTTCATATTATTGATATAAGTATTTAATAACTTAACCATGTATAAATGTAAAACAAAGCTATAGAGCGAGATGAGATCCCGTAGAGGGTTAGATATTAATAGTGTGTGTGCCGGTGTCATAAGCATTTAGGAGCGGGGTTAGCGATGAAAAATGGCCAGGCCACAACCCTCTGACAGCCCTTGATTCATCAAATCCGCTCTTTTTCCTATCACTCTCTTCTCTTTGCTATTTTTCTACATGTATATATATATATATATATATATATATATATATATATATATATATATATATATATATATATATATATATAGCTATTATAGAGATAAGTAGTATGGTATGCAAAATGCAAGAGTTTATCATCACAAACTTACCGTTCTATTAAAACTACATTGTTACCTCAGCAATAATAACGAAGAAAAAATTCAGCTTTAATAGCTGATTTATTTTTATTTTGTTATTTTATTAATTTATCTTGAGAGCGGTGCAGTTCAGTGGGTAAAGCACTAGACTCGAGTTCGAGTCCTGTTGAAGCAAATGATTTATTTATTTTGCTATATCAGGCGTGGGTCGTCTCTCAGTTCGGGATACCCTCCTGGAGCTCACCCTGTCTATATCATGTGGGTATCTAATTTTGTAATAGTTCCACATACACCAGGTTTTTTCTTGAAATACCGAAAATGTCACAGGCTTGACGCTCCATAGGTCCGTTATCGTTAGTTTTTACTTAAAATGTAATTAAACCATTTTTGTAGGTAATTTCAAGGGAAACAATATTTGTTTGAAATTTTCGATGAAATGTATAAGTACTGAACAAATAAATAAAAAACACACAAAAAAAGTGTTTTTTAAAAGTTTATGTTGGCTAAAATCATGATAAATCTACCGATTTCGATATCAGGATTATGATATGCGTAATATACGCAAAAAAAAGAAAAATGAAACTAATGCGGACTTTACCACAGAAGTGAGCCAATTGTTCCTAGTAGCTGATAGACTATAGGAAGAGAGGAAACCCTGGCGATTGAGCATGGTCCTCACTAGGTCACCTCCTTGCTTAACTTTTTGTTCATAAAACTGTACTTCCTCGGTATTAAATCCAAGACATTGGTGAAACAGGTTTTTTAAATTTAATTTTATCGATTTATTTTGCTGAATGCATATTAAATCTTTGATTACGACTTCTTCACGAACAAGAAATTTAATATACGAATGAAAAATAAATTTAAACCTTTCAATTGCATCGACTATCCGCGTTTATTAGGTATATTTTTTGCCCTCTTTAGTATGACGCTTTTCGTGTGATTCGACGTTGAACTTTGACGTTGAAAACGATCATGTGATCATCAATTATCCATAATCTTAATTGGAAGAAGACTTATCTTACTTGCAGATAATCACCCAAACTTTCTGAAAATAAATGGAGGGAATCTTCAGGATCATAAAATAACGTTTAATTTATTAAAATATATATACTTGAAATGGTAACTAAAGGTGCGTTATATTTGCTCCCAATTCGGGAATTAACACGGTACAAGATAGTGTAGCTCTTCTCATAGTGTAGCTCTTCTCATAGTGTAGCTCTTCTCATAGTGTAGCTCTTCTCATAGTGTAGCTCTTCTCATAGTGTAGCTCTTCTCATAGTGTAGCTCTTCTCATAGTGTAGCTCTTCTCATAGTGTAGCTCTTCTCATAGTGTAGCTCTTCTCATAGTGTAGCTCTTCTCATAGTGTAGCTCTTCTCATAGTGTAGCTCTTCTCATAGTGTAGCTCTTCTCATAGTGTAGCTCTTCTCATAGTGTAGCTCTTCTCATAGTGTAGCTCTTCTCATAGTGTAGCTCTTCTCATAGTGTAGCTCTTCTCATAGTGTAGCTCTTCTCATAGTGTAGCTCTTCTCATAGTGTAGCTCTTCTCATAGTGTAGCTCTTCTCATAGTGTAGCTCTTCTCATAGTGTAGCTCTTCTCATAGTGTAGCTCTTCTCATAGTGTAGCTCTTCTCATAGTGTAGCTCTTCTCATAGTGTAGCTCTTCTCATAGTGTAGCTCTTCTCATAGTGTAGCTCTTCTCATAGTGTAGCTCTTCTCATAGTGTAGCTCTTCTCATAGTGTAGCTCTTCTCATAGTGTAGCTCTTCTCATAGTGTAGCTCTTCTCATAGTGTAGCTCTTCTCATAGTGTAGCTCTTCTCATAGTGTAGCTCTTCTCATAGTGTAGCTCTTCTCATAGTGTAGCTCTTCTCATAGTGTAGCTCTTCTCATAGTGTAGCTCTTCTCATAGTGTAGCTCTTCTCATAGTGTAGCTCTTCTCATAGTGTAGCTCTTCTCATAGTGTAGCTCTTCTCATAGTGTAGCTCTTCTCATAGTGTAGCTCTTCTCATAGTGTAGCTCTTCTCATAGTGTAGCTCTTCTCATAGTGTAGCTCTTCTCATAGTGTAGCTCTTCTCATAGTGTAGCTCTTCTCATAGTGTAGCTCTTCTCATAGTGTAGCTCTTCTCATAGTGTAGCTCTTCTCATAGTGTAGCTCTTCTCATAGTGTAGCTCTTCTCATAGTGTAGCTCTTCTCATAGTGTAGCTCCTTTTAAAAAATCCTTTATCATTCGTGCTACGACGTTTTGGAATTTCTTATTCATTACTATTCGTAAAGCCCCAAGGCTGAATAAAAATTATGATTTCATTCAAAAAATTTATCTTTTAATCAAAATTAATTAGAGGGGATTAAATTCATTTAAAAGGTTTTTCATAGTTGGACTGTGCTACTGATGTGATTAATAGACGAAGCAGTATGAATACGTTCACTAATTCATTTATATCCAAGCAATACATATTTATTTTGGGGATTATTGCACTTACAAAAAAAGATTAGCAAGAACAAATTGACCCGAGGACACCAAGCGGTCGACGGGTCCGCCATGAAATATTCTTCTGGCCAAGATTATCTTAGAGCCGGTTCTCGAGGGGTCTCAAAGGCCAACACGAGATTAATGGCCCGAAAAACTTCACGAGCATAAAATGTTTTTATATTTGCCAGATTCTCCTTTCCTCTCCATTCCCGTTTTTTGTCTCCTCTTCTTGTAGCACCGCTGAAATTACACATCACGTTCGGTGGGAAACGCAGGCCTACATTTTCTTGAGCCTTTCCTTTTGATGGGAACAGGTAATACTTGATCCATTTTATTATTTTTTTTTCTGCCCTACTTTTTTCTTGAAGATCAGAAAAAGTCCACGACTGGAGATTTGAAGTAATGACAGCATCAAAAGGATATTGCAATTTATAATAACACGAGTGGAAAGGCACGTCCCATGGATGGTTCTAAAAAATACAAAACATAATATTTATCTATTTATCCCACTTCAGTAAAAAACATGATAAACAAATAGCAGCGAACAATAGCTGTACAAACATGATAATAAATATAGTACCTAATAGTACGTATTTTCAAATGTTGTTAACCTGTTAAAATACTAAATAACCTAATAAGTGGAGTAATACACTTTTTCTTCCCCCTCATACTCTCATAAAAAATGAGAAATTAGTAGCAAGAATTAATAAACATTTTTTTTTCTTTAATCCCCTTCGAATTATTTTACTTCTTTAATAACGCTCATTTAGTAAGCATTGACCTAAAGTTAAAGTGTGTGCTGTGAACTTATTTCGGGGGGTATTCAAACGATTGCGGACACATCTAAAATTAGCAGCAATCAGCAAATCTAATTCTTTCGAAATTTTTACAGATTAAATTTCAATCTCTATAATAAAAACGCTGGAAATTATTACATGGTTTATTATTTCCAAATGGTAATATTTCAAAAATATCTGATCCGTCCATTCACAGGACTTTCCTTATTGCTTTGGTTTACAGTTTAAATAATTAGATTATCTTTGAAATGGGCATTTGGAGTGTTTCGGGAAAGGATCATGTGCAGAATGCTTTATAAAAGACATCTATCAAGTTCAGCGAAGCAGTAGTAGCTATGCAGCAAAAATTTGAAGCTTGTCCCAAGATGATCGCTGTGAGAGTGCCGAACTGAGAGTGTTAAGAAGAAAGTGTGTAAATGCAAGTAGCCTGAGATGGTTAGAACATGTAACCAGAGGGTGAAATATTGGATTTGCGCTTCAGTGGGAAAAGAAAAAGGAAAGACCAAGAAGCTAAAGTAAATGCAGAAAATATCCGAGGAAGGATGAAGTAGAGAGCTGCGAAGAAGTCAGGAACCCGAAATAAATGAGGGCTAGAACCACTCTAACCTGAAGAATAATTAGTATATAAAGTTCATTAAGCAATATCTCAACTAATAATGGTCCGATTTAAGTCATATTTTTTTTGTTTTGAAAGGAATTTTATCTCCTTTCGACTAACCATAACAAAAATGAAATACAAAAAGTTTTAAGACAGATGGATTTTTTTTTATTCGATATTAGGATTCCACGTATCTTGAAACGTAAAAACTCAAATTTTGAGGGAGAGTTCATTTTTTTTTTCTTGGTCGATTACAAAGGTCTATCATTGAAAATTATAGATTGAATATAGATTCAAATTTAATTCTGTACAAATTTCGAACGAATTAGGTGTTCAGTTTTGCTACAAATAGGAAAAATTATTTGTATTAAAAATAATCTTTACAAGCAATTGTGCTACCATTTTGTTTTTGTTTTTTCAGAAGTAACAATAAAATTAAAACATTCATATAAGATTGTTATTTATTTAATCAAGTTATTGTAATATAATGGACATTATGTTAATTCTATCCTTTCCCCGAGAGTTAATTACTCATTTATAAAATGTAATTAATCCTCAAACAATAAAAAATAAATAAATGTAAAAAAAAAACCTGATCCACTACAACATTTAAAGGGCCATGGGTTCAGTACTTGGTCCGGAAGTTTGGCTAACGGTTGTACAAGGAGGTGATGTGGTCAGCATCCACGCTCACCTACCTCGTTTTCTCCCTATCCATTGAAGGATCAAACTCGGGATTAAGGGTTCTAATGCATTACCCACGGAGCTGCTATTCTCCTCAAAACTATTATAATTATAATAATCATATCTTAATTAAACCCTTTAAGATTTATAAAATATGCTAATATATAGCAGAATGCATTGGATATCAAATAGCTCCTATCTTAGGGGACAACAGAAGCCTTATCAAGCATAGTGAAAAATAAAATATTATAGGAAAAGTTTTTTCTCATAGAAATTATTTCAAGGTAAGAGATATCTCGATAATAGCACTACCTCAAATAATTGTATTACATCCTTCTAGTTTTATTTCATCCCTTTCACTCTTCTTTTGAAATATCCATCCTCATGAACACAGTAGTAGGCACTCTCATAGTCACAGAGGTGGCCAAACCGTAGCGTAAGCGCCAAACATGGAGCATTCCATGATAACCAGTGGCGACTTGCATCATAGTGCCAGTACGCATTTTTATATCGTGGATTTGGACTCTATACCTTTAAGATGTCATGTCTATAAGTTAATTATATCTTTAAGCCAGGGCCAGGTCTTCTAGCAAGCAGGGAGAATAGACAAATCCAAGTTCCAATTTGATCCCGCTCTCAAAGTTGCTACAATTGTGGTACAGAGATGTCTTCTTCAAACGAGACCGTGGCAATTGTAGGACCAGCTGTCACTCTATAGTACAAGAGATCATTCCTGACTATTGTAGATTGGTGATTTAATAAACTTACGTAAATTAAATAATTTAATTTCGTGATTGAGTTATTCCTATTCCTCCCATAAGTAAAATGATGACGAAAAAGTAAATGACAAAACGAATAAAAAAAATATAACCTTTTTTTTGTCTGAGGAAACTCTAAACCCCATAAATTCAGAGATATATAAAAAATAATAAAAAGTTCGGAAAATTAATGTTAATGATATTGTTTTGACAACTGATTAAAGCAATGCGAATTCCAGTTACTGGATTTAATTGGATCGCTTCTTGGTCTAACCTTCTGAATATTAGAAACGGAAAAATACAAATCTTCTAAACTTAAACGATTTACAGTTCTTAATATACCTCTATAAACTAAAGAATTACTGTTTTAAACAAATATATATTAATTGAACCATTTAAGTAAAGTACAATCACTATTCGTTTACATTGTATTAGGCTGTTGAGATAGGATGTACTATTTCTAGTCTCCATTAACGTGACATCGCTAGATCGACAGTCCAGGTGATGTTTGAATTGGCAAAACGTTAGTTTAAAATGCTATTTGAATAACTAAAAGAATCTTTCAATAGTGAGTTAATCTCAAAAAAGGAACTTGTATCGAAAGGTGTTGATTAGAATTGTGCTGATATTTTGCAAAAATATAAAGATTTAGAAAATAAAATAAATAAAACATTTATGTGCAACTTTATCGCATAAATACTGTCTACTTGATTAAGAAGTCTTTAAAAAATATGATTCAAAACCATTATTTTTTCTAGACTTAAATTCTGTGTTATTTCCAAAATTCAGCAATTTTACTTACTTTTTTGCTAGTTTATTGAACGTGTACCTTTTTTTTACAATATTTAAGATAATTAAACTGTAAACAATTACCTTATTCCTTTCAGCAATGCAGATTGTAAGATTTGACAAATTTCTTATATAACTTGTCTGAGCATATTTTCATATCAATATATCAATAGAAATCTCAACATTTACATGCATAAAAATAATTGTATTCTAAATTTATTAATCGTACGAAAAGCCTCGAAAATGAGATGAGAGAAAAGATACAGATTAAAAGGCAGCCAATCACAAACTGTCTAAGATAAGGCGGACTGGGATTGGATGAGCTTTAGATCTGCCATCTGATAAGTCAAGCAGGGCATCAGTCCTAGATCCCATTTTTAGCGGATTGCAACATACTTTGGTATTCGTTACGACAAATTTTTGAATTCCAAAAAGAGAAAAGATTAAAAAAAAAAAAAGAACTGTGGAGAAATCATATCACCATTCTTATTTATTAGTTCCTTTATCACAATTTCTAATAAATAATAAGGTAATGGGCTCACCTTTTTCTTTTTTGTATTGAATTTATACACTAAAACTAAAATTAAAATTTATTGAAAAATTTAATTTTGCCTTCGTTGATTCATTGAGTATGAATGATTCAATTCATGGATTCGAAAAATGTATTATTCCACTCGGTTAGAAAATCCTCAACTCTTGACGCAATTCCGCATGGAGTTTAGGCGTTTTAAATTTTTTCATTGGTGTCCCCTTTAATATCCATCTTAATATTCCATTTTGGAATTATTGCAAACGATTTTCTGTTGACTCCGTAATGAGGGAATACAATGGTGCGCCATACAATAGTGTGGTATAATGATACCCTAAATGATGGTATAAGGAATACATCGATTGAAACGCGCAGTCAAGTGCTTTTCAAGTTTTACATAGTTTTACCACATGACTAGAAGAGCAAATCATAGGTGTTGGAAAAGCCATAATGGCAATGCATCAGGGATTGATCAGGGAATCCCACATTCTTTTCCAATTGAGGAAAATATTACCATTGAGGATTGATACTAAAAAAATCTTTCCTTATCCGATCATCGTTTCCTTCATTCGCCTGTCACTCCAATACTCTTCCAACTTTCAAATCCTCCCATTCAATCATTTCCTATTCACTCAGTTCCCCAAAAATTGTAAATAAGCTACTTCAATATTATTATTATAATTTGATTTTTATTTTTTTTCTATTGTTCTAAGGCTCTAAAGTCCACTTTTTATTGCCTATAATATAATTATAAGGGCACCTGTCATTGTATAAATAAAGAATATTGTTATTATTAAACAAAGTTTGTAATTTTTAAGAATACTCGAAACTGTTAGCCGCACATCACCAAGCATATTATTGGTTGGCAACTGATGAGCTATAGAGGGCTGTCAGGAATAAAAGCAGTGGAAGTTGACATATGTTAGAAATGGAAAGTTCACGGAATAATCTCATCTATTATCGGCAGAGATATTTGATATCGTTTTCACGGTTCAATATACTCCTCCCTAGATTGAAGCATACACCCATGGCACGCTATGACTCCAACATGTTACCATTATGAGGAATCTCCGAGGTAAGGTACAATACCACCGAAATCCTGACAAGTGCTCCCGAATACGATATTCAAAGCGTCGCCCCATAACGATAGTGACCCTTACTCCCGGATCGGATTCGAGTCACGGATCTGACCCTAGAGCGACATAAAGGATACCGTGGTATTTTTAAATCGGGATCATGGGTCCCCTCCTCCCCCTCCCGTGATTCGCATACACCGGCCGCTACTGGAAAAAAAAACCGAAATGAGAGGTTGTGTAGTCGCGATTTTTTATTTCTTGGCCGCGGATCGGCCGTTATTTTTTTTTTTTTTTGTTATTCTGATAGCGTTTTATGAATTCAGTTTGTGGGGGGCGGTGTTTCCATTAGGTGTCTCAGGGAGCCCCGCTGAATACATAACGCCCCGGCTCCTTCTGATCCGATTATAATAGCTCTTCTCCCGCCGGTCTGGAATATAAAGAGTCCTGCCTTATATTATAGCGCTCGCCTCTGACCTACAAAGGAGCACTTTGTGCTCTTCTTGCTTCAACACTTCAACACCTCAATGATAACATACAGTGTCATTACATACAGGGATTCTTTCATTGAAAAACTGTTTTGGAGGTGAATTTTTATTTTCTACTAGCAGAGAGGCATGGTGCAATGATAATCGATTCCAATGAGAAAATATAAAAAGAAAAAATCTAGAGACAATCGAGCGATTATAATACCGATAGGATATTCATAATCTGTATCCTTTCTCTCAATATAACCTAAAAATCGAACCAATTGCGAAGATGTTAAAAAAAATAAAGAATTGATTACTCTTGTATACCATGAACAGGCTAAGTTTGATATTAGTTATTTGATCTCTTGACAACAGTTACATGAAACTAACATTTTAAATCGACTCTAGGAATCCAGTACTTGATTACTATTTCAGTATAGGAGACTATATTACTAACTTACTTTGCTGTCATAGAGTACAAAATCTGACTTGGTTTTTGAGTTTTACTATTTTTCGATTTTCTAGGTACTTTAGAAAATAGAAAATCTTTTTATATCACGAAAGTTACGCACTCTTAAACTTTTTTCATGATTTTCCCGAAGTTTTTTTGCGTTATTACCTATAATATGCCGGTATCCTATAATAAAAAAAAACTTTTACGATTTAAAATATTTAGTGAAAATTTTCGAAATTCATTTCGGACTGAATGTTTTTGGAGGAAACACTGTACGTTATACAAACAATATTAAAATGCTATGTTCCGTTGAACGTAATATTCACTAATAATGTTGTTCAAGATATTTTAATGAGTAAATGGAGTTAATTTGTTAGATTAAAGTTATAACTTGAAACAGTAGAAGTTGGGCGATTATTAATGCTAATTAAAAGACAATCTCTATGCAAAAGTTATTGTCCATCAGTTCAAGTGCACATATATGTGCGAACGTTACTTATTTCACCACGTCCAATTGAACATTAAAAATCCTATATAAATTATAAAAAGTGCTGTATATTTTAATTATTTAATACATTGACCCTTGAGACAGGACAAGAGAAGAAGAAGCTGAAGAAACCTGACTCTGTTATTATTCCGGGAGTGTTATTATTTTCTCCTTACCCCGGCCCCCGGTTCCCCAATTTAGCCTGTATTAATCTTCCCTTTTCTCAAACCTTTTTCGTTCCCATTTCCTCATTTTTTCGATTCCTTTTTTGTATCCAGTCTCATTGCCTAGGCTCGGGCGCCTTCGATTCCCCATCCCGCGCTTTGTGATTAGAGCATCTCCACTCATTTGTCAGTTGTCCTCCAGAAGGCCCAGGTACAGTTCCTCGTACCCTTCGGCTAATGGGGTTGCCGCGAGTGGTACCTCAGGTCCTTCTTCACAGCAATTTTCCGTTTTTAAGACAATTCCCTTAAACGGAGCTCTGTGTGATCTTAGAGGTTTCTCGTATTTGTCTGTGTCTTTCACGGGTGGAGGAACCGGTCATTAAGGAATAATAGAAGGTTTCCTATACTTGTTGTAAGTTGTATATGGGTGACACTAGAAAGCCGACAATTAATAAGCGCATTTCTGTATTTGTTTTATTTCAACAATAAATGTTTATTGACATTCGAACCCATTTTCATTGTAATAACTTTATTATGCAGCTTAATACTTTATATTTTTTTTTTTAAATTCATCTTTACCCAAAAGGACAGTCGGCGTCAAGAAATAAATCTATATTTTATTATAATATTAGGTTCTTTTTAAAAGTTTAAATATAATGATCACTTTCTCTTCATTGTCTTGTAATATTTCTTTCACGATTTTGATAATTCTAAATTCTGTCAAAATGATTCTAATTTGGGGCATTATTGCGACATGTGATTTATTTAAACTATGTTCTCACAATTTGGGAATCTCCGAGGCCACTTAAAGCAAAGTAACAGAAGCATTGTTTGTACCCTGTGGTAGTATGGCTGCCCTTCGGCAACTCAATTGGTTTCCTATACCAATGACGTCATTTGAATTCGTTCGGCAAATGCTTCTCGTCGGTCCAATCTCTCTAGTGTGCCTTGCCTTCAGAAAGTGCCTATTTGTTAATTGATAATGTCCATTCCGAAGTCGGCATAATATAATCTCTTTCCTTCTCGCCTTGCTTGCCTATTTATTTCGCTCAGTTTCATTTCCAATAGTTTTGCCCAAGATTCCGCAATGGGCTGGAAACAAGACTAGGACTAAAGCTACAGCTATATTTTAATCTCTCATCATACGATCAATATTTCCCTAATGCAAGAATTGGTTGGCCGATGGCAGCTAGAATAATATTTGCAACTTTTTTATTAATGTTGTTTAATGTTTATTTTACTTGTTATTTTATTCACCTTCTTTATAATATAAATATAGGCATATATTTATATACATATAGTTCTAGTATGTCTTTATGATCGGATGTAGATTTCAAACAACACAAAAAGAAAGCTCTTGGAAACTCATATCTATAAATGTTGGTCATTAGTTGATCATGAATAGCATGATTGTAAGGTCCAAAGTCAACATTTACCAAGAACTCTGAAGATGAAACTGAAGGAAGATTGTGAATCTATTTAGAAGAAGATGGTGTTGAACACATTACATGACTTGTGACGTAGAAATTAGTAGAGATTGAGTACCTGATCCAATGTCAAAAAAGAGAAAAAGATGTTACAAGTGTCTGAGAACGAAGGATAACAAAGTTTATATTTCCAAAGCACAGCAAGAAATAACATGTAAGGACTGTTTTAATAATTAAATCCCATTAATATGTAATAGACTTTCTACAAACTGTCTGAAATACTATTTTAAATTGCAATGCCAAAAATGGGAAGAAATATTCATGTAGGATTTCATTTTTTGTAAAATAGATGAGCAAATTTAACTGTTATCTTTATAAAATTCGTCGTTCAACTATTTTTCAGATTAAGTGCCTGAAAATGAAGGTCAGTAACAAAGGGTTATAATAATAAAAATTTTATTTACTCATCATACCATTTCGCTTTATCCGGAATAGTCATTGCCACATTATTCCGGATAAACCGGATTCTACAGTGGATAATTTGTAAAAATAAGTTTTAAACTACCATATCTATCTATATTTATTTCTAAACTAACATATCTATCTATCAAAGTTGCAATCACTGTAATAAATTAATTATAGTCTGTGCCTATTCGATAATTCTTGTTGGAAATTTTATACCAGAATAAAATTTATTTTTATTTAAAAGAAAAATACTTGCTTATTTATTAAACTATAATAAAAAGTTTGTTTTTACTAAGTAAAAGCACCGAAGGCAGGAATCAAAATTGTATACATGTTTAATGTTTTAATAATGTATGCTTTACTAATTCAGTAACCATTTCTAATTTATGTAGGTTTTTAATTTATATCTGTAAAAAAAAATTTCAAAAGCTTGGACTTTTAAAAAAATTAAATCTCATAATATTTTTATTATGCGCTAAATCCCATAACCCCCAAAGAAGCAGGTGACCACTATCGTGAACACGAAACTAAAGCACCAGAAGTTCAACTGCCATCGATGTCCCCGCTAAGAACAAGAGTTGCTTAATCTAGCGGAATGTGGGCTCATAACCCAAAGTATTGGGAGGGGGGAGCTGGGGCAAAAAACCACCCCCGGGGGTGGCCTTGCGATTGTTTTTAATCCGGAGGAAGGAGGACATTAGCGTCTTCCTGTTCTCTAAATGTCTGTCCCGGGATATCGGCTGGTCTGCGGTGGCACGGCTGGCTGCCGGTCGGCAGTTCTCGTTCTGGGCAATAAACATCTTCGGTAAAAGTTTGAAACCACGTAAAAATTCCAACTTTTAAGCAGAGCAAAAACTTTTAAAAAATCAAATTTTCACCGGATTGAGGTTTTTTTTTTCTCAATACAGCTTGTACTCATTAGTATATACAATCGAGTAGAAAATATTAACAACTAATTGTTGTGCACAAAATTTACGCAAACAAAAAATATTAATAAAAACGTGCTTGACTTGGATTTCACACTTTTGCTGACGATATTATCTACCGAAAACCGAAGGACAAAATCGAAATATTAAATAAAATCTAATCTTTTTTAATCAATAATAGGATGTGAAAATTTCCCTTCTTCCATATTATTGCTTTATATAAACGCATAGATTATCACAACCAACGTAAATGCTATGACGAAGTAGTGATATGGACTAAATTGTTGACCATTAGGAGTGGATAAGTTAATGAAAAAGTGAAATCCTGAAGATGGCGTATATATAAAGAAGAAGGGAAATTTTCACATCCTATTATTGATAAGCATTTAATATTCTTCCATTTTAAAAAAATATATTATCAAAACTAATATTTATTGTTATATAGTTAGGACGGAGTGGAGACTGAACACTGAACTGTAGAAATGATGCTGTATTAACTTTAATTTTAGGATTAAATTCTAAGCACTCAAATAAATTTTTTTTATTAGACGCTTCCGCTTTGTTTTGCTCTTCAACATGTCAGTTATCATAAGTAACATTAGGCATATTTTTCCATTTTTATTTTTAAAATTAATTTAATTATTTTAGAGTGAATGAATTTTTTTTTGTAATTTTCGTTGCAATCGTCAACTTATGTATAATTAATTACTTTAATAGGAACTGGTACGAATAATATTAGCTATGCATTTCGAGCAGTCGAGAAAATGGATTCAGTTTCGGAGGTTCCTCGGCTACCAAGATCGCTGTAACAGCGATTTTGTCTTCTTTTTTCTTTGTTTATCACAAGACATGTGGCATAAAAAACACAACAATAACAACTCTTGAATGTAACCATGAATACACAAGATAATCGAAGTGGACAGATTGATGGTTCAACTGAATTGTGAAGAAAACTAAGGAGAAAAACTGATGTGTGTGGGCGGGTCTCAGTCCCAATGATTCACCTGACAGTTTCCATCCACAGTCTCACCCGATGGTTTACTTGAGCGTTTAGACAGAGCCTTAAGACATAATTTAAAAAAATAAATTTATTAGATTCTCATATAAATCATAAATCTAAAAAACGCTAAAATAGAGGTGGACCTAATTATTAACTTTAATTGTTTTAAAACAGTTGTAACTATTTCATACAAAAATGAAAAAAAAAATAGTTCGATCTGAATGTAACTATTTCTCATATTTCAAATTTTATATTATTTAGAAGGTAAGATTTTCTTATAATCAATTATTTAAAAAATAATTAAAATAAAAAAAAATCTTTAGATATTTGAAATAGATTTTGGAAAATAAATTTAAAAATGGACGAAACATTGGAATAATTCCTCAGTCTATATTGGTGGATATAACAGCATTAAAATTGATGTTAGCAATTAGCAGCAAGGAGTTCAGGATTTTTGTATCTGTATATTCTTCTAATATCCTTATCCAGTAATATTAATTTATCACCAATCTCACTGTCTGCAAAGTTATAATTACTAATAATATAGATCCATTATAAAAACTTACCATAGCTTTTTATATAAAATATAAAAAAAAATTCTCACATTTGACTCAAGGACCTACTATATTTAAGTTCACTTCGTTTGGTCCGTCCTGATTTAAAGAAATTTCTCACATTAACTAGACTTTGACTACGACTCTCTTATCCGTGGAAATATTCAAACTTTCTCAGGAGATGCGAGATTAAAAGTACCGCTTCTATCATTAGTGATTCGCTGCTTGAACTTGCAGTAGTCATTGGAGGTCCGGCTGAGGAGTTGGTAGTGGTACAGTAAGGCAACTAATTTTATCATTAGCAAGTCCAGAGGCGTAAGCAGAATTATATTTCGGTGAGATTTAAATATTTTTTTCAGGAGAAGATTTAATAACAACAAGGCAAGCAATCACCTAATCGCCGAATTGGAGTTAGTATTAAGGATAAGCATGAAAATTGAATATAAAATTATTGTTAAAAATTGTCGAAAATATTATTTAAAATACAAACTTTATTTGTTTCGTACATTTCGGGAAGGGAATATACCCTCCAATTCCTTCCCTCTCCTGCGTATGCCACTGAGGAAGTCCTGTATTGAATAACTCACCCAGATTTACTAATCCTTGAAGCTTGGAGAATCTTTCGTACATTTTACTAGTAACCGCTTATAAGTTATTGCATACACTATCCAGTAAGAGTAATCAAATGTACTATACTAATAAAAAAAGTAATAAAATATCTAGTTTATAAAAAAATCGACTAAAAACCATCAAAATCTTGGTCAACAAACATCCGCTTAGGTGCTAAACTACAATTACAAATATTAGATAAATATAAGGTTATAATTATTTTAGTTGACTTTTTCTTCGTTTCTTTTTTCTTTGTATGTTTTTATATACTTTTATTTTTCTAAATTTTTTTTTTGATATTCCTTATAAAACTATTATCTGTACATAAAAGTTGAAAGCTTAATTCTTTAACTGATGTTAACTGGAATTTTAAGATAAGAAGGGAGTAAACATTTTTCAAGGATGTGCTATGAAAAATGTCGATAACATTTCATTTCGAAATGTTATTAACATGACACAGACTGCTAATAACATTTAACTATTGGTGTATATAGGCATCAAAATGCTACACTAATAACATTTTTGTTAGTAACCTAGTTGATATTATTAACATTTTTTTTAGTGACATTTGAATACCTACCGTTTATATCGGTCAACGAAATGTTATTAAGACTGACAACAACATGAATTAATAACATTTTAATTGAAAATGGAGAGATTGCCTGCTGACTCCTCAGCATATATATATATATATATATATATATATATATATATATATATATATATATATATATATATATATATATAGAGAGAGAGAGAGAGAGAGAGAGAGAGAGAGAGAGTGATTCTTAGACATAAAATTATGTTTAAGAATTAATTTTAATAACGAAAAGGAATGTCATTCCATTTTGAGAGTAAATGATATCAACTTTTTGTTTAAATTTAAGTTTATCTACAATGTTAACGGGCGAGTGGTTAATAACAAGAAAAAATAAAAGTAGTAATAATAAAAAAAATGTATTTTAAAAACAAAGAAAAGAAGAATCTTCGAATCTAAGGGAAGAAGGATCGTGATTATTTCAGACACTACCCATTCCCCTACACATAATTAGAAATTAATTAAAATAAGTGTAAATCTGTTAATGAGATGAATTAATTTATTTATTTGACGTATCTGAATACTCATAGATTTGTCCTTTAATAAAAAAAAAATTATATATACATAAATATTTATTAAAATGAGAAAAATCACAATCAAACTGGCAAAATGTTGAACAAAAATATAATTTTTTAAATTATAATAATATAATGTAATAGGATTAAAAAAAATTAATATTTCAAAACCATAAAAAATATATAGTAAAAAAAACAAGCTCATCTCGAGACACTTTAGTAGCTAATTATTGCATCACACATCACACCTAGAAATAAACTTCCTCCTCATACATGAATACCTACCTATATCAGTTTTCTCCAAAATTTAAGAAACATGGAATTTTCTGCACTCGTTTACATTAAAAAGGCGAAAGAGTATTTTTTTTTAAAATTAAAAATAGTATATTAAGTTTAAACAAATAATATTATTGATAATAAACAGTATGGAGGGACTGGGAATCTCAGAGGGGACTAGTAGCAACAGACCGCTCCAGCAAATTCATTTCCTCCTCGGCCAACTCCCTCTTCCTGCTAAAGTATCATCTTGAGTTATTTCCATAATGTCAGCCTCCCAGCGCCAACTTTCTCAAAGTCTCCAGTCCTCCGTGACGAGTGTATTAGTGATCCTGGGCATTAGAGGAGACGATTGGATGGCGAGCTGACAAGATGGAATTAGGTGGGATGCCTTCGTGCAGGGCAGAGAGAGGGCTTGACGAATAGTAAATACTGAATTTGAGTTGGGGGACGGAAATAATTTTTAAAGGCAATTCACTTATCATTTATTATCATTGATCCAATTAAAAAAAAATGAGATGACATTATTGGTAGATCAATTTTTTATCGTCAATCAGGAAATGTTCTCCTGTTTTAATAGCCTCGAGCTGGTGTTGAAGAAAGTAAGGTACTTAGACATTAAGCGGTCGATCATATTTTCTATGGTTGTCGGCTATAACCTCGCACCATAAGGTGATAGCGTGTGTCTTCTTCGTCTTATTTATGGGAATTTATATAGCGCGTCACGCAATTAAAAAATTAAATTACCTTTCATTACTAAAATTCGATTATAAAAAAAAATATAAATACAAATATAATAATTCCAAAACTTTGAATTTTTGTGGTAGCGTTAAAAATTCATATTCATTGGGATTATTAAAACTATTACTGCTTTAATAAGATCACAGCTATTGACTCGCTACGCTCGCTTCAGAGGTAATCACTCCCCCAACGGATTCTTATTAGTTGAGGTCTTACCGCAATTTAAATTTAGTTATTGATGTAATGGGAATATGTATAACATAGGACTTGTACATGAATTATTTTAATAAACGAAACATATAATTGATAATAAAGGTTATAGTGTAGGTTATAACCGAAACAATTGAAGATGTGGTTGACAGCAATATTCAAGTACCGGAAGTGATCTTAGGACATGGTCTAAGTAAAAAAAAAAATTAAACATTTATATATCCTCCTGTCTTTTAGCTATTCATTGCTGTCAGTTAAAAAGAAAAAAAAATTTTTTATATGAGTTAATGCCTAATTTTAATTAAAACAAATGAACAAAGCTCATACTTACAGACTCGCGGCTTTGTGTTGGGAATCTTCCAATTCATCCATCTTCCAATCTACTCAATTTTAACAATAATAATTGCCATAGATCTCAAAATATGTAAAATATGTGCAATCAAGAACAGATATTCCCTGTTTGAAGACGTGTCTTATATTTCAAACGTTTGGAAGACGTGTCTTCCATTTCAAACAGGGAATATTGAACAATGAGACAATTTTTAAACAATGTTGGACATTTTTTCGTAGTGTGGACGTCTCAAAAGACGAGGTCTCCAGTTAGTATACAATCCACTTATTCTCTTTGAGCTTCCTCCATCCGATTTATTTTTTATTATCATTTTTGCATTATTATCATTTGGAGATTTTTGCATGGCACAATTTTTCGAGGGAACTGATTAATCTCGAAGATGAAATCGTATCAAGAAAAAAATGTTTATGAGTAAAAGAAGATCTCTTGAAGAAATTCGAACTTCATCCGAAAAAATCCGAACTTACAACCGGATGGTAAGATGGAACCCTGCGGGTATCTTGGTGCTAAGTGATGATGAGTTAACAGAATCTGCATCAAACTGTAGCTAAGGGGCGATAATGTGTAGGGCAGTGCCATAATTAGCGCGTTTCAAAGGGACGTATATGAAAACAGTATTTTTTCACATTCTGAACTTGGACATGGTAATGATGGTATTACCTCTTCCTATATATATATTTTTAATTATTTTACATTAGTAAATCTTCAACATTTTGTGTGAAAAAAACTATTTTGAAAAATATGTATAAGTAGAATATAACAGTTTAACTACCAATGAATAACAATTACAAAACCCTGTTAATTTTATGGAGTGATGTTGGGCCAAATCCGATGCTCTCGGCTGTTTTCGATTTACTTTTCTTTCTAGACAATCCCGATTAGTGTTGCAGCTAGTATGCAACCAGTTCTATTTTTAGTATTTGAGTGGTGTCCAAATTCATAAGTGAAAGTTGATTTAAAGGCCAAAGCAACCTAATTGACAAATACCTACATAACCTTAACAATGAAGAATTTCATTTCGAAATTGAATGTTCCATACACCGTGCGCTGGCAATAGAGAGAGC